>OZ014439.1:1072240-1335240 GCA_963966035.1 Acleris laterana
ACAACTTTCTACAAAAACGTCTGTATCTTCTAAACTACACAAGGTAAAATAAAGAAAAAAATACTAAGGCATAAATGAACGTTCATTTGTTCAAATACTTTTATAGTTTTACTAAAAATATCCATGATTATCGACTATAATCAAGGTTAAACTTAGGAAATTGGTAAAAATTGCTGAAAGTTTTTATTTGACGACTAATTACAGGAAATATTGCGCGATGACCCTCTTTTTTTATTACATATTATAAAAAAAGACTATTTTAACTTTTAAATGACACCACAATCAACATATATAGTTCTCAATAAGATATCAAAATAAATTAAACAAATTCCCTACTCCTTCCAACAAGTGCAACAAGATGGCCGTCTGCATAAGGCTGCCTACAACTGATATACACTTAAACGTCCGTGGAGACTATGGTATCCAGTGTCGAAAGTAGATAAATTTTGTATATCAATAATAATGACAACAGTCTTTGCTTGATACCCACTATGCTACTTTTAAATCAAAAGTTTCTTAAGTTTAATAGTTCTGGTGAGCAGTAGGTACCTCTGCATCATCAGGATTCAAGGATCGAAGGTTGAAACTATCAAAATCAAAATTTCATAATGATCAAAGAAGTACAAGTGGTTGAAAAAACTGTTGTAATATTTGAAACACATAGGTATCTGAACAAACAAATGTACAAAATTACAAAGTCAAGCTAAATAAAACCATTTTTTAAATTAGTATCTATATCCGTAGGTAACTGAAAGAATACATGCAAACAAAAACACATTTCCAAACACCGAATAATCAAGACACACGAGAAATCGTTTGTACAAACCCTTATTTCTGATATATTTTAAAACGTCCGCGGATAGTCAACCGTCCACGGCATAAAACCTGAGAAACACCGTAAATGTTTTGATGAATCCTAAAGTAGTTTGATATATTTCTTATGTTTAAGTATATTAATCTGTTCTCTATAAACCAATCTTCAGTATTTATTGTATATTTCTGTAAACAGAGCTCCAAATTACTAATAATTAGGCTATAAACGTTCACTGCCCCAGCTCGAAAACAACCTTGATATTTCAAATTGATATTACAGTCATCACACTATCACAAACAGAAGATGATACACATTATCGTAGAAAGTACACATTCCTGATTATTTTGATGTATAATAAGACCCAAAAATATGTAAATGAACGTGAAATACTTACGACATAACTACGAGTTCTCCACAAATACTCACAATCACGCGCAGTTTCTTAGAGCACTGGCAAATAAAAATGTTGTCCTTGTAAGCAAATGGCGTACACTGCCATCTATATTTTTTAGAGCTAACTATTTGGTTAGGCTACGTTGTTGCATCAATAGAATTAGTAAATAATGCCGAAATATTCCATTAGATGGCTCTAAAATCAACCGCTCCTCCTTCCACCCCTCGGGATAGTAAGGTATCCGCGGACGGTTGAGAGCATATTGGTTTCGGATACTATGCTATCGTCGGACGGTCAAGTGGATAAGGGAACTTACAATTAGTTATTTTTTATTTTAATCACAATTAAATCGAGAAACACAGTTTAAAACGAGAAATTTGGTTTCATCAGTCTTGATTATTACCTTAGAAACTTTATGCACATTATTTACTAATTAACAACGCATAAACAGTTTTAAAAACTCTACTTTACAGATATAAACTCAACAAAACCACAACAATAACATAAATTTCTCAAAATGGCGTTATTTGTAACTCCAAACTAAAATAACTAAAAACTGTTTTTTTTTATAGAGGAACTTAATATTATATTATAATCCCAGACACTCACAGCAAGCACTACTTACTTACTGTTATAATATAAAACATAAAAACTTCTAAAAGTATTAAAATAAAAAGATCAGCCTTTGATTTTGAACTAATACTGTAAGTACGAAAAAGAGTTAAAAAACCTAGTCATCCATCTTTTTTACTCTTCGTCTTCTGAGTTTGAAGACATTTCTTCAGGTACATAATCACGACTTTCTTTGGCTGGCAAGTTCTGGTACCAGTGGTGAAGTTCCGCAAGTATAATTTTTTCATTGCACATTTTTAGTAAGTCCTTTTTTTTAGCTAGAGTGATTGGCAGTTTTTGGTTGTAAGCTTTTCTCAAAATGTAAGTGTTATAATTGAAACCCTGTATGGGTTTTCAAGCTTACGTTTTCGCAGTTGTTTTATTGGGGCCATAGATTGAGATGTATTACTTTTTAATACGTGAAATTCTTTATACTCAGATTTGAAATCGTATCTGTATAAAACAACATTCGGCCTTTTTTTCTCTAGTCGAAAAGATTTCACTTTAAGCCATCGCAGTTTTTCTCCATTAACGTCAATCGATCGATTCTGCATCAAGTTATCTCTCAAGTCGTTTAGGTTCAAAATATCTGTGTGATTCATAACTATCGGTTCGTACGGTTTTTTCAGGGTTTTATTTTTCTTATTTTTTATGTTTGATCTTGCTAATCGAATAACATTACAGAAGTCTATCATTGAGTAGGTACACTGGCATTAAACGCAATTGGTTCTCAATCGCACTGTGCATGCTT
Organism: Acleris laterana; assembly: GCA_963966035.1. Lineage (NCBI taxonomy): Eukaryota > Metazoa > Arthropoda > Insecta > Lepidoptera > Tortricidae > Acleris > Acleris laterana. The sequence goes on from OZ014439.1 coordinate 1,074,812, forward strand.
TCAACCTCCATTTATGTTCTATTTATGTTCTATTACATCGAGATGAGTTGTCTGAACTAAATACAACTGCAGGCTTAAAAGGAATTGATTACGATTTAGGCCTCCACAGGTGTCAGTGAATATGGAAATCTCTTTTACAGTAGATGGGAGACGTTTTATGCACAAAGCCATACCCACCTCATCGCTTCCTTTTTTGCCATCCAGCTCAGACCAGAGGTAACAAAAGCCGTCATTGGGAGTGCGAGCTTCATAAATGGTAGCATTGTACACATTCAATTTGCGTAAGACTCTTCATTTTTTTTGTGACATCTTGTTGTTTTAATTTTTTTGGGTGCTTTTGTTTCCAACTCTTTATCGTCAATATCACTGATCTTATCAGTCAAAACTAAAACCTAGGTACCTATACAAAATCTCGCCGTAAGGACAAAATTGGTATTTCGCAAATGAAATACTTACTTACCTACAACTTAACAGCATAAAGTAATTTGCACGTATCTTATCACTACATATTATAAAACAAAGTCGCTTCCCGCTGTCTGTCCCTATGTATGCTTAGATCTTTAAAACTACGCAACGGATTTTGATGCGGTTTTTTTTAATAGATAGAGTGATTTAAGAGGAAGTTTTTCATGTATAATAAATTTTACGGGTATTACAGAAAACTCACATAAACCGAAGCGAAGCGAGGGCGGGTCGCTAGTTATAAATTAATGACAAAGGTACTTACGCTGTGATTTTCATTCTCCTTATTTAGAATCTTTTCTAACATCAAAGATCCTCGTCCTGCCTTAAATTTAATACCATTTCGCTTCATTTTGTAAGAAATCACTAACTTCTCGCGTAACCTCCATCCCCGGTCGCAGCCGCAACGGTATGACTTCGATCGCGGTGGCCGAACCCCCGTTACCGCGAGAGCAAGACGTACTCGTAGGTATAAATGAGTTGAAATATGAACCGTTGTGCAAGAATATTTCACTAAAGGTGTTCAAATTCATACAAGTTATTTTCCAAAAGTCACTAACCATAATTTAATCACGTGAATTACATGTCTTGGGACATAACAAAAATCGATAAATATCAATAATTACTTTAAAAAATCATTCTGATTGCCATTAATGCTGTCTCCTAGTTTTTTTTTTACTTTATAAAGTGCTTTAGTTATTTTATACTAATGTAAAAGTGGTAATGTGCATCCAATGCTCATTTTGTTAAAAATCATTAAAGCATGATAATAACTTTTATTTTCGTTTTATGGTTTGCTAAAAGTAACTATATGCATATAATGAATTCTAGCTCAAATACTTTCATAGCTTAATTCATATTGTTTTATTTTTTAAAGTTGATAAGTAACATAAGTGAATATTTAAACAAAATAAAAGATAAAAAATAACAAATTTGTTTTGTTTAAAGTTAGTAATGGTCTAAAACCAATTTACATCAAATCAATAAGGCAAAAAGTTAAGTTAATGACTTAATGTCATGGCTGTAACACCGAAATTATTCAATGTAAAAAAAAATGGATACGTGCGTTAGAAAGAGTAAGTCGCGGCGAATCCGCCTGTGCTTGTACCTGTACTTAGTGATTTTATGCCTTTAGTGACTTCTTGCACTAAGCCGACGATGTGTAGTAAAAATAATAATTTAATAATTAACTCCAAGCTAGTATTAAAATATTGACGGCTTAAATGTTTAAATGTTTACGCTCTTCCTGATTCCGGACACTGTTCGGTAAAACGTTCCAGTCAAAGTCAGGGTTAACTCATCACCGAATTCACATTTTTATTAATTTCTATAAATATGACCACACTAAATTCACTTTATTTATCAGAAGTCAAAAACTAATTAAATAACAACACTGAAAAACCACATTTTCAAACACAAAGGTAACGTAATACGGTTTTATGAAGTACAATACGCGATTTCTTATCGATTTTCACAAGAACTCCCATACTAAATGGCGATCAGCGATCAACTAACTTAATTGATTGTTGCGTCCCGACTGAGACAGCAAATGGCCAGATTGGCCGCGTAGTGGAAGGGATAGGTATATACCTAGCGAAAAAAAAATCACAACTTAATAACGACTGTAAGTACTGACTAAAAGCTTAAAATATGAGGAATTCGGTGATACGGCAGATTCGGGGAAGCGTACATTTACGTTAGTAGACCGCACGGAACCCTTCTATGTGGTGGTTTCGTCAATTTAAAATGTTAGATAAATAACTATTGGGTAAAACTTTATGTTATCGGTGACGTAGGGTGATTTCGCCGGTTTTCCGTCCGGTTCCAGTTTTCGTCCAGTAGACTGTGCTGTTTAGAACAAAAGCCTGGAATAGTAAAATAAAATCAGCTACTCGCGCATGTTTGGTCTCGTTGGGACCAATAGTAGCCAATCATTAATTTCACAAACATGAATATATTATTTAAGTTGAGACTAATAAAAACTACGGTTGGTGTTTAATTTTCGTGTTACGAAAGTGTTGTCACGGTCGTGGAAATTTAGTGATACCAAGACATTTCACGCCAAGGTTTTTAAGTATTTTTGCGTGGTAGTATTAGGTTCTTTTTGTGCATAAGGCTCAATTAGAATATAATGAACTTAAAATTACGGTGTAATCATATATTATCTCCGGTAAACATATAAAATTTTAGTGAACTAATACTGAATTACGTAATCTGCAAAATATTTAATTCTCGTCCTCTGGACGAAAACTGAAAAGTCAGGTGTGATTTTGTGTCAGTCTCAATTTGTAATAACCTATGCCGATTAATATTTGTTTGATGTAAAATGATCTTTGGTGGTTACTCGACTAGACATTCCGTTTTCGTCCGCCCAATTGTCATTGCTGCACGAGTAAAATCAATTTAAATATATGGACGAAATCTAGAAACGGCAAAACTATTACATTAATTTCCGGCCTTTTACTCTGGAGTGGACGAAAACTAAAATTTACACCTCAGTTTTCGGACAAGGATTAACTAAATTTTATTTATTTTAAAATAACACTTATGTTGTTTGGTAATATGAAAGAAAACTTATATTAAGTACCAATAATAGATATTGTTAGCCAATCCGTTTTTTTACTATTTCTTAGCTCATCTACAAAATGGTCGAAAACTATCTGACAGACTTTCGGTCGAAAACCAAAATTTGCGGACGAAAACTAGTAAAATCGGTACTTTTATCATTAACATTTTTTATAAAAAACTGTGACAATTATAACTGAATGCTTGATTTAACCTAAAATAAAGCATATTAGCACTAAAGTCATTTTTTTCTGTATACATTTTATTACTTGACCATATTATTCTAGTCCTCCAAAGCTGGCAACTCAGCTAACTGGACGGAAAACGGCTTTAAATCACCCTACCTAGTTTCATAGTGTACTGGGTGAAAAAAGGCAACTCATAAAATGCTACTTAACAATATAGATATAATTAAGAGAAAGTTTCGTCTTTCCATTTCCTTTAGCGAAGGTATAACAAAATAACTATTTTCCATTGATATTTATATATTAATTAAAAACACGCTTTGCAATTTTTTTTGAGTAAAGTGATGGGATCGTGGCTCGTGGCCGCGCCGCCCGCAGTCAAGGGCACCACGCAACCCCGCACCGCCGATCGCTCCCACAGCGAGGCGCGCACGCGCCGCGCGCGAGATTGAATTATACCTACGTATCACGGAGTGCTTTACGTATCAGTATTTAGTGTCCCCATGATTTTATATTTCTAATCTTTTGTTTGGTAACTGAGATCATTGTCATGACTGGTTATAAATGAACTCTACAAACTCTAATTCAATATTGGCTTTACTGCTTCACCAGAAGTTAATATCTAGACAGGCCGATAGTCTACATTTCTAACTTTTTTCCAGTGTATTAAGTTGATCGATTATATCATAATTGTGCGATATCAGCTACTCTAATTCATTATTTACAAAGTAATTAGCATTTTTTTGTTTACCAGAATGCAGGTGTTCCAGGTTTCTAAAATCGGAATATTGTAAAGAAATTAAAGTGATATACGATATCCCACCGTTTTTTTAAACTTTAATTCTATATTTACAAAGTTATTGGCAAAAATTAAAATATGTCAATATGTCCGAAACCCCCGACTATAATTTTCTAACTTTTTAGATTATTGCTATTTAACATGCCTCCAACGACATATCAAAAAATAACAAACTCTAATATTATCAAAGCCTATTTTTCTCCCACTACAGGTCTATAGGAGGAGGAAGATTGTTCCAGCATTTCGTGGCTGCATACTGGAAGCTGCGTATTATTTAATGCGGGGAACCAACGAAAGACCAGCACTGACATCAACGATAGCATTACATTGAGTTGGAATCATTTCGTGAATAATTTTTGAGCGTATTAAATTTCTTTGTTCCTTATTGCTGTTTGTCACGAATAAATACAGCATAGAAGTAAAGAAAGAAGCGAAGAAGGAGTGGACTAAGAACTATGATATTTTTCTGAACACACAAGTCAAAACTCGGTGAACTTCAGATCAGGGGGGTTATTATGACATAACTATGCAGTTTATTTTACGGTGAGTGTAAGGGACAGAGCTATGACAGTTATATAGCTCTGGGGGGTTATTATGACATAGCTATGCAGTTCATTTTACGGTGAGCGTAAAGGACGGAGCCATAGCAGTTACATAACTCTGTCCTTTTCTCTCAGCGTAAAATGAATTGCACAGACACGTCATAATAACCTCACTGTCCTTTTCTCACAGCGTAAACAGAACTGCATAACTATGTCATAATAACCCCTCAGGACCCGTATTATGGTCGCCTTTATCGCGGTGGATAAAGCATCCGTCACTCTCGCACTTACAAGGTGGTCAGAAAGTGACAGACGTTTTATACACGTTTATTTACGTCGATAAACACGACCATAATAGGCCCCCAGGTCTTAAAATTGAAAACTTAATTGATTTCTTGTAACTTACATCTTCACAAGGCAACCTCTTCTTTTGCCTCCTCGGCGGCACAGGCGTCGGCTCCGACGAACAACTAGCCAACTCGCTCCCACTCGGCTGATCCAGCCTCTCGTGCCTACACGCACACTTCGCACAGGTAGCTATCTCACTTTCACGTTCCACGGAACGCGGGTATGGTAAGCCGCATGGGGAGAATGTCGTCCCGCTCCCACTACTTGGATGGTGAACTCTAGAGCAGCACGGATAGCCCGTTGATTCCGTCCTGGCAGGACAGGGGGTCAAAAACTTGGAACAGCAAGGATTGGTCACGTTCGGGACTGTTCGTATGGGATGGATATGTCTCGCATCAAAGGTACGTTGTAGTTCAGAAATTTTCGACTCTTGCCTTGTGATTTTCTCTTGTTGTTCTCTGGAAACATTAGAATAGTTATTAAACGCATAAATGTCTTTATTTGTTTTATTACAAAGCTGTCGCCACAAGTTACTGGAACGATACCTACCCGTTTGCATTTAGTTTGAAGGTTCCTGAGACTTGGGCAGTGTTTTTTATTGATTTTAAAGAATGTGTATTGTTTACTTGGGGGACTTATAGCGCCCTCCTAAATAAAAAGGACGCAAGCGCAATTTGATAGTCAAAACAAATCAAACACTGTGTTTTAAAAATTAAGATCACTAATACATTTGCGATTTTATGAGACATAGGCCCTTCTAATCAGGGCAGTATAGGTAATTAATTGGAAGCGGGGCAATGCGTGAGGTGCGGGGAGAGAGAGGGGAATGGTATCTCTATGAGCTTTATCGTAGCTTACCCCCGCACCCCATGCCTACCCCGGCTCTCTGTTAAGTTGTACGCCTATATAATTATTGTGCTCTTTAATCTTTAGTTCATGTCTCCTGTCACAACTCAAGTCTAACCTAACCTAAGTAATTAATCTAAAAAAAAAACCAATAAAGAAAAGTTTGATAAAATATTTTTTTTATTGATTTGCCCTTGGAGGAGGAAGATTCAGAGAGCTCACCCAGAACATTGCTATTCACCCTAGTTTTAAATAGGTTTAGATATGCACTCAGAAATTCAGACGCCGGAAGCGCATTAAACTCTTTTGCAGTACGCATGAAAGGTGACCTTAAATTTTGGTGACCTTGTGCAGGGTCCGTCCGGATCGCTACCACCATCTTATCCATTAACCTACCGCAAAACAGCAGTGTTCGCACTGTTGTGTTCCGGTTTGGGGATAAGACAGCCGGGGAAATCACTAGCATAGAGGCATTCCATTTTAGTCCTCAGGGTTGGCAACGCATTTGCAGTCTTAGGATTGCATTGCAGTCTTGTGAATGCGAATGTCACAGTTTCCACTTACCATCAGGTGGCCTGTGTCTTCCGTATGCCATAAAAAAAAAACGGAACTGATGATATAATTGGTTACCGTTAAAAGCACTATAGTTTGTATGTTGGTACTATCAGCCCAATGGAACCCTGACCCACCGTAGAACGGTGTCACAGTGACATTATAAAACAATTTGTTTGACACTTCTTATGACTTGAATCATAACGTCTCTGTGACACAGTTCTATGGTGGGTCAAGGTTCCAATGGTCTGATAGTACATACCTGACGAGCGCCTTCTGGTGGCGTATGTGTTCTCGCATCTGGGCGGTGATGCAGCTGGACTCCTCGCACAGTGCGGCGCTACGCGCGTGCGCTTCCTGCAGCTGTGCGTGCTGATCCCTGCATGCGAATTATTATTATTATTATTGTTATTAAGAGCCGGATGTGTCCCACAGTCCCACTGCTGGGCAAAGGCCTCCCCCCACTTTTTACATGTATGGAAATATAATGTAATATCTGCATGTGAATATAATAGAAAAAATAGAAACAGATAAATAATGTACAGCCTTTTTTTTACTACTGCGTGGCACTATCGTACCCATTTATTCAAACCAAAAGAGATTTAACAGTGTCGACGGAGCTCAGTTTCCGGGTGTTCTTGGCCCTTCGGGCCTGCTGAAGATCTAACATAACCTAAACCTACATCCTATTTATGATACTACCTCTAATATTGACCAGTTGTGCCGTTTATTTGTGCCACGGGGAATACACTATACCTACTCGTAATGTAGACTAAAAAAACTGGGCAAGAGCGAATCGGACACGAAGAGACCGTACCATTCTGTATCCCCTAACTTCCTCTTTGATTTTTGAATATAATTATCGGCCCTCTACCAATCGTGTCTCATCCTCTATTACCAACCGACCAACCACTCTGTCCACCTAGGTGGACGGTTAGTAAGTTTTTTTCTTAACCAACAACCTAGTTGGTCGGTTAGAACATTTTTTTCTTAACTGCCAACCTAGTTAGTCGGTTAGAACATTTTTTTCCCAACTGCCAACCTAGTTGGGGGGTGGTTAATAAGTTTTTTCAAAATCGACAACTCAGTTGGTCAGATAATGGTCTAGCTACCCACCCACACTAACCGAATTTGACAGCTAAATATTTAATTCGTGAGTTTGTCGTTTATACAACGAAATGGTCAAGCATAATGGTTATAAGTACATACATAAATCAGTGAGTTATATGCACACATCATCTCTCATATTTCTCAAGAACCAGATTGATTGTGATTCTTATCTGGGACTTAATGAAGTACTTGACTATTATCAATAAATAATTACGTACCTCTTTCCTTTGCGACTATTATGATTACCTTTTTGTGCAACATATTTGATTTGGCTAATAATATACGTTCTTTATTTTGAAAATACAGAATTCTTTTTGCTGCATGCTTTTGTTTTGGTTCATTGTCAAAATAACATTGTTTGCTTTTTATATTGTGTGCAATAAATATAATACGAAAAATGAATGAATTACAATATATATCTAGAAACGGTGGCAGAGTATTACTTTGTGATGGCTACCAATACTTCAAACAAAAGGATTATAAAAACCAAAGTACGTTTTGGATTTGTGCCCAGCGAAAAAAAATTAAATGTATGGGAAATATTACAACTATGGTAAGTTATAACTTTAACATCTTTTGTTATCGATACATTTCTCTCCCTTTGACACTCTGAAACAAACATAGTTATTTACAGGGTGAAACCATCACACGGAGAAATGCACATACTTGTATTCAAGATTTCAACAAGAATGAACTGGACTTACAACTAGATTTGTGTGTAAAACGATGTAAACAATCTGATGATGTCCCTATACCTCAAATTTATCAAAATGCAGTCGGTTCTCTTCAGGATAGAGGTATAAACCTATTATGCAATGTCCCTCCATTTCGTAATATAAAGTCAAGGATGTATTATAATAAGAATAAAGAAGCGGGAGTGTCAAAAATAGTATGTAAAACTGTAATGGATGTTGAAGTGCCTAAGAAATTCAAGTCTCTATTATTGGCTGACTACCAGGACCATGACGAAGGAGTTCGCATATTAATTTTTTGTTCAGAAGAAGCAAAAGTTATTATGGGTAAAATAACCTCTTATTTTAGTGACGGCACCTTTAAAAGTTGTCCGCAACCATTTGCACAATTGTACGTATTACACGGAGATTTAGGGAGCACAGACAATAGTACAAATATAATTCCACTTGCTTATGCCTTACTATCCGACAAAACAAAACGTACCTATGAGATATTTTTTCAATTGATTAAAACAACAGCACCAAATTGGAACCCTTCAAAATATAAAACTGATTTTGAGGAAGCTGCTATGCAAGCTGTGCTAAATATTTTTCCAGGAATTGATCTGCATGGGTGCTACTACCACTTCAATAAATCCATATGGAAGAAAGGGAAAGAATTAAAGCTTACATCAAAAAAACTCACTAGAACTATTATCGCTCTGTCTGCTGTGCTCCCTTTATTGCCCGATAATAAAGTATTAGAAGGTTGGGACTATATAAAAGCAGAATCAATCGGAATGAAGAATGACAACCGCTTAGTAAACTTCTTCAGTTACTTCGAAAATTACTGGCTCCGTAGCGAAGAATTTATAAAGATATGGTCAGTTTTCGGAGAACGGCATCGTACGACAAATTTTCTAGAAGGTTGGAACTTTAAGCTCAACAGTATCCTAGGAAAGAAAAAGGTTAACATTCTCCAGCTACTCAATTTCTTGCAACGAGATATGGCATATTACACCGTCTGCAGTATGCAAATTCATGAAGGTAGAGCCCCTACAACGCGACAAATTTCTGACATTAAAAAAGACGCATATATATTAAGAAGTCAGATGCAACTTTTGAATGGGGAAATTACTGTAGGGCATTTTTTACACAAAGTTAGGTAAAAAAAGTATTGTATAAATGAAATGTACATATATAAATAAATTGTATATATCAACAGAAACTTCTTTATTTTTACCTAAAGACAGTATGGTTTGCCGGTAGAACCAGATGGTTAGTCGGTTGATAATAGACGCGTATCAACTGACAAACCATTAATTAATTTAAAAGAAGTTTGTCGGTTAGGGCTAGTTATGTATATTACTAACCAACAAACTAGGCGGGTTGTTGGTTAAGAAAAAAACTTACTAACCGTCCACCTAGGTGGACAGAGTGGTTGGTCGGTTGGTAATAGAGGTCATTATTTACTTCATTGTCACCACACCCCGGGACAAGCCTACGTTAAGACTGTTAAGTTTCTTGCGGCGTTTCTTATCAGCAGTGGGCTCTTCTTGGGAAGCGCTGGTAGATTTTTGACATATAAAGGTACGCGCAGCCACAATCGCTTGGTACCGGATCAGCTCAAAGTTTAACATTGCCAAGTGAGCTTTAATTTGTGTCGGTACGATTTGTGTTTATTGTATCTACAGCACTGACCTGCAGCACTCTTCAAGGTGCCGGCAGCTCTCGTAAGCGCCTTGCAGCCGCTTCTCCAGCTCGGCCACTTGCGCTTTGCTCTCTTCTAGCATACTTTTCAACCGAGCATTCTCCTCCAGCTTTTCCGAAGCCTGTAAAGAAACCGTCACAAACCGTAAGGCGTCACTTTACAACAAAAAAAAAACCGCGGGACAATTTTGTAAGAAACTTTCTTATAATCAATATTGTAATTTTGTATATGTAGAACGTCGATTTTTTCCTCGCATTCAAAGTGAAAATTAGTGTTTAACGCGAGACTAAACAACCATAATGACACTCGAACTATAGCCACCCGCCTCTCGTGTCATTGTGGCTTATTTTAGTCCCTTGTTGAACAATCTACTATTTTGCAGAAACAGTGAATCCCTACCTCCCTGGAGCGCTTATCGGCCCGCTGCAGCCTGACGCGAACTGACTGCTCCTCCACCAGCTCCGCGGTTGTATCACGGAGAAGTACTGACAATAGAAACACTAAGTAGTTAAGGGAAATAACATTAAATGTGGCTACCGCAAAACTACTCAACTATAGTCCTAGCCTGCAACAATAGTCCCATATTTCTTATCACATTATTCTAAAACATGATACGTAACTGCTATTATTGCTGGGTATAATGTACTGTTTGGCCTAAAATTGATTGCTCTAGCTATAGATAAATCTGTCATATTTTTAGAATAATATGAAAAGTAAAATTTGACCATTGTTGTGGGCCAGGACTATAGTTGTGTAGTTTTACGGTACTTGGATTAAAAATCGTGGGCAAAGTGTAACTATAATTATTTCAAGTGGCATAAACTCCACATTCAGACCCAGTAGGTACAGTCACGAGATTAAATTTGGTACCCACCTTAGGTCCAAAGTCAATCTGACATTATACAACAGTAAGGTCGAGTTTCCTAAAAGTTATAAATGACTTGACATCTCTAATAACATTGACGACTTCAAGCATATTTTTCTTGAAATGGGTCTCAAATTAACGGTCGTGACCGTACCTGGTTTAGTATCAGTGTAATTGCATAGTGCGTTTTATTCAATCCAATTCAATTCAAATCATTTATTTCGGACGAAGTCCATAACGTGTTAGGAATAGTATTACTTTTAAATCTAGGTTTAGTATTAATATAATTAACATAGGTTACTTTTAAATAAGGTTTTTACATAAGGGGGCATGTAGCTGCACCCAGTGCTTAAGCCACGGTGAGTCCCACCGGTCGGCCAGCGTGCAATATATTTGGCAGTCTATTTTGCCAAACTACGCACGTCATCTAGTGATGGTAGCAATTAGCAATCGGATGACGGTCAGCGATGATGCAAGAGTGATTGTAGGTCTTGACACTCTTTTGCACATGTGGTCTTCTTTTTCCTGACATGATGATGATGAAGAAGAAAAAGGATAGCGCTGTGCATTTGTAACAACGAAGAACATTTCTGTTTTCCGTCCGTGATCCAGTGGCAGTTTAAAAGCCATGCTCCAAATAATCTCAGAAAGAAAATGTTTCTTCTATGATAGTAAACGTACCCACACAGATACATATTTTATTAAAAACTATATAGTTACACTTCCTATTCAATGTAGATGTTGGAGAAGACATTCAAAAAAATCTAACACAAAATCATCTTTGTCCTACTTGTCTACTTCAATATATTTAATTGCAGTTGTATCGTGACGAAGATCTAAGTATAAAGCTTTATTGACCGTTTCTGATCTTGACTGACTTGCCACATGCAAAATACCTTCCATCTGTTGTAACTGCGTTGTGAGCATCTCGACGGAGGCGCTTTTCTCCACATTTGCACACTCCAATTCTACTAACTGCCGACGAATTTCCTGAAACTGAGTAAACAAAAGAAACATTCTAAAACTAATCTCGAAGACACCCGTCTTCCGTCAGTTTCTGAATATTGAAGATGTCTACAGCAATAAAACAATTCTGTTAAGTATTTCTATTCCTCCGCACGTCATAAATAAGTTTAGTATTGTTTTACAACTGTCAATATTATCCAAATTCAAAATCTTCAGCAGGGATTGGGCAGGATATAATTCTTATCTGATTACTTAGTGCGTGAGGACCCACTAAAACTATACGCTATACAGTGTGCTCAGCAATAACGAGTAGTGTCAAATTTACAGAAGACGATTCCTATTTAAGAAGATCGATTCTAGGTACTATGTTTTAATGGTTTTCTTCATCATTATCGTCATCAGTCATTTTAGCTGGAAAACGTCAAATGCTAGGCTGAGACCGTCGGTCATCTTTGGTCTTCTAAGGCTGGGATAAAATTTCGGTTAGGAGTGTCAAAACTTGTATGAAGTTACCAAAATTTGATCTGACATATTTACTAACGGGCCGTTATAAAACCAGCCCTAATCAAAGTTTAATTCAGCTTCACTCACCTCCCGTTCTTTATCTTCGATATCCACCATGCTCTGCTGGTCGCTGTTCTTCCTGCTCGATACCATATTTTCCATCTCGCTCATTCTTCGTTTCGAATTCTCTAGTCGCATCTAAAATAATTCCGTAATTTATTTACAAATCCAACTCACTCTTAAGCTCGTCGACGAATTATTAAGTGGTGAGTTTGAGTTGTTCCATGTGCACGTGTAGTTAAGGCAGAGTTGGCAACTACTTTAGCCGAAGAGCTTTGACGACCAAACTATCATTCGCAAGACACGCAAGAAAATATTTTTTGTAAGCATTGACATTATTGTAAAGTTAAATTAAAGCTCACTTTCCAATGTTTTTCTTTCAGCTAAGGCGGTGGTGATGTAGGGCCGAGGCGTTATAATGTGCGATGACCTTATCTCATTGTCTAACTCACGTGCAAGTATAACTGCAAGAACTATAACACACACGAGAACCCAAGCCATCTGATGGTGAGATCTGAAACCCTTTCACATTTCGTCCTTTTCCTTGCTCAACGTCTTATACAGGGTGGAAAGAGACGAGGGCCGTTCCCGAAAATATAGCATCACATAAGTGATGTACATTCGATGTGCAATGGTTAGAAACAATTATTATAAACAAAACAAAAAAGTTAAAATGAGTCATGTTTAATATTGGTGACAACCCTATTTACCTAACTATTTACCTAAATATGCCAACATTTGTAAGGCTAACGAGAAAAGGATACCTGTTATCTTAGGGATCTACACCCGATGTTCCAATATTCCACCACGTCTAATAATACAGGCAGCTGCTCGTGCCCGAGTATGGCGATGCACCTTCGATAATGTATTTTCTTCACGATTTTTTCGACGCAGTTGTTCGAAGGCAGCAATTAGTCTTTCTTTAATTTCCTCGGCAGTTTCACCTTCAGTCCTGTACACTTTGTCTTTAATCGTGCCCCACAGAAAAAAGTCCAGTGCCGTGAGGTCCGGGCTCCTTGGGGGCCAACAGTGTGGCCCAAATCGCCCTATCCATCTGTCCCCAAACTCAGTGTTTAATTTCTCACGCACTTCTATCACGGAATGAGCTGGTGCTCCGTCCGTTACCAAGTGCGTTGTCTTTCAGCCAGTGGCAAGTTATCGAGGTAAGCGTCAACCGTGGAGTTGAGGGCCATGTGTCCAACTCTGTTAAGTGTTGCAGGTAAGAACACAGGCCCTATAATTGTTTCCCCTTGAATTGCAGCCCACACGTTAACTGACCAACGATATTAGTGACTCGAATAACGGTACGGGAATGGGTTTTCTTCGGCGTACACGTGTTCATTTCGCATTTCGTTTTAGTATTTTCAATACTGTCGTAAGAGTTAATCCGAAGTGCTGACCCGCCCGCCTGGAACTTGCTTTTGGATTGCGGTCAAAATAACGCAGTACTCTTTCTTCGAGCCCCGCAGCAAGTCGTACGACACCTCCTCCGCGTTGGTCGTCTTGAGATTTTCGGGGGACTACTTATGGGACGATTGCTGGCAACGCGGTCAAAGACACGCAAAATCATTCGTCGGTCTGATGGATACGGTGGAAGATATCGCTTTATCGCTGTCTGTATTGACGCAAAGTCTCAGAGGTATTGTAGTTGCACTCTGCGTATAACAGTAACAAATTGAGATTATCTCTAGCCTCAAATAATGGCATTATTAAGGAAGCAGCATTAGTTTAAGAGTGTGACATAATTGTGACGTGCTTATTGTCATTGTAATAATTGTCTATGAAACAAATAGGTTGCAAAACGAAAATATTGTCAATGCACCTGCTAAATGTCATCCATCAATTACATCTCAAAGTTATTGTTTACTAGTTAGGTCAAGGGTAGGATCATTGACCTTATCAGCTGTTAGGGTTGAAAAAACACGTTTTTTGTATTAAACTTAAACGAGCTGTAACTAGAAAACGGCTAAAAATATTAGCATAGTTTCTTGGAGAAAAATATAGTACTAAAGATGCATAATCTCGAATTTACCGGAAGGGCCGTCGTCCCTTTCCACCCTGTATGATCAAATAGGTAAAAAAAGACTCATGTTCTAAGTTTAATAAAGACTACTTTTCTATCAAAATATTCGATCAAATAAAAGTAACCGGACGATTTTCAATCCCAAGAATGCGATTCCTAAAATCGCAAATGCATTGCCAACACAGAGGACTTAGATGGAATGCCTCTATGCTAGTTAAAGTATTGACAAAACCAAAACAATATGATATTGCTCTAATAATAGTCATTCAAAAGTGAATCTAAGAATTTTGAAACTAAAATGAAAAAGAGAAAAATTTAACTTACTTCTAAACTGTCGTTTTTCTCTTTCAACGCCTTGATTTCTTCTTGAAGACCGCAAGTGCAATCACACTATAGACAAAACAGAGCAACATGCAATCATTATTAATATAAATACGAATCTTATATACTCGTAAGTCTTGACATAATAGTCCCATAACAGCTGAAGGCTAAATCATAAAAAAATACAGAATTTGCGTACAGTAAAAACAATTTGCTTCATTTTTGTTTGGCACGAAATAGAAAAAGAAACAAACAAGCCAGCTAATGGTACTGCAAATGCATTGCCAATCCTAAGATGAAACCTCTTTATGCCAGTAGTTTCACCGGGTCTTATCCCCGCACTAGAACCTAACAATACGTTGCTACTTGTAGGCCCGTTAAGATAGCTGAAGGAATCCGGAAGACCCCGCCAAGGTCTTTCTACCATTAAACTGTGCACCGCAAACCTGACTCTAGTCTTTCACCACTACTGCGTAGCAACCACAGATACCTCACTCCCTACAAATTCCTAGCAACGTACAGAAAGCATGTCCTGCAACTGCCTCAGCTGGTCAAGTATGTCCCCAAGCTCCTCGCCTACGTCTGGTGACTCCGACCCGCGCTCCCACATACCCTACAAATTAAACAACTTGTTATAGATAGTATACTTTATTTCACAGGTAAAAAAATACATGCAATGTTATACAAACATGCGTTACACAAACTTATACCACTGTTAATTCATTTGCTGTTACATATTAAACTAAGAACCTTTGATCAAAAACATTTCACGTTTAAAAGACAAACATAAATTAAATTTCATATTAAAAAATACGTAAGACTTTATTAGGTTAATTGAAAACTATATTCCTACGAGTCAGTACATTTTGTTAATTGTTAGTTAATGTAATTCCAATAAACTAAAAGAAACAAACAAAACGTAAAACAATTTAACCTGGTGCCGTGACCAGGATTTGGTTAGAAATTCAATTCAAACTAAATTAATTATTCAAGTTATTAATAGACTACCTAAAATTAGTATAAACACATCGGTTTAGTGATAACTGTGTTATTTGAATACCGAGTCGTTGTTAGAACTGTTTATAAAACTTGATATTTCCAACTTCAAGTTCTCCACTTCTGTGACAACATCCTATAAAAGAAACGAATAATATAGAACTGTCAATAATCTACAAGTATAAATAGTGACAAACGTCTGTTTTTATCTACGACAATCTATGTTATGAATAGTAATTTTACAAGTATTAAAGACATCGTTATTAAGGGAGCAATAACTTCATGATAAGGAGCAAGAAATTAGTTTTAAACCGCATCCTTTACCCGTAGATCCTTCAGCTACTGACACGATTATTTACTGGTCATCTCTGATCGTATGACACCTAACTTGTTAAAATCAAAACTAAATAATTACTTGACATTGCTCGATGGACCATTTCTGCCTATTAATGACGTTCTGTAGCCGGCTGATCTTGTCCGTTTTCTCTTTGTCCATCAGTTTAACTTCGTGATACGATTTTCTCATTAGATCGATCACTGCCTCTTTCTTTGCCGTCTGAAAGATAAAAATTTACCTCTACCTTATTTTACTACAACCGTAAACTTTTAGAAAAATAATCTTCCGATTTATTACCAAATCCAAAACTTTTACTGGTCCTATGATAATGAGTACCTAGGTACGAGTACACGTAGTCTGATATTATTTAAGTCAACACCAGTCAGCATAAATTTTTCAATACAAATAATACAACCCATACTAGGTCTCTATTATCCTGGGTAAAACTTTATTCCTGTAACAAAACAATTGTCTTACCTCGTAAAAGCACTCTCTATAAAGCTCTGCTATAATCGCGAGGTTGTCTTGAAGTGTATCCACGACATTCTTCTGATTTTCCACTTCCTACAATTCCAACACATGTGTCATATTTTATTAAACGCGGTGTTAAAATACATATTACAGTTTTTTTAATATCACTTAGCATTAAAATACCATAACTAAAACTCCCTACATTTTTGGTCCATATTAAAAAAGATTAAAAACCACGACATAATTTTGACCCCTACTTTGAAATTTGACATTTCCGGCCCAAACCATTTTCATGAAACCTGATTAAAAACCAACCCGTATAAAAGAACTTTCTTGCCAAAAGCGACTATCTATTTTACAGATGAGCCCTTTCGGATCTTTAGGTTAATTTGAGCAATTACCCTTTTACAAAATCAGAAAAAAAACTTTACCCGACTGGCTTCTCAGTGCAAGAGTTTTTCCAGCTGTTCGGCGTTGATATACCCTACCTGCAACTCTGCTGCAATCGAAACGTCGGTCTTCTCAATCTTGCAGCTGATAGCGAACGAGCGCAGCTTCTCCAGCTGGTGATAAATATTTTAGGAATGAATCATCAAGGTCAAATTATTTTGGATGGAAGAAAGGGTCTAAATAATTAATAAATTGAAAAATTACTCTATTATAATGTCTAGCTAAGGTTCTAGAATCCATGGAGTAGCTATTTCCTGATTATTATCCTTCAATATTCTCATATTTGACAGGTTGATGATTTCAAGGTCAACGTAATCCGACATTGAGAACTTTTAAGACCTGGATTTGATCAATTACTAGCTATTTCACCATCCCCACAATGACAGGTCCATTTCATTGTACATGGCGCAGCGTATAAAAAGCCCAGTGAAATATCAGAGTGTAAATTTAGCAACTCCAAATGGTCACCTGTCACGTGTCATGGTCAAGGTGGTGAAATATGGTCATATGTTTGCAGTGGTTGGTACTTCGTCAGCTTATCACATTGCAAGTTTCACTAGGATTAGAAACGTGTCCTCAAGCTTTTTAGAACTCTTGAGGACGGTAACTCAAGATATTACCTCCCTAGCCTTCTGCTCGAGCTCCTGCCGCAGCGCGGAGGCTCGCTCCGTGAGGGCCGCGATGCGGGCCTCCGCGACCCCCAGGCTTGACCCCTGGATGCGGATGGTTTCTTCTTTGTTCTTCAGCTGGAAAAAGGTAGTAAAGTCATTGAAGTGCTTAAGAACGAGACGACATGAAATATAGACTAGATTTTTATTTAGTTTAGGTTGTCTTAAGGGAAGAATATATATTAAGCTAGAAAAGAGGAATTGTATAATTAGGGTAATGGAACCATTATTGAACAAGGAACAATGACACTTGGTTCTTACGTTACAGACAATAAGGATTATTAATTATTATGGAAATTTCAATTAAAACCTTATGATCTTCGAATTAAGAGTTACGTACCTAAGGGTAAATTATTCGTGCCTTCAGCTAAAAGTTTCCAACATTGGTGCCGTCACCCTAATTATAATTACGCAACGAATTTTGTTTTTTTTTAATATGACGGCATATAGCCTTGCGGAATACTAGAAAAAACTACCGATACGTCAGTCGTCAAGGAGCCACGGCAGAACATATACTGGCAAATAAATAACGAGAAGAGATCTCTTAAAGGGATACATTTGTCTTTGTATAGGGACTAGGAACATTATGGTCCAAAAGCGCTAAAAGACTTTCTTAGTCGACTATACAAACCTTTTTTTGTGTGTCTCCTTTGTTTTGGGGTTTTTCCTGTTTGTACAACTAACTAATTTGATTCCTGGGCCACCATGGACTTTGTCAACGTGACGTTGTAAACCAAATCATCGCGAAGTCTCTTACGTTTTAGTTGTCAACGTCACATCAAATTAGTTGACTATACAATAAAGTTTTTTACATACATATAGGCAAATAAGGAATTACATAGACTGCTAAAATACTATCTCTCCTCTATATTCCACGGTAGGCAAAACATAGTAAAAAACGTAATGATATGGATTCATCGCCTAAGTGTGCAAGTGTGGTTACAGAATTATCAAAAAGTTTTTAGAGTTGTTGGAAATTCTGTAGCTCTGCCTACCCCACTCTGGGAATACGGGCGTGAGTTTATGTATGTGTGTATGTATGTGATATGGATAATGATACTCACGATCTCAAGCGTAGCCAGCAGCTTGTTCCGGTAGTACTGCTCGCAAACGCCCGAGCAGCACGACCCGCTGTCCTGCGACATACCAACCTTGTCACACCCGCAGTGAAAGTAAGGGACAGTAACACAATGCTGCACCCATACCATGAGTTACAATTACCGTACTCGCTAGCGAGTCGAATGCTCTGTCCCTCGAAGAGCTTGTAGTATTCTTATAGAGTGCGAGGGACAGAGCATTCGACTCGCTACCGAGTACGGTAATTGTAATACGAGTACTAGTAACGCCCGAAACTCATGAGTAGAGTTAGGACTATTGGTGGTTGGGGGGCTACGTTTTGGCGCTATAGCGGTCTCGTAGCCCCCTCCTAAAGCGATTGGCGCAACTTTGATTTTGACCTTCAGTTTGGTTATATATGCCACCAAAATTTTAACCCTACTCATGAGTAAAGCTACGTCTATACAAGGTGTTACAAAAATACCCGTAAAGCCAAAAGGGGGTTAAATGGTGGCTTATAATAAGTCCATTTACAATATTTGAGAACTGTACTAGCACCGTATGACCTACCGGCAAAATAAATAAAACCATTATTGTTTTCATTGATGTGCAAACCCTATTTCAGTAAAATTAAAGAGTAAACTACGCAGAATGTTTATGTACATTTTTACCTAATTCGTGAAACCATCAAGAGACATACTAAAAAAATGTACACAATTCGAAGATTCTAAAAGACCTAACCTAACGAAGAAACCTAAACTAACACTTACTTTTTCTTAATTAACGTCAAATTTACAGGAACGGCTCAAAGCGAGCTTCGCCTTGATCAATGCACAACTTCGCTCGGGATATGGTTTTGAAACTATTAAAGTTGACAATTATTAAATTGGTAGGTAGGCCACTCTGTTAAAATAATCTATGCTAACTCCGGTTCCCTGACATGACAGCTTACTAGGGTTGACAGTTTTTTTGGCTTTGATAATTTATTATATTTTTTACGGGGTATTTTGTAACACGTTGTATACAGCAAAAGGTCCTCGCACTTTTAGGTAATTGTTTTTACTTTAACTTGAAAAATGTACCGTATTCTTCGCAACGTTTCAATTTGAGCTGAGGCGGGGCTGATCTGGTGCTGGGTGTTGCAGTGTGCGATGACCATAAGGGCCGACGCACATATAGCGAAGCGCACCGCAGATATTTTTTTAACAATAAAGCATCATCGTCTTTAGACGTATTTAAATAAGATAGAAGTAAATTACCACCACATAATCTCCGCAAGCGTCTCCTCGTATTTGTGGGTTTAATTAAATTCGATCTCATTTCAATACGTCTAAAGGCGATGACACTTTGGTAGTAAAAGCGCTGCTTCGCTGTAAGTGCGCCGGCGCTAATATAAGGCCTGGTTCAGGGATTGGCGACGCGATGGACGATGAGTAATTATTTTACTTTAGCTTTTAAATAATCACTATAATATTATCATCAGCAGAGCTCGGACAGGTCATAGCAAAACAATTACAACAGGGTAATAGAACAATACTAATAGAGTCGTATTACGTATAGTATTATTTAATTATATTTTTCAATTACATTTATAACGGTAACCCAAAATTCTCCATTATCTATGTGAAGGTATTTTCACAAAAAAAATAATTATATCATCTTTTTATAACTGTTTAAGACTGCGCCGAGCGTACGCCGGCGCCGGAAGTACAGTGGCGCCCTCAATATTATTATTGTGTTTTATAATAAACTGAAGTATTTTCTTGAAATTGGTCGATAGGTTTTTGTACTACAAATGAAACACAACTTATAGGGTATATCACATAGTTTAATAACAATTCACCTTCGAGTTATCAACTTAACGGAAAAAGTGGCCACCTTTTCCCGTTAAGCTGACTACTCAAAGGGTAATTGTTATTAAAGTTTGTTACGTGTCTCATAAAGTGTGTTTTTACTTGCGCTACAAAAACGTATCGTCTGATTGCAAGGAAATTCTTTAGTTAATTAGAAAACACAATAAAAGTAATGAGGGCGAGACTTCGTTTTCTGTCTGTCTGTCTGTATGTCACAAAAGGTTTTCTCGGCAACTAAAAATGCTATCAACTTGAAATTTGGCATAGTTGTATAACATGCTTCCCGCAACTGTTTTTATTAAAAAAAATATGAAATTAAGTCTAGGATGAAAGTTCAAAAATGAAAATGGTTTGATTAAAGCAAATCGTCATGGCTTTGACAAAACCTCGTATCTCATATTTTGTGACGTACGTAAACATGAAGAGAATTAAGTTCAAGCTCATACATCTCGAAATATCAGATACCTACGAGTTTTTTTCAAAGTAGTAACGAAATGGGGTGTCATTTTATATACACCTATGTACTTTCTCATTTATAACCGAATATGTACAAAATTATACCCCCCCCCCCTTATCTCCGAAGTTTATTAATGAGAAAAAATACTGACGTATAGATAATTATTTATATTACTTGAGTATAATGGGAAAACTAAAATGAAATGTTAATTATTTACAGTTTTTTGAGTAATAACAAAAAAAAAGTCTTAATTCTCTTACTATTCAATCAGATACGAGGTTGAGAAAGTAAAGGGATGAAATACTAAGGTGTAACATGTTTATCTGTTACACTCTCACATTATAAAAAAAATTATACCGAAAACCCGGGAACAGACATAGTACCTATACTTTTAAGTTAGAAAAATGTATACATAACAAGTGAATAAAAATTAACTACTTCTAGGGTAAAGTCACCAGGTGGTCAGCCAGAGATCTGTAGTCGGCCTCTACCTATACTTTGTATGAGTAGGAAGAGTATGAAAGATATATTTCCTACTCTTCGCACTGATATAAAGTTGACTACCGGTCTCTGGGTGACCACTGGTGACTTTACCCTACGCTGCCTTGGTCGCGGGAAAAACTTAGCTGCTTATAGAGGCATGTACAGTCGACGCCATAAATATGTTTACACTTTAGTACCTTGTCTATTTAGCGACATGTTTAAACTGCCATTTGAAACTGTCATAGCGGGTAGAGTGACGAGGTACTAAAGTGTAAACATATTTATGGCGTCGACTGTAAAAAGGTGCACATCCCATTTTCACAATGAATCGCCAAAAAAAAAGCACTCACTTTTGCAAAATCACTCCCGTCCGAATCCACACACACTAGCCCGTTAAACATCATTATTAACAACAACATCAACAATCATTTACGATGTACACATTACGAAGTGCCCCGAAGCACACACGAGCACACCCGAGCGCCGCCGTCGCCGTGTGCGAGACTCAGGCGCACCGCATCCTGCGCCGGTCACCCCAAATACCAGCGGCAAAACTTGGAACTAACGAGCGTTCATACTAAACTTACGTTTACACGTAGACGCTAGCGCCAATGGAGTTGGTTTAACTCAGTTTGTAAAGTATTTTTGTGGATCTGTAAATAGTCATTTTGTGGCGGAAGTGCCCTAGTTGGATGGAGCTTGTAGAGTAAAGGAATGACCCATTTGGCCTGGTCAGGATACCTAGTTCTCGTTCTAGGAATCTAATGATTCATGCATTTGGACTATGATTTAGAGCTTGAAATAGTACTTATCTTTCCCCATTGGTCTTTCCCCAGTTGGCTAGGCTTTTGTTTACACAACGCACGTACGCGTTCTAGGCATTCAACTGGGCAACATTAAAACGAGCTTTGTCAGTACTGGGGTGTGATTCTCTTAAAAACGCGGTCGGACGAACGAACGAAAGAAAACCGCAGCGGCGATTTTAAGCAGTCATGTCCATACGTCGTTATCGCGGGGGCAAAAATGATTTGACAGGACTGAAAGATTATGAAAAATAGGCCATAACAGAAATGACACTCGTATCTAGAAACGTTTATACCTACGAGTTTAAAATGTATAAATTTTCGATTAGCAGTACACATTTAAAAAAAAATTGCTACGGAATCCTCACGTTAACCTCTTCAGTCACTTTTCCTGCTACTTTAGACATTTGTCATTCAAAAAACCTACAAAAACCTATCTGAATTCAATTTGAGTGCAAATAGAAAACATACGTGGGTTTGGAGAAAAATACTTGATTTGAAATAGGTAATTATTTATATATAACATGTTGACTTATGGGTAAGCGTTTACTCAATATAAGACAAGTTTGATTGACCTTTTCCAGCGAAAATTTCGTTGCGAGATATGAAGAACTTCTTGGAGTCTTATAATGTATAGGCAGAATATTCCGTTTATACTAATCAGACGTTCTGTTATATGTGTTCTTTGATAGATTTGTTCTTGCCCCCGCGATAACGACGTATGGTCATGTCACAGGGAACATAACATTATTTTAGCGCGTGCAATCTCAACTAGGCAGCCTTATACGTTCGATCTTATCGACAGAAGCCGTGCTGCCAATTTTAAAATGCACGCGCCAAAATGTGTATTATTCGCTCTGACGGGACTACTTAAACTCGCCGTTAGGTACTACATTCACTCGTTCGTTTTAAGAGAATCACACGCCGAATCAAATACTAAACGAATACAGTTACGACGGGGAGAACGTCTAATAATTTAAAAAATCTACAATTATTAAAATATATATAGGAAAAACCTGCGAAAATAGCATTGCACTTTGTAAATGCGATGGAAATTTTAGAAAAATATCTCAATTCAAACATTAAATTCGATTGGAAAATACTTCCATAGTCTCTTGTTGCAGGATCACGTCTGCATATTAGGACTGCACCGAGCAAACGTCGAGCGTCCAGAGGCGCCCTCATTATTATTCTTGTGTTTTATAATTAACTAAAGAATTCCCTTGGAATCAGACGATGTGTTTTTGTAGGACAAGTAAAAACACAATTTATGGGATACGCAACAAACTTTAATAATAATTACCCTTTCAGTAGCCAGCTTAACGGAAAAAGGTGGCCACTTTTTTTCGTTAAGTTGATAACTCAAAGGTGAATTGTTATTAAACTATGTTATATAATTTATTAGTTGTGTTTTTATTTGAAGTACAAAAACACACCGTCCAATTTTAATAAAATACTTCAGTTTATTAGAAAACACAATAATAGTAATGAGGGCGCCACTGTACATCCGGCGTACGCTAGGCGCAGTCTTAATACAAGCTCCATAATAATGTCTATTTCCGATTATTGAAGTGGGGATCTTCAAAGGCAAAGTGTGATGGGAGAAGCCGTTGAAAGTGGCACACCTCGAAATTAGTACCAAAATAAAACCGCTTAGGATTAATGCAATACGGTTGAATAGTTTACAACGAGATATCAACAGCGAGTATTAAAGAACAAGCAAGTCTAACCAAAAGAAAGGTTTAAAAACAAAACTGCTGGTTGGATAATGTCGTGAACGTAATGTTAGGTATAGTCAGGGTAAAAAAAGGTTCGTCGCGTGTTTGACAGGTCGTCCAGTTCCCAAATCGACCAATTCTTACATTGTCCAATTCCCACATTGTCCAATCCCTCTATGACAAATTCCCAAATTGACCAATTTCTTATATGACCAATTCCCACATCGTCCAATTCCCAAATTGACCAATTTCTTATATGACCAATTCCAACATCGTCCAATTCCTATATATGACCGATTCCCACATCGTCCAATTCCCACATTGTCCGATTCCCAAATTGACCAATGCCGACATTGTCCAATTCCTATATATGACAAATTCTCACATCATGAAGAGATGAAGCGATTAAGGGCATTTTACTGACCACTTCGGTTGTTACTTTTATTTTGAAAACCATCCAACCCACTTAAATAGACACGCTATCTGGTTAGATTTATCAAATGGGGACTTAAATATTATTATAATTTCTGAGAATTTGACGTTTTGGGAAATTTACTTGTTGGGATATTGACATTCTGAGAACTTGACGTTTTGGGAATTGTACTGCTGGGAAATTGACATTCTGAGAACTTGACATATTGGGAAATTGACATTCTGAGAATTTGACGTTTTGGGAATTGTACTTGCTGGGAAATTGACATTCTGAGAACTTGACATATTGGGAGTCTGACATTCAAAGAATTTGACGTTTTGGGAATTGTACTTGCTGGGAATTTGACATTCTGAGAACTTGACATTTTGGGAGAGAGAATTTGACATTATGGGAGTAATGCCATAGAGTGAATTTTCACATAGCGTTCTTTCATGATCAATCAGTAGGTTATCCAGGTACTACTATTTATTTCACCATTATTGTCACATAAAAAAATTTAGCACACAGACTACCCAGAGACCTTATAAAGGAACAAGGTACCATACATACATACAGGTATATCTTCCTTCGGTAGTCGGGTAATTAATCCCAACCCAGGCTGTGCAGGTATTCTCTGTAGTCAGTGCGTTCGTTACAAATCGATGAATCTCTGAAGATCCTAGGAATTTGGATCGATTTCGTTTTATTTCTATTTTATTTAAAAAAGTATCGGTACAGTCGAAGTCAACAATATGTTTACACTTTAGTACCTTGTCTATTTAACGTCATGTTTCAACTGTCATACGAAATTGTCACAACGATTAAAGTTACAAGGTACTAAAGTGTAAACATATTTATGACTTCGACTGTACGTACCTACTTAACCAGAAAACTTTTACATAGTTACGTATATTATCGACCTTACCTATATTGTTTTATGACTCACAACGGAATTGAACCTTAGGGTAGTAGACCACATAATATTAGGTCAACTGTACAACAATAATACGAGTAGTATTTCCAATTTACGAAGGCGCGCCCCGTTACATAAATAGACGGTGCACGGTGGGGTCAATGTCCTAGACTCATTTATTACTTTGTACAGGTATAAATCAATGGTACTTGTATGCACAGTCAAGGACTTTAATAATCGTTGAACGACTATGGAACCCTGTCATAATGACACAGTCAAGCCAGATGAAAGAAATAGGGTAAATCGTCAGTAACTGGCCACCCCCCGGTAACTGGCCACTTTGCAATAAAATGAGTTAAGAAAGATATTTGCTCACATTTTTGCGATTAAACTAGAATACCTAGATCTTGAGTTATTACCCGGAGTACTGTCCAAGTATCTTTACTAACAGCGTCAGTAAGAAATTTGGTGGCTAGTAACTAAATGACACTTTATTAAGTGGCCAGTTACTGACAATTTACTCTATTACTCCAAAATAAATGATTAACTTTTTTTTTTTTTTTTTTTTTTTATGGCATCGAGTAGACAAACGAGCACACAGGCCACCTGATGGTAAGTGGAAACTGTGACCCATAGACATTCGCAATCACAAGACTGCAATGCAATCCTAAGACTGCAAATGCGTTGCCAACCCTGAGGCTAAGATGGAATGCCTCTATGCTAGTCATTTCACCGGCTGTCTTATCCCCAAACCGGAACACAACAATGCGAACACTGCTGTTTGGCGGTAGGTTAATGGATAAGATGGTGGTAGCGATCCGGACGGACCCTGCACAAGGTCCTACCACCCGTAAACCACGTTATGCGACAGGCTTCCATAGTGGCTCAACAATTAGAGTACACGACTTCGTAAATTGAAAACATTAATACCTTTTATTTTTTTCAATTGTATCGTTCTATTCGCTCTACATTACTAAAAACTCAAGAGGAATTGAAAGAAATCAGGAATCTGCTTAAAATTAATTCGTCTCTGCGCCTGCGCCGCGTGTTTGGTAACAAAAAAAGTCGCGGCTTCCGTTGCCGTTTCGAAACGCCGCCCCATTAGAGCGGGACGCAAGTCATAAGAGAATCACCAAAATATCCCGTTACAGTTGCTTTTAATGAGATTTTTGACATAAACGTTATTTTTTAATAACGGTATATAACAATTATGCTTAAAAAAAAACAAAACTGTTCAACGTTAAACGAAAACCCGACCCCTGGTACGGTCACGAGTGTTAATTTGGAATGGGACCCATTTCAAGAAAAATATGCTTGAAGTCGTCAATGTCATTAGATATGTCAAGTCATTTGTAACTTTTAGGAACTCAACCTTATTGTTGTTGAATGTCAGATTGACTTTGAACCTAAGGTGGGTACCAAATTTAATGTTTAATGTTTAATGTTTATTTGGGCACAAACGGTACAAGTAAAGAAAAAATATAACAGAAAAACTTACATAACACATTGACCAGTGAAGTTGCCACAATTAACTAATACAGTACAGAGTAACACGTCAAAAATGTGAGTTTACATAATATTAAGATTACCTCAGGGATCTCAGCTAAGTAATTACGACCTATCACCGACCCTTCATTAACTTTTAATGATTTAACATAAAAATCAGATTTCTAAAAGATTCTAAAAAATACATGTTCATCAGATAGTTTTGGTGTGTGTTACTCAAAGTTCCCGAGGGAATTACTGTAATCCAAATATACGCGGATGAAGTCACGGGCAGAAGCTAGTGTTCAATGATACTGAAACTAAATTAAAAAGGTTAGGTTCTTAACCACCAAACTGTATAGAAGACAACTATTACAGCTTACAAGAAACCACTCTGACTTAAAACATGTTCTCGTGATCTTAATCGTAATTTTAACGCAAAATAATTTAAAAAAAAAACATAACTACATCTCAAAGATTGAAAACATAAGCATATAAATTTACAACCACTTCTAACTTCTTAAAAGTTTCAAGTACAATTATTTATTACAATAAAACAGTTTTTATCCGCGAATCGCTCGTCCCGTGCGTCAATCCCCTAGGTGTTAAAAATATGTCACGGAACGAACATTTCATAACAAAATGCGAGCTATGCAGGCTTGAGAAACTTCTTCTAATGGGGATCAACTAATTTATTGATCACGGAAGTTTAGATCTAAAGGACTGAAACCCATGGGAATCTTGTGACACATGTAACTTTTTGGAATCGGTTTGGAGGAATAAGATTGTTAGACTTGGTTCTTTTGTTTTACTTTTTGTTTGAATTTTCTACAGTGATCTGATCATTATAATCAATGAATATTGTTAGTGTATTTCTAGCAACAACTGACTGATATGATAAGTAGTGACTCTATTTTCTTACCCCCTTACTAATAAACGTTGAGTAAAGCTGGTTTAGCTACACAATGTTTTGTCCTTATCTGTCATTGTGACATTTGAAATGGACAGAAAAGGACAAAACATACCACCGTTACTCAACGTTTGTGAGAAGGGGGGTTAGCCAATAACACCCGAATAATCAGTAAGTTACTACGCAATATTGTATAAATACATATTTTTTACAGAAAATATGAACAATATATTTACTTTTGCCCTCATATATGTATCTGAGTTATACCGCTTTTAACTGATAGATCGAAATTGTAAGAAAAACGACCGACGACGCAAAGTCATTGATCGAATGAGACTTACGTCTTTGTAGTGTCGCCTTCAGGTCCATCTTTATCAGTTTCTTCTTTAGTCTCCCGATTGCAACAAACACACAATCTGTAACAAATTTCAATAGGAATAAGTTTAAAGTATTTTTTTTACTGAAAAAGTAATGAAAAACAAATGTGTTTTTTTTAGGAATTTAAAATGCAAGAGGCGTGTTAATGTATTTCAGGTTTGAATAAAGTTGGTTAGATTCGCGTAATAGCATAATTTCTCAAAACGCGCTCACTACGCGAATTTTGACGGATTAATCCGTCTTTGGTGACATCGCAAATACATTAGCGAAAAGTTTCCAAAAGGTAAAAAAAGTCGTGCAGTTAACTAGTAATGATTATGTCAACATATTGTATTGAACCGAACTTACGTTGGTTTGTCATTAACGGAACGAACATTTTCATCACCTTCTTGTTTTATCTTTTTATTTGTGTATTTACGCGATCTGAAATGCAAAAAAAAACATGAAGATAATTTTTAGAAAAGTAACAAGATTTTGTCAATTATAGTTAAACTACACGAAGTTTGTTTACACTGTCAACCGGAATGGAATCTGAGCTCCAGATGTATTCGTCAGAGACAAAATGGTTGATGATTTAAACTTGTTTAATGTTTGTATGCATGTATGTATGTAAACACTTTATTGTACAAAAGACAAACCATAACAATAATTATAATTAATATAAAAATATGTACAAAGGCGAACTCATCCCTTTAAAGGATCTCTTCCAGATTGAGTGATTGAGAAGAGTGAAAGGTTGTGCAACGAGTAAACAAGTGTACAAGAAGAAGAATATAACACATTAAGTAACCAATAAAACTCATTTAATTAAAATTCAAATAAAACTACATTCAAATAACTACAAAAATAGAAACAGAAATATACATATTAATAGTTAAATATACATACATAACCTACATTTTACGTACCTAGAGAATCATTCATGTAGCTAATGAAAATGATGTAACATTTAACAAAACTTACGTCGGTATATCAATACCGCTGAAATCTATTTGATCACCTCCTTGTTCCAACTTCTGATTGGTAACCGCACTAAATTTTAAACAAAATTAATATAACAATTATAAGATCACTTTAAGTGTAACTATAAAAATGATAGGACAAACAGACGGGCAGAGAGATGGTGTAGTATAGGTTCTATTGCAATCTCTGAATACGGAACCATTAAAAAAGCTCAATTAAACGACTTCAAAAAGAGGTTTTTTATACAAATAACGAAAATTCCCGCAGTTTTTTTTGCACTGGATTATTTCCTTCTTAGGTAGATCAACTTTTTGTTGTTGTTATTCTTTCCCGTAAGCCAAGGGACAACAGTGATCGTTTCTTAGTTTTTTTTTCAAATATATATCTCTCTGGCACGAAGAAAAGCCATTAAAGAATTGGGTTGTTTTGTGTGGGTAATAAATAGCCAATAAAACTTATTTTTAATGGAATATATACTTAGAAATCACAGTTTTAAAGAGTGACCCAGGAGATGTCACCATGGTAACGAGGTAGGTACACCAAAAAGTTGATTGACGCTTTTATACCCGTCAATCACGTCAAAAAGTTTATATCAAATAGCAATTTTGGGGTGTTACGATTTCTCGTGCAATTAGTTAATGATGAAGGTGTCATTAACAACTTACGTTGATCCATCATTGAGACAGGGTTTTTTTGAACCATCTTTTTCTTTCTTCTTTAGATTGCACTCACCGAATCTAAAAAAAAAACACCGTAATGATGTCAACCTTGAGTTGTTTTAATGGTCTACCAAAACCATCAAGTCTTTAAAAACGAACGATGACGCAAAACGATTGATTCAATGCGACTCACGTCTTCGTAGTGTGGCCTTCAGGTCCATCCTTATCAGTTTCTTCTTTATTCTCCTGATTGCAACATTCACATAATCTGCAACAAAGTTCAATACTTAGAAATAAATTTAAAGTCTTTTTTACCCAAAAATTAATGAAGTTTAAAGCAGCGACCACACCAATGCTTAAAAAACGGTGTCGGTACGAAATCGCAGTGACGCGTCGTATTAGCACCGTTTTTGACGCATGCTCTCCACACCGGTGCTCAAAATTTACAGACGGTGCGTAAACAAAAGAATGTGTCATAGTAATAACATGGCGTCAATTTTGACGTGCCGTGATATTCGCAACGTTAAGCAGCGGTGTGGGGAGCGTGCGTCAAAAACTTTGCTAATACGACGCGTCACTGCGATTCCGTACCGACACCGTTTTTTAAGCAATGGTTTGGTCGCTGCTTAAATGTTTTTAAAATTTTGATTATAATTTTAAGTGCAAGAGGTATGTTAAAGTATTTCAGGTTCGAATAAAGTTGGTTAGATTCGCATAAGAGCGTATGAGATCCAGTGAGAGAGGTAACCAACGAATAGCATTTCTCAGTTAAGAAGACACATCTAGTGTATGCGTTTCCTGCAGATTTATATCTGTTAGGTTTTTATATCTTTGTTTGGTTGACTTCATTATCGTTTATGACTGGTTTTTTGCAATGTCAACTGTGACGGATTAATCCGTTTACCCTGATAAACCTGACTGCGTACATATCTGTCAATTGTGCTCATAACTTCTTCATGAAGGTGTTTTTTTTGATCGATCAGATGTAGGTTGAGTGAGCTTTTGATGATATTTTTAACATTGACCGAAAATAACTTTTGTTTGTCGTTGGAACAGGGTCTTTTTTAACATCAAGATCTTTTTAAAGCACAATCTACACTTACTTCAACGGATTAATCCGTCTTTGGTTGCTTTGCATATTATTTACAAAACGCGTTCAAAAGTTAAAAAATAATAAAAACGCTTCTGTCTATACGGCAAACTAACGCAGTTACTTAATGACAATTATGTCAACGTTCATTGTGCCGAACTTACATTGGTTTACCATTAACGGACCGAGCATTGTCATCAGCTTCTTTTTTAAACTCTTTACTTCTGTATTTAAACCATCTGAAACACAATAAATTATTATAAATATAATGTCTAGAAAAGTAACAAGCCTTTAAAAATTATAAGTTAACTACCAGAAGTATGTTCCCAGTATCAATGCGATGGGATTCATCGGCGGTGAATTTGTGATCCAGATGTATCGGCCGAAGACGAAGCGGTTAGTGGTTTAAACTTGTTTAACACGACGAATCGTCTATATAGCTAATGAGGATGGTTTCACTATTTATTATACGAAACTTACGAAGATTTATCAATATCGCTGCGTTCTTTATGATCACCTCCTTGTTCCAACTTCAGATTAGTAGAGGCACTAAATTAAAAACAAACTTAAATATAAATTATTATAAGCTTTAATGGTAGGAACTAGTTACCAAAAAGCCTAGTGTCCAAACTATTTTTGAAGTATTCAACGAAGGAGTAGTCACAACACTATCGAGTACCCTTTCCAAGCCGCAAGGTTGTACTAATTTTGAAACAGATCTCCTCTAGCTCTTCAAACCTAGAGCGTGGACCTTAAATATCTTAGTCTCCCTTCAAAGGACAAGACAAGTGTCCCAGTTTCAATGGAATCCTTGTACCCTTTCTAGAAGGACAATGTCTTTGAATTTCTACCTATTTCATCTAATATTGTCACATAAACTACTCCTATAGTGAACTAACCAAAATAACCTTAACCTCCTGAGGCTCCTTGTACTAAAAATAGTACATAATACGGCCATTGAAATAAAGGTCTAGTGAAAAGGAAGTTATGTGAAATTTCTTTTGTTATTATGACTCATTATTTAATTAGAAATTTGACTTCATTTAACTCACAATAAATTCATATTCCAATGACAAATACCGTTGTGTTAACTGGACGTAATTCTAATAACACTGCGTTCGGTCGGTCGAAGGAGTAAACGAGTGAAAGCGGGGATCCGGCGAGTTTAAGTAGAGAATGCACGCGCTAAAATGTGTTTTGTATGCTTTGACTACTTAAACCGCCGTATCGCTGCGTTCACTCGTTGGTATAGAAGCTTTAGGTCCACATCTCGTTAGGACTAGGTAGCAAATACGACCAGATCGCTTTGCAACTACATCTCGATTTGACTAGATCGCTTTGTGCCTAGATCGTAATACGACCAGATCGCTTTGCGACTACATCTCTAAAAGTCCGAGTTGCAAAATGACTACTTCGTTTGCGTTACTAGGTAGGTTAGGTTCGTTAGGTAACTTCAAATGCCCGAAGGGCAAATAACCCAGCAATAGGAGCCCCGCCATGCGGGGCTCCGTCAATATTGCTAAGACAGACATAAGGTGAAAAAAACAATGTGGTTATATAGCGACTCGGACTTTTTGAGATGCTGTCGTAAAGTGATCTGGTCGTGTAGCGATCTAGGCAAAAAGCGATGTAGTCAGATCGAGATGTAGTCCCAAAGCGATCTGGTCGTATCAGCTACCTAGCCATATCGAGATGTAGGCGGAAAGCTTCTATCCCCACTCGTTCACTCGTTCAACGGACCCAACGCCAATTTTAAGAGGATATAGTGAATTTACGAATATTTTCATTTATCCTCGGAAATGTTAATTCTATCAAGTCGATTATTATTTCAAAAATATGTCGAGTGCATATTTTTCTTAAACAAAACAATATCTATATTGAAATATGACGTATAAGCATAGTATAAAGTAACTATGTATAAATATTGGCTGACAGTTAAAAATAAATAAATATAAATAATGGCTGAATATAGGATGGGTTTACAGTAAAATAAAACATTAATCAATAAAGTTAATTAGGTAAATAACGAAGAACTTCATTTGTGTAATAAATCGTGGAGTAGGCTATAAAGGACGGATTAATCCGTATTTATACAGAAAAAAGGCTTTTGATTTAATTTAAAAATCTTGAAGTTAACAAACGATGATTATGTCTACATTTATTGAATGAAACTTACGTCGATTCATCCTTAGACGGGGGTTCTGTTTGATCATCTTCTTGTTTAATCGTGATATCGCACTTGCACGAACTAAAAAAGAAACATTTACTTTGAAAGTAAAGTTAACTTCTAGTTATTTTAAAAGTAGGACAAACCGGTCGGGTGGAGTGTGACTTACGAGCCCCTTTAAATTAATTGATTTTACGCTTATATTCTCGTAATAAACTTTTAGTTATCTAATTATGACGACGTTGTCATATATTGAACAATGTCAACCTTGAGTTGTTTTAATGGTCTACCAAAACCATCAAGTCTTTAAAAACGAACGATGACGCAAAACGATTGATTCAATACGACTTACGCCTTCGTAGTGTTGCCTTCAGGTCCATCCTTATCAGTTTCTTCTTTATTCTTTTGATTGCAACATTCACATAATCTGCAACAAATTTCAATACTTAGAAATAAATTTAAAGTTTTTTTACTAAAAATTAATGAAGCTTTAATGTTTTTAAAATTTTGATAAGAATTTTAAGTACAAGAGGTGTGTTAAAGTATTTCAGGTTCGAATAAAGTTGGTTAGATTCGGATTAGAGCGTATGAGAGCCAGTGAGAGAGAGCTAACCAACGAATAGCATCTCTCTGTTAAGGAGACACATCTAGTTTATGCGTTTCGTGTAGATTTATTTAGTTAGGTTTTTATATCTTTGTTTGGTTGACTTTATTATCGTTTATGACTGGTTTTTTGCAATGTCAACTGTGACGGATTAATCCGTTTACCCTGATAAACCTATCTGCGTACATATCTGTCAATTGTGCTCATAACTTCTTCATGAAGATGTTTTTTTTGATCGATCAGATGTAGGTTGAGTGAGCTTTTGATGATATTTTGTTTATCGTTGGAACAGGGTCTTTTTTAACATCGAGATCTTTTTTAAAGCACTATCTACACTTACTTCAACGGATTAATTCATCTATGGTTGCACTGGGTATTTTTTTGTTCTGGGTATTTGTGTGTAATGTTAGTGTCACTCTGCTTATTATTTTTTTATTTTTGTCAATTGTATGTGTGTTTTGTAGTACGCAAATAAACGTTTTATCTATATATCTATCTTTTTACAAAAAGCGTTCAAAGGTTAAATAATAAAGAAACGCTTCTGTTTATACGACAAACTAACGCAGTTACTTAATGACAATTATGTCAACGTTTATTGTACCGAACTTACATTGGTTTACCATTAACGGACCGAGCATTGTCATCAGCTTCTTTTTTAAACCATCTGAACCACAATAAATTATTATAAATATAATGTCTAGAAAAGTAACAAGCCTTTAAAAATTATAAGTTAACTACCAGAAGTATGTTCCCAGTATCAATGCGATGGGATTAATTGGCGGTGAATTTGTGATCCAGATGTATCGGCCGAAGACGAAGCGGTTAATGGTTTAAACTTGTTTAACACGACGAATTGTCTATGTAGCTAATGAAGATGATTTCACTATTTATTATACAAAACTTACGAAGATGTATTAATATCGCTGCGTTCTTTATGATCACGTCCTTGTTCCAACTTCAGACTAGTAGAGGCACTAAATTTAAAACAAATTTAAATATACATGATTATAAGCTATTTTTTAAAGTATTCAACGAAGGAGTAGTCACAACACTATCGGGTAGCCTTTCCAAGCCGCAAGGTTGTACTAATTTTGAAACAGGTCTCTCGGTCTTCAAACCTAGAGCGTGGACTTAAATATCCTAGTCTCTCTACAAAGGGCAAGTGTCCCAGTTTCAATGGAATCCTTGTACCCTTTCTAGAAGGACAATGTCTTTGAATTTCTACCTATTTCATCTGATATCGTCACATGTCATAATGTACTCCTAAAGTGAGCTAACTAAAATAACCTTTACCTTTTGAGGCCCCTTGTACTAAAAAAAGTACATAATACGGCCGTTGAAGTAAAGGTCTAGTACAAAGGAAGAAAAGTGGAATGTCTTTTGTTTTTATGACTCATAATTTAATTAGAAATTTAACTTCATTTAATTGACAGGAAATTGATACTCAATTGACAAATAACGTTATGTTAACGGGATGTTATAAAACTGCGTTCGGTCGTGCATTCTCCATTAGGTAGCAGGGCTTCTGCCAAACGATCGAACGTAAAACGGCTATCTAATTGATAATGTACTCGCTAAAATGTGTTTTGTACGCTCTGACGGGACTATTTGAACTCGCCGGATCGCTGCGTTCACTCGTTCACTCGATCGACGAACCGAACGCCAATTTCAAGAGGATTTACTAATATTTTCATTTATCCTCGGAAGTCTTGATTCTATCAAGTCAATTCATATTCGAAAAATATGTCATGAGCATATTTTTCTTAAACAAAAGAATATCTATATTGAAATATGACGTATAAGCATAGAATAAAGTATCTATATAAAAATATTGGCTGACAATTAAAAATAAATAAAAATAAAGAATGGTTGAATGTTGAATGGGTTTACAGTAAAATAAAACATTAATCAATGAAGCTAATAGGTAAATAACGAAGACCTTCATTTGTGTTATAAATCGTGGAGTAGGCTATAAAAGACGGATTAATCCGTATTTATACAAAAAAAGCTTTTGATTTAATAGAAAAATCGTGAAGTTAACAAACGATGATTATGTCTACATTTACTGAAGTAAACTTACGTAGACTCATCCTTAGACGGGGGTTCTGCTTGATCATCTTCTTGTTTAATCGTTACGACGCGCTTCCACGAACTAAAAAAGAAACATTTATTTTGAAAGTAATGATAGCTTCTAGTTATTTTAAAAGTAGTGCAAACCGGTCGGGTGGATTGTGACTTACGAGCCCCTTTGAATGAATTGATTTTACGCTTATATTCTCGTAATAAACGTTTAGTTACCTAATTATGCTGACGTTGTCATTTATTAAACAAAACTTACGTTGGAATATTAGAAGCGTGAGGTGTTTTTTGATCTCCTTCTTGTTTTATTTTTCTATTGATGCACTCACACAATCTAAACATTTCAAAAGCAATTATTTATAAATATAATTTCTAACAAAAAGGCAACACTCAATTGAGGGTCCATATTTATATCAATTTATCCACTGTCATTACACGGCGCATTAGTTATATAGATTTGTGTTAGTGGCTTTAACATGTATGCCTAGGTTGGTCTATGCGATACTCGGCAATAGACAAATTTCAACATCGATGATAATGAAGTCCACTTTAAGTTATTTTAAAATGGTGGGCCTTCAGACAGTCGGTTGGATTCTAGGCAAAAACAATTGAAAGCTGCCTCTTTCACTTAAGCTCCGGTTTCTTGTGCGATATTAACTATGACGGTTTAATCCGCTTATCGTGGTAGACCTGCCTTCGGATAAATCATTCATATTAAATACCTATTTTGAGTGATATGATGTATGGTTTGGCTAACGCAGATATATTTGCGGAAGGCCATCAAAAGGTAAATAAGATAAACCGCTTTTGTTTTATATGGCAAATCTTACAGTTAGATTATGGCGAAGATGTCAACATTTATTGAACAAAACTTACATTGGTTTATCATTAACGTGTCGAGCATTTTTATCACCTTCTTGTTTACATTCTTTATTTGTGCATTTACACCATCTGAAAGGCAATAATTTATTATGAAGTTAATTTCTAGAAGAGTAACAAGATTTTGAAACTTATAATTAAACCACGCAGAAGTCTGTTCCCACTGCAAACGGGAATGGATTAATGTGGCAATGAATGTGTATCCACGAAAGACGAAAATGCTAATGATTTAAAAAAAATACGATGAAGTGTTCACCTAGCTGAGGAGGATAATTATCAAGATTTATTAAACGAAACTTACCTCAATTTTGCAATATCGCTGCGTTCTTTTTGATCATCTTCTTCTTGTTTTATCGTTTGATGAGTACCCGGACTAAATTTAGAACAAAATTACATATCAATAATGAAAACCTCACTTGTGTAGTAAATTTTTAATGGTAAGACAAACAAACGAGAGAGAGAGACTCTAGATACGGAATCAATTAAACGAAAAAAATATTTTCGATAGCGCAACGTACGCACACTTTGATGAAAAATTAACGCAGTTAGCTTATGACGATGTCAACGTTTGGTGAACCAAACTTACGTTGGTTTATTATTTTTATCAATAATTTGTTTGGGTTAGACCTCAGTCTCACCTGATGTTAAGTGACGACGAGGTTGAAGCTGCAAAGGTGGTACACACTTACCCAGAATGCCTATTCACATTCAGCATTTTTATCACTTTGTTGTTTAAAATCTTTACTAAACTTGTGCATTTACAAGTAAAGGATAAATTATAATAAAGTAAATTTCTAGAAAAGTTAATTGATTTTAAAAAGTAGCTGACTTTGTGAATTTGATTCCAAATGTGTATGTGTACATTACTGAAAAGTTTGTTGGCTTGTGAGTTACCCATTTTTGTCATAATACTTTATGTACTATTGTATGCGGTTTGTTTTCCTTAATAAAGAAAAGAAAATAACATATACGACAAATTAAAAACAGAGGTAGTTTACGAGTACACATAACGCGTAGATGTTTTTTGCGCTGTCAACTGTGACGGATTAATCCGTCCGTATCGATTATTCTATACGGCGGATGTATTCGTCAATGGCTATATTAAGTTTATATCAAATATTGGTGTTATGATGATGTACAATGATGGTATTATCAAGTAGATGTCGTTTATAACAAAAAAAATTCATTTCATGACAAATTTAGGCAGTAAGATAATGACAATGATGTCAACATTTATTAAACCGAACTTACATTGGTTTCTCATCAACGGAACGAGCATTTTCATCACTTCCTTTTTGATACTCTTTATTTCTGCATTCACACAATCTGAAACGCAATCAATGATATCAAATATAATTGCTAGAATAGTAACAACACTATTTCTTCTGTTTTTATAATTTATTATCAAATAAGAATTATTGACTTTATACAATTCGCAATACATTCATATTACAAATATGAATGTACAATACATTCCTGTATTACCTGATTTCAGTGACTTATCTTAAAAACAACCCTATAAGCGCGAGTCCGACGCTCACTCGATACGTTTTTACTAAATAATAGTACTTAGAGTACAGGTAGAGTAGGCAAGATTGATTGAATACAAGCTCATGTCGAATAAAACACATCATCTTTTACGTGACAGTTCTAATCACAGGTAAGCTCTTTTGTCAATAGCGTAAACTATGCTAGCTTCAACGGATTAATCCGTCTTTGGTGAAATCGCAGATATATATGCAGAAGACGATCGAAAGGCAAATAACACAAATCGATTTTGTTTTATATGCCAATTCACGCAACAAGCCAATGACGATGATGTCAACAATCATCGACCCGAACTTACGTTGGTTTATCATTTACGGAACGAACATTTTCA
Organism: Acleris laterana; assembly: GCA_963966035.1. Lineage (NCBI taxonomy): Eukaryota > Metazoa > Arthropoda > Insecta > Lepidoptera > Tortricidae > Acleris > Acleris laterana. Next base: position 1,113,052 of record OZ014439.1, read on the forward strand.
TCACCTTCTTGCTTACACTCTTTATTTGTGCATTCACACCATCTGAAAGGCAATAAATGATTACAAAGTTAATTTCAATAAAAGTAATAGGATTATACAATTATAGTTGAACTACACAAAGTCTGTTTGCCGTCAACGGGAACGGATATATTGTATGTGGAATGTGAGCTCCGGATGCATCCGTCAAAGACGAAACGGTTAGTGATTTAAACTTATCTAACTTTAAACTTGTCTTATCTGGATTAATTCGACCATAGGTAGATGAATCCGTACAGCGGCTACTCACATTATAACCGTCAATGGCTTTAATAGAGGTTTATATCTAATATCTATTATGAGTGTTATGATCAGTCGTGCAATTAGCTAACGATGATGGTGTCTTTTTTAACTCACATTGATCCACCATTGAGACGGGGTACTATTTGATAATCTTCTTCTATCTTATTTTGCTTGCAAACACACAATCTAAAACAAATTTAGAGAAAGATAAAATTACAGATGTTATATTAAAATATGTATGTAGTATGTATGTATACTCTTTATTTTACAAGAATAAAAAAGAAAGGCAAAACACAGGTCATATAAATTTATCCCTTTAAGGGATTTCTTCCAAATAACCCTTGTTAAAAAATAAAAAATGGTTAAATAATTACCCTAATGAAATGACAAACAAACAGTCATGAATAAAGAGATAACTAATAATGATAACAAAAATAACAATAAATAAATAGATAGGCAAGGATGTTAAAAAGTATCAAATTATTAAAAAAAATTGCCTTTTGTTAATATGACGAATCATGCAGTCAGGTAAGTAAATAAATACTAACTAGACAAATCATACTTACGATGACGTTTAGATTTATTGGATGAAACTTACGTAGATTTATCGAAGGGGCTGCGTTTTCTTTGGTCATCTTGTTTTTTCTTCTGACAGCATTGACACAATCTAAAAAAGATTCAATATCAAAAAAATACTTTTAGTTTTTAGGGCTAGCAAAAATTCTGTAAGGTTACAGGCAGAAACTCATGAAAGTTTTCCCTATTCAGTTATTTTTGCTCTATCAACTATAACAAAATTATCCATTCACCGACGATCGAGCGTTCCTCGAGAATACCGCGACTGTTGGGTTCAAAGGGTTAGAAGTTCAAAGTTTACAGAAAATTCACTGCACTACGATCGAACTGGTTTTCTAAAAGTCAAGTACCCAATCTATTTTAAAGCGTTCAACGAAGGATTAGTCACAAAACTATCACGCAGCCTTTAAGGATTTAGGTGATAATTGTGACTTTATTTAATTTACAATATATTTCTATTCCACTGACAAATTCCTTAGGGGGGCCTTAGGAGGCTAAAATTACCTTCAGAACCTTTGTTGCACTAGGCCAGTAGTAGTACTCGCACTCGATAAGTTTTTATCACACAATCTTTAAATGTTGTTTTGGTTTGAAAAAACGATCAATAACTTACGATGATTCATCACTGGAGCAGCATTCTTGTTCCTTTTTTCCATAGATGAACTCACCAAGTGTACGTTCCAAAGTCCCAAAAATACTTGAAAAAAAAATAATTACTAAGACTCAGTATTACTAAAAGGAAAACCTTTAAAAATACGATGTTAATGAACACATAAGATTTAAGTCGCACGTCGATAGAGCAGTTACAGCAAATATTGGCTGATGATTAAAAAAACAATAAATATAAATACGATTAATGGCTGAATACTGGATGGTTTTAAATATTACATCAATCAATGAAGTTAATTAGGTAAATAACATAGACCTCCATTTTTGCTATTAATCGCGTAATTTGGCAATAAATAACGGATAAATCCGTGTCCGGACAAAAAAAAACGAAAATTGCTGTTGATTTCATTGATAAATTTAGTTTAATTTAGTTGTATAACCACCTACCAGACTCGGTGGAAGCTGATATATTTCACGATAATCTTAAAAATTTCAAAAGGAAAATATCGAAGTATCTCAGGTCCTCACCATTCTAAACAATCTACGAGTTTTATGTTATGTTTGTATTCGTTTTTGTAGGTTCCTAGACGCATGTGTAAGTTGTGGTTACCTATAAGTAGATAAGCATCAACCTGGGATGTATATCATATAGAATTAAGAATTTGTACGATGTATTATCTGTTGGTAATCCTTAATAAATAAATAAATAAATAAATAAATAAATCGTGCAGTTAGCAAACGATGATTACGTCGACCTTTAATGAATGAAACTTACGACAATTCATCCTTAGGTGGGGATTCTTTTTGATCATCTTCTTGATTAATCATGTCATCGCACTCCCACAAACTAAAAAAAATTAAATGTGTTTTGATAGTGAAATTAACTTCTAATTATTTCAAAGGTAGGACAGACAAGTCGGGTGGATTGTGACATACAAGCCCTTTGAATTTATTTATTTATTTCAGAAACAAGCTAACAGGGCGCTTACCTCTCCCAAAGGATAGGTTTAACTATCCAGAGAGGTAACGCAGCCAGCATCATGGGTACAATGCCGCGAACGGAGCTATTAGAGGGGGTATTCTTTTTGTAGTTGTGTACACAAATATATTTAATAATTCTAGTTTTAAGTAGATAATAGGTTTTACATTAGTTATTAATTATTATAATTATTATTGTTTATTGTATATTAGTTATTATAAATACTTTTACGTTATTTGCCAGGTAGGTTAAGTACATAGCTAACAGTTCACACCATAACGCTTATAAATTGAGACAAAACAGTAAACATAATAATATGTTGAATACGAGTAACTACAGTACTTATAACTAACAGGCAGAATACAATTTAAATAACTATTTATCTATCTTGCAAAAGAAACCGGTGTTGTATCAAAAAATATATCAGCATCCGGAACATGTATAGTCATATCATTAAGGAGTGAAATTGCCCTAGAAGTTGGGGCGTTACCTAATTATGACGCCATTATAAGTTATAAGGTTCACTTTATATTACCGACGAGTAAAAGAGCACTCACGGGCAAACAAAACTTACGTCGGCATATAACTGGTACAAGGGCAAGGTCCTTTTCGATCTCCTTGTGTATTTTTTTGATTGATGCACTCACACAATCTAAACACATTTCAGAAGCTATAATTAACCAATTTTATTTCTTACAAAAAAAACTAGCTGAGAATGTTAAGTGACACTCAATTTACGGTTCATAACGATGATTATGTCTACATTTACTGAATGAAACTTACGTCGATTCATCCTTAGGTGGGGGTTCTTTTTGATCATCTTCTTGATTGATCGTGTCATCGCTCTTAAGAAAACTAAAAAAGAAATATTTATTTTGATAGTGAAATTAACTTCTAGTTATTTCAAAGGTAGGACAGACGGGTTGGGTGGATTATGGATTACAAGCCCCTTTGAATTAATTTGTTCACCGTGGTGAACCCGTTATACCTACATATAAGGCGTTATTATAAGTATAATTTCACGCTTATATACTAATGATAAACATTTAGTTACCTAATTATGATGATCGCAGGTATATTGGCGGAAGACTATGAAAAGGTGCATAACATAAATCGATTTTGATATATATGACAAATCTTGGAACTAGCGAATGACGATGTCAACATTTATTAAACCAAACTTACGTTAATTTATTATTTGCGGAACGAACATTTTCATGACTTTCTTGCTTACACTCTTTATTTGTGCATTCACACCATCTGAAAACGCAATAAAAAATCATGAAGTTAAATTCCAGAAAAGTAACAAGATTTTGAAAATTAGAATTAAACTACTAGAAATCTGTTCGCACTGTCAACAGGAACGGATTTATCGGTCGGTGAATCTGCGCTACAGATATATCCGTCTAAAATGTAAAGATGATTCAAACTAGTTTAACACGACTAATCGTTCATGTAGCTAATGACAATGTTGGCAATATTTATTTAACGAAACTTACGTTAATTTAGTCAATAATCAATCAATATCAAAATCACCGTGTTGTTCTTAACACGTAATTAAGTTGTACTTAACACAATTTTAATGTAGCAACATTTAGAGACCTTTTTTGAGCTGTCAAATGTGAATAACCCGGCCACGCAGCGAATCCGGCAATCGCGTTCCCAGCGGATTTTTTGAGATCCTCCTAAGTAAAAATATCTACAAAACTGCTTTATAACAATGTTTTTTTTTAACCGTTCAAGTGTCCTTTGCGCAACATGTTTGCGTATTTTTATTGACATTACGTGATTTATTAAGTTGACGTAAAGTTTAATTTTGATGTATAAGAACTTTGACATATCGGTTTTATTATATTTTATTATTAAATTTTATTAACTAAACAATTGGTTACAAAACTAATACTTGTTGGTTCGTTTGAAGTAACGGTCAAGAACTTACATTGAATCATCCTTGAGGTAGAGTGCTTTTTGATCTTCTTTTTTAGTTTTTCCATAGACGCATTCACGAAATGTACGTTCCAGCTTCTGAAAAATACTTTAGACAAACGAGAATACAATTGAATTTAAAATTATTAAGAAAAGTAGTAAAAACAAACTTAAACACGAGTATTATATCAATCAGTAAAGTTAATAAACAAATAAGGCTATTTCTGCTATAAATCATGCTGTAGGCTATTAATAATCATGTCATGGTAATACGGGAACATTTTAAGATTTTTTGCGCTATTGTTTTACAAAGACGGATTAATCTTTCTTTGAGGAAAAATAACATTGTCTTGAAAAATGTAAAAAAGACCACATTTGATTTAAATGACGAATCGTGCAGTTAATATGCGATGACCTTGCCTACACTTATTGTATGACACTTACGTCGATTCACTCTTAGGAAGGCGTTCTTTTTTGTCATCTTGATTTATCGTGTCACTGCACTCACACAAACTAGAAAAGAAACATATACTTTGAAAGTGAAGCTAACTTCAAGTTATTTTAGAGGCAGGTGGTTGGGTGGATTCATTAATTTAATCATTATTGCACAAAACAATACACTTAATGCCACAAGGTATTCTCTACCAGTCAACCTTTGGGCAGTAACATAGTCTATACCTTGAGTAAGTCAGTGGGCACATTGAAAATAAATAATTGGTTTGAAAATGGTTCTAAAATAAACCACTTTCGATTTAAACGACATCTAATATGCACTAATATGCGATGATCATGTCTACATTTATTGAATGACACTTAAATCGATTCATCCTTAGGTGGGCGTTCGTTTTTGTCACCTTGATTAATCGTGTCATCGCACTCACACAAACTAAAAAAAAACTTATATTTTGATAGTGATCTTTACTTCGAGTAATTGTTAAAGGTAGGTCAGACAGACGGTTGGATAAAATTGTGACTAAGGCCCTCCACTTGAAAGTCAACATTTTTACAACAGCAGAAGACTAGCATTAACTCAGCATAATTCGATCTTTTTTGAGCTGACTAATGTAACGGATTAATCCGTCCACGCACTGAATCCGACAATCACATTCACATCATACATGGATTTTAGTTGACTTGATGTATCGGCAGTTGTCTAATGATAAGGGTTCTTAAACTACATAATGTTAAACCACTTTTGATTTAAATGACTAATCGTGCAGTTAATATGCGACGATTATGTCTACCTTTATTGAATGACACTATTACATCGATTCATTCTTAGGCGTGCGTTCTTTTATGATATCTTCTTGATTCACCTTGTCATCGCATTTACACAAACTAAAAAAGAAACATATTAAATTTTGATAGTGAAGTTTAATTCTAGTAACTTTTGTGACAGATCAGACAGACGGTCGGATGAATTGGGACTGTTAAGGCCCTCCACTTGTAAGTCGACATTTAAGTAAATACTAAATTGTCGACTCAGCATCACACGGAGACCTTTTTGAGCTGACGAATGTAATAGAATAATGCATCAACTACGGTGAAACTGTACTTCAAGTATACGTTAATAGCGTTTATATCAAAAAACTATTCTGGTCGATATGATGTACCGTCGGCCAAAAATGTGGTCTACCACTCTACAGTTGAAATTCATTTGGGTAATAATCTAAATAAATGTACATAAAGACGCTATTTAAATGTCACTTAAATGATGTCTAACTTACAATTTCATTACAAAATGACGTATGTTTGACGTTAACCAACAGTTTCGTTACGGTGACAAAACTCTCTTTAACTGGACATTTATTATGATTTTTACCCATTTGCACGTCAGGATACAACAAGTTCGCTTTTTCCTTGCAATAATATTATGACAGTGACAAGTGTCAACCTTAGCGATAATTACGTCTCACAGAAACTTTTGTCAAAACTGGTAGACCAGTTTCTTGGCCAACCGTACCTGCTTACCGGGCAATTATCTAATTATGTTGTCAACGTTTAATAAAAAAAGCTTACATCCATTTACCATTGAGGACCTTGTGTCCTTTTTGATCTCCATATTCTCCATCTTGTTTCTTCTTTCGGTAGATGACCTTTCGCAATCTTAAACACATTTATTTTGTTTTATTAGGTCATGTTTTAATAAACAGAACCGGCCAAAAGCATGTCTAGCGAAGTTCGGTGCAAGCACGTAAGCTTAGGACCCAAACCTAACTCATAATAAAAAAGGGCAACAACTTAACCAATTCAGGAAAATATAAACATCTTTTTGCACTGCCGACTATTACGAATTATTCTGTCTTAGGGCCCGTTGTTTGATCAGTAATCGAAAATTTGACACATTTCTATGAGATTTAACCATTAGTTACGAATTTTAACAATAAGTTAGTTTAACTACTGATCAAACAACAGGCTCTTAGATAGTTAATAATGCTTTAAGTAAAAAAATAATTGGTTATTTTGAACAGTCGAACAGTTAGCTAATGACGATTACGTCAAAATTAATAGAATGAGACTTACGTCGATTTGTCGTCGGGGGAGCGTCCGGTTTGATCGTGTTCTTGTTTCACCGTTTGACTGCACATAATAATATCAATATCAATATTCATGAATATCAACGCATACAATAATTAAGTTAGTTACTAGTCTAGTAATTTTGAAGATAAGACAGACGAACGGGTGGATTGCGCAGGCAAAAAACATTGAAATTCGTCAGTTTCACGACAGCTGAAAACTATAGTTAAGTTTCACTTAATAGTTCCTACATAGTGTCCTTATAGTTTCCATAAAATGGAAAAAGTTGTGTGTTTATTGTATTGCAAATAAATGTGGTCGAATTGATCCATACTGGAAAAAAAATTAAAGGTTGATGGCTTTAAAATGTTAATAAAATAGACCGTTTTCAATCCAATCATTATTGCAGGTATACCTTGTTATTTTAAGAAGAAAATTACAGGATTTTTATAAGGAATGTTTTACGGCAGTATGACCGAATAACTGAAAAAATATTAAAAACACACATCGGAGCATTTTGCGCCACATAAAAAAATTGCAAAATGTGTGGTTTGCTTTTACGTAAGTATAAAGCTTTTTTTGTGCAAATTTTAATTTATCACAACATTATTGCTTGGTAAAAAACCCTTGGAAGCACATGTCACAAACAAACGTTTTCATCTGTGTTTCCTGAATTGCAATAGAAATGAAGAGATCGTATCCCGTAACAGGGTCCATAATGATTGACTCTCACAATTATTTCGACTCATAAAATGTTATAAATTATAAACATCGGAATTCATAACGTATTTTTTTCAGTAACTGTTACTTTGTCAGCGATGACAAAAATTATGATGGTTAAAATTTTATGAAAATTAAATGATTACGAAGAAAAATGTATGTGAAAACATGCCTTCCCCCGTTACAATACGGACGGGCATTTTGCAATTTTAATTGATCGTATATTATGTCCGCCATTAGGTAACTTATTTTTCCATCTTTGTTTTTAAAAATCACCCTCACGTCGTATATTTTCTATCTAATTCTCCGAGAGTATTTTATTGTTTTTGGGTTGTTGAGTTTAATTTTACATTACTATCTTCTAAAGAAAACCAAACCTTCTTTGTTAACCAAATTTCTAAAGCTAAAGAAAAAGAAATATAATGATGATGATATCATCATTCATTGAACGACACTTACGTCGGTTGGTCGATGGGATAACGTATTTTTTGAATCCCTTTCTGTTCCACTTTTTGTTTCTCTCTTTTTGTTTGTTTCTGTGTTCCTTTTTGTTTGTTGTTTTTGGGATAGCAGTCACACCATCTAAAACGATTTCCAAAAAATCCATCCATTGAAATAACAAAAAAAATACTTCATTATCGTATCTTACATGGAATAATGAAGTGAACTAATCGTCATTTTAAACAATGGGTGGATAAGTTGCTTACGACAGCTGAAAACTATTTGTTATTTACTCAAAAACAGATGAGTCAATCTTTGGCGGTTAATTTGTTTTGCGCATATACAGACTTGGCCAATAGTGTGCAGCACCCATGCCTTTTTTTTATATAAAAGTCAATCTTTAAAAGGTGCATTTATAACGCTTTTATTATACTTATAGAAAGTATATCTACCGGATAGATTACTGATATTTATTGACGTTAATGAATATCCGTATTTTTTTTTTGTAAAAACCGTCATTTTCTAGCTTCAGGTTTCACACGCGAATAGCTACTTCGAAACATACATACATACATAAGCTCACGCCTTTATTCCCAGAGTGAGGTAGGAAGAGCTACAGAATTACTAACAACTCTAAAAACTTGTTAGTAATTCTGTCACCACATTTTGTACAATTAGGCTAAGATGTTTACCAGTGTATTAGTGACAGGTTGCAAGCCCATCGCCTAACAGTACTACACAGCCTTCATTCCCTTAGTCGTCTCTTACGGCATCCACGGGAGGACATGGAGTGGCACTATTCTTACCCGGCAACTACGCCGGAAACAATATCTACTAATAACTTGCACATTTTCAAATACTTTTTATATTTTACGTTTATTTTTAAATTTGAAAAATAATACTTTTACAAAGTTACAAAGGAAAACGTGCGGTGCTCAACACCTTTGGCCAAGGCTGTATCTATCAATAACATTTTAAAGGTTAATATTTGGTTGATATGATAAACCATTTGGTAAGTTATCAGACTTCGGCAGGAGTGGGGTTGTTCTCAGAGTTTGCAGAACATGGACATACCTTGTCGTTCAATGGTAATTGTAGTGTAATTTAATAACTAATGAAATTATTTTATTTAGGTTGTTTTCTGCTACGAACTTGATGTCACCATCGCCATCAAAACAATCATGAAAAAATGCGTTCAAAAATATAGTTATTTTATTACAATAACAAAGAAAATTTTGAATTTATAAAAAACTTTTTAACTCGTTTTGTACATATAGTTTTATTTTCTTTTTAAAGTGTATCTATATTAATATAGATATTTTAGATTAATGACGTAAAAATGCCTCACCCCTGCCGAGCTCTGATGACAATATTAATAATGATGTCAAGATTGAACGAAACTTACGTTGATTCATCTTTGCGGCAGGGATCTTGTGTAACTTCATCTCGTTTCCTTTTTTTTCTGATGAACTCACTGAATCTAAAACACGTTAAAAGAGGAAATATTCTAAAGTAGATTTCTAGTTAAAAAAATTAAGTACGTAGAAGCTGGAACTTTTTCCAAGGAAGTTTAATGGACAATATTGGCCTCGACATTTCGGCGTGACAGTTATGCATACGAGTATGTTATTATAATTCTATCAAATATCAAACAAAAAAATTTGATCTGTCAAATACAGTCTATTTCGTTCACGATGTACTCGATTCCCACCACGAGTACTTGGTTGCCATAAGAAATTACGAGTACAACCAGGTATTCTACTGGGTAAGAAACGGGTCATTATTGGGCGTTTGTTCCGAATCACTTCCGTGGTCATATTTTTGTAGAAGTGGCTGCAGATTACGATTTCGTTCCTGGTTCGGTAATTTACCGGACATAAAAATATACACCCAATTTTTCAAAAATATGTCCACAAAAGTGAGGCGGTTGAAACGCTCGAATAATGACCCAAACCATATTGCCTTTGACGTGTTATCTTCAATGTTTCGATGCTCTAATTTACTTGACAGTAATGGCTGTCGAGTTAAAAACAATACGTTAACATTAAAGAAGCAACATCGCTTTACCGTCTTAAATAAAAGGCCATGAGGTTGACTCAATGCTCGTGTGGCTCAGTATTATAGGTAAAAGTGAAAAAAAACACTCTTATATTTAGTTTATCCTGCAACTCAGCCACAAGTTGTATCTTAGATGAATTTCGCATTTAGATATTTTTAGTTAACCGTGACGGATTAATCCGTCCTTGCTTGTGTGTACTGCGCTTAACTTAAAAATGTTTTCTGTTTATGGCTGATCTAAAAAAATGTATATTAACTGTTAATAATCACGTCATCATTTGATAAACGAAACTTACGAATTTTTTTCATTAGTGCTGCGTCTTTTTTTACCAGGTTTTTGTATCCTCGATGTACTGCATCTTTAACAAAACAAAACTTTATTTATTGAATAAAACTTACACTGTATCATCATCGGGGCCGCTTCCATTTTGATTACCTTCTTGTCTCTCCCTTTGATTGATGCATACACACAATCTAAAACACATTTTAACACGTACCAAGACCATGTCCAGCCATGTTTTTTCAATATTTAATAACTATTCTTAATAACAGGTTAATTGACGTTAAAATTAAAATCGAATCCATGATGCTAACAGTTTTTTTTGAAAAAACCTTCAGCGTGTGCTATGTATATATGATATCAGATCCTCTGACTGGCATCATGACTCATGAAACGGAGTATTAAAAAAAAGACATGTCACATAATCTCAGAATGATTCTCACACAACAACTGAAAACCAGCGGAAAGGGGTTTCTTAAAAGTGTTGTCATTTGTAAAAGTCATACATTTGTGAGGTGTAAATTATGAAAATATTATTCAAAATAAACATATTTTGTTATGTAATGTAATGCTCTTAAGTGCATCGGAGCCGAGATATTTAAATATTCATACCTGGGCGTACTTTTAGTATCAAAACTGTATATTTAAATCTTTAATATCTTCGCTCCGATATTATTTAACGCCATAAATTATATATATCTTTGTGTATTTCGAGGTCATCTAAATAACTATGTAAATATTCTTCAAACAAATTTACCCAATGCCTTTCTACCCAAAACGAAAATACCCCAGAAATCAGTTGGCATCGTTATCAACTGTTTTTGTTCGTTTTTGGCAATTGATTTGTACTGCAGTGCTATGCTACGAGTATAAATTTGCCAATGGCGTAAAGAGGATAAAATATATAATTATTGGTTAATGCGACGAATCGTGCAATGACGTAATTAATGATGATGAGATCAAACTATATTCAATGAAACGTACGTCAACTTATCGTTGGGAAAGCGTTATCATTTCATTAAAACTGCACGAACACAATCTTAAACAAATTTAATATACAAAAAAACTTCATTAGTTTAGGCACCGAACAAAGAATACAAGTACAGATACCCAATCTCATAGAGCAAAAGCGTGCCGGCCTAATGTAGGCAAATTCTGTAGGCATTTTAGTCCCATAGTTACACCAGTAGATGCCGTATCTGAGCCACCACTTCTATGCCACTGACAGCCTACCTAATAGTTTTAGAAACATATTAAGATAACCAGATGGCACATACCTACCTCTAGATTTTTTTTGACGTTAAAAAATAATATTTCATTACTATATACCTACCGGTCACATTGTGGTAGCGTTTTATTAATTTATTCAGAGGAACATCTGCCATGATTAATGATTGATTCCATAGAACTTTCGCGATCCGTGATGGCGCCATCTAGTGACAGTACCCAATAAAACATAGCAAGCTTGAAAGCTCATAAGTATTGTATCGGTTAGATGAAGTTAATAGAAATTTAATGCATTTATTAAAGTTATAAAATATACCCTTATTTAACGTAGAGAAAGATGTTTTTGATATAAATCAGATATGTTGAATTTATTAAGGTGTAAAAATCATTAAATCTACACGATTACTGGTTCAAATGTTTCGCTCAATGCATGTGACGCCATCTACGAGTTTATTAAAGTAATAATTATACGTTGTTTGAGTTGGGAGGCCATGGTTTAGGTATTTAACTATAATGTAAACGAAAAAACCACGTGATTTAGTTCGTCAGCCAATAGAAGCAGAAAACTGACACGTCAAACGCCGGAGCAAAAACTAACCTATAGTATAAACGGAATATTCTGCCTATACATTTTAAGCTTCTAAGAAGTTCTTTATATTTAGCACGAAGTTTTCCCTGAAAAAGATCAATCAAACTTGTCTTACACTGAGTATCAAACCAACTGTTCGCGTTCGCTTCGTTTCGCGCCGCGCCTGTATTGGTTCAATAGCTGTCTGTTTCTCTCGCACCGCATAGCATTCGCGTGGAGTTCACTCTCCTAGGACGCCGCCTAATGACGATGATCTCTATCTTAATTGAACAAGACTTACTTTGATTTATCGCTGGGGCAACGTCCTTTATTGGTGCAATCACACAATCTAAAACGAAATTAACTAAAATAATTTTGAAGTTTATTTCTAGTGACAGTTTAAGGATAAGACAGACGGACGGATGAACTTAGCTCACGCCAAGTGCCAGGGACCTACTGCCACTCTTTGGCTCAGGAACCATTTCATCCTTCTGTAAAAGAGAAAAGGGATCTCTTTTCAGGCGGGTGTTATGCCTGGTGACCGAAGTCCATTGGAATGAAGTTGGAAGTGATACGTCAACCGACTGAAGAAACTTCGCTAGCGCGATGCAGAGCTCTGTCAGATTTAGTTGCGCTCACTGACGCTGGTGGCGCTGTTGTTGGTTGTTACAAGTGGTCGCTAGATGTCGCTAGGTTGCAACACGTCCATTGCGCTAAATCTATGCGGCAATTGTATCGAAATGGTTAAAGTTAGTTAGACGTTATTTTTATTGAACGCGAAACTTACATCGATTTATTGTTGGGGCTGGGTTGTTTTTGATTTCCTACTTGTTTTGTCTTCCAATCGAATCTGAAACAAATGTTAAAAGAAATAATTATGTAGGTAATGTGTTCCTAGCAAAATAATAAGAAACTGTTTGATAAATAATATGAGTAATATTTTTTATAATTTGATATCCTTAAAAAGTTCCATGTGAAGTAGTGAACATTGTACTATTAGTTTTAAACATAACGGCAGACACGTCAAGACGATACTACAGCGTCAGTGTCATTTAAGACTGCACCGAGCAAACGCCGAACGTCCAGTGGCGCCCTCATTACTATTATTGTGTTTTCTAATTAACTAAAGTATTTCCTTGAAATCACACGATACGGTTTTGTAGTGCAAGTAAAAACACAATTTATGGAATATGTAACAAACTTTAATAACAATTACCCTTTGAGTAGTCAGCTTGACGGCAAAAGGTGGCCACTTTTTTCCGTTTAAGTTGATAACTCGAAGGTGAATTGTTATTAAACTATGTGATATACCCTATAAGTTGTGTTTTTATAAGTAGTACAAAAACTTACGGTCCAATTTCAAGAAAATACTTTAGTTTATTAGAAAACACAATAAAAGTAATAACCGATTCTTATCGATTAAGTACCTGTGTAAGTACTTACGCCTGTTTTAATTTATTTGCGTCTACATTGTTGCTATCATCAATCTGAAGTAAAAAACTTGTACTCTCAGTAAAAATGGAGGAAGCAGCGCTTTTTCGGGTTTGAATATCATCGCTTTTTCTGTTTTGACTATCATCGCTTTTTCTGTTTTGACTATCATCGCTTTTTCTGTTTTGACTATCATCGCTTTTTCTGTTTTGACTATTATCGCTTTGTCTTGTTCGACTATAATCGTTTATTCTATTTTGAATATCATCGCTTTTTCTGTTTTGACTATCATCGCTTTTTCTGTTTTGACTATCATCGCTTTTTCTGTTTTGACTATCATCGCTTTTTCTACTTTGACTACTACCAGGAGGGTCAATGTTCCAAACAACTTTGCTGCCCTGACGCTGGGCATCACGCCTACAGATATCCTGAGCCTTATCTTCACATTCATCTAGCTGTACAGCTCTTGAAACAAAATTCGACCTCATGATCATAAAAGGCTGGAAGACAAAAAGGAATTTACAGTTATCAATTATAAATTGCATTTCGGAACCAAACTAGTGATTAGAGCCGGGATTTTTTATGGAAAAACAAAAGACTGTCGCTATCTAGCTAGTGTTTTTATCGATATACCGATAAATGTATAATAGAAAAAAATAAAGGGCCACGAAATAAAATAAAAAAATAATTAACTTTTTATGTGAGGTTTATATAAGATTATATTATTATAGAAACAGATGCAATGTCTTTTTCGAAATCCACGTCAGTACACACAGCACCACTTGACATTATTTGGTTTGTGGTAGTGATATATGAGTATATGAGTATGAGTACGTGTGTTTGTGTGAGTACTTACTCATTTTCTGAAGATTCTATTATTTTCAATGAGGTAGTATAGTAACTTCATTCAAAGTTTTACCTCTTAGTTACCCCACGAGTTATTTTATTACTTGATATGATAAAGTAGTAGGTATATAAGATCTGTGGGGTTATTATGACCTATATGTGCCATTCATTTTACGCTGAGAGAAAAGGACAGAGTTATGTAACTGCCATAGCTCCGTCCTTTACGCTCCCCGTAAAATGAACTGCATAGCTATGTCATAATAACCCCCCTGGATGGAATAACACATGTAAATCAACTGTCGCAAATTATTATAAAATAGTGTAAATACATCGGCATGATTTTATTATACTGTTGTATATAAAAATACTCGGTATCGATACAAAAAGTGATTCTAGCACTAGCTAGATTGCGACAACTTTTTGTTTTGTCGCGAAAAATCCGGGCTCTGCTAATTAAAATACAGAGAGGATCCTGTTGCCTACTTCAGACTCAATCATGATGTTAGCTTTTAAATACATACCATACTATTGAATTAAGGTTTCTATTATTTTATTAAAACACAAACGATGAAACCTAAAATTTCGCTGAATTTTCATTTCTCGCCTCATGAGTTATTTTTTTGGAAGTCAGAAGTCTAACCGAACCTAACTTACGTAATATATGTTCAAGATATCCCGAAAAAATAATGGTTTTAGAAGTATATAGCGTTGGATAAAATGATAGTACCGATGAAGTGAACTCGATAAAATGAAAGGTTACCATTGCATGTTATTTTTCATCACATCACACTTGCTCGTAAATGGTGTTATTCCATGCCTGTATACAGAAGGACAATGGCCTAAATTGTTCCCGCGGGAATTATGGCGAGTTTGTCATCCCTAGGGAGTAATGACTTTCTTTTTAAAATTTGCAACTCTTTCGTACATCATTTCTGACTAAGGAGGTTTAATTTTCAGCCAAAAATTTAATCGGTTTCTAATTTCATCTTTAAAAATTAGCTATAGTATGTCGCTCTCTAGGTCCTTGACATCTCGATACGACACATCACATCACTCGTACAGTAATTTATATTAGGAAGTGATTAGATTACCTGTGGCGGAATGATCACAGCTCTACACGGCTCATTTATCTCATGCCTATTGTCTTGTGTTAATGAGGCCACTTCACGAGAATTCTAGAAAAACAATTCAATACAAGGTAAAATTCTACAGTTTACAGCTCTGGCGTAAATAGGTTCAATAGAGAATAAAATACCCTAATATTACTTTAGAATGGCGTTTTTGCTTCTGATCTCCTAGTTACGCCTATGAATATAATACGAAACGACATTGGTCCAAACTCCAAATTGAATGCAGATTACATAGTATACTTACTTTCGGGTACACTTTATTTTTATACAGCGAATGAAAAAAAACCTTCACAAATTAACCAAAACCATATATTATCCAAGATCCCACAGTCTAATCAGATTGATGAGACAGCAGGCCATCCCCATTGGCTTCGGTGGGGTAGCGAAAGTCCCCACTCGAGTCGAGTTGGCCATTCATGTCTGGTTGGATTTCGCGACGCCTTAGCCGGGGCTGGCGGACGCACGCAATAGGTATCGAAGCACGCGATGAGCTCTGGCAAAACTCGTGGTCACCGCTGTCGAAGTCCGCGTGGGGAGCATCTATTTCTTTTAGATTGACCTGATGCGAAAGAAAAAAATATATACGTTGACCGCTTTTCAAAAAATCAAAATGATCTGATACTCTTTAAGAGCGAAAGAAGGGCTAACATTAAAAGGCTCAATACATTTTAGCATTGTGATATAATAAAGGTGCGGTCACGAGCGTTAATTTGGGACCCATTTCAAGAACAATATGCTTGAAGTTGTCAATGTCATTAGAGATGTCAAGTCATTTGTAACTTTTAGGAAACTCAACTTTATTGTTGTGGATGTCAGATTGAGTTTAGACCTAAGGTGGGTACCAAATTTAATCTCGTGACTGTACCAAGGACATGCGTACATCTAAGCTTACAATTTTGGTGGCATTACGTGGTTCTAAAATCCACGGAGTCGCTATTTCCTAATTATTATAACATACTTGATTTTGGCCTTCAATGGCAATGGTCAAAGCAAGTAAGTACACTTTTTAAAAATAGAACAAGTAGAATGTAATTTAAAAAAGTTAAATTAATTAATTTACAAAATAGTATTTTGTATTTTGAACTTTGAAGAATTTAGCTAGTAGAATGCTGAAGGAACGTACCTTCGCCTTGGCCTGCCTGAGCTGCTTCATCATTTGCTTGACCAGCTCCCCTTCCAGATCCAGACGCAGCTTCATATCCCGCCGTTCCAGGTCCACGGCCACGCAAAGCCGACGGAGGCTCGACAACTCCTCGGCCAAATTCATGTTAATCTTGTGGACTGTTCGCACCTTCACGCTACTTGACTGCAAAGAAGAAACGACACGATTTTTGTAAGTCTTATAACTTAACACAATGTTATGGTTGCATCTTGAATATCAACTGGATATCATATGAGAAACCTGGTGACAATGTTATAATAATATTATAAAGAGGAATGATTTGATTGTTTGTTTGTTTGAATTGAAGAGGCTCCGAAACTACTGGGCCGATTTGAAAAATTCTTTTCTCAAACATGCTATGGAATATTGACATTGTGTGCCTTACAATAGGCTGCGAAGTATGACGTTTCAGGTGCGGCTGGGACAGGAGGTCGTTAAGGGAATTTCATACAAATCGTGCAGGCCTAGGCCTGCAAAGTCCTCTTTTTTAATTTCCATTCCACATAAATTTGTGGCACAGACATCATGACATTCTGCCACTATGCGTATTAAAAAAATAATATATTTAAAAATTTTGAGAAAATGTTATAACGTCAAGTACTAGGAGTGCATAAACGTTTGGGAGACATCCGCGCTGTGTCGTGTGCGCCCGCCGCCCGCCCGCCGGCTGCCCGCACCGCCTGAGATCTAAGTTGCGCTATGCCTGATATACCTCCTAATTACCGCTGCGCTCCTGGTACTTTATTTTAACACCCAATTACTTTTCCGTGGACATTTATCAATTTACTTTTTTGAGTGATGTATTTTTTATTTAATTGCATATGTTTGAGAAAAGCACTATACATACCTCGGCGGGAAATATGGGGTTGCCCGCCTCAGACCTATCCGGCCTCGCTTGGCGCTCGGCCGTCTATATGTCTTTGGCCGGCAACCCCTTTTGTCCCGGCCTCTGTAGTAATGTACTATTCATCATTAGAATTCTACATTATCCCTAAAGAACAAAGGCTATTTTATTTTCCTACGCGGACGGAGCCGCGGGCAACAGCTAGTGTAACATAATAAAAACTGATCTGATGATAAAGTCGAAAGGGGCAACGAGATCTCTGCTATATTATCTATCACTAACATAAGCAAAACCCGTGTTAAAATCGGTTGGGTAGTTTGGAAAGATTACGCTGGAGAAACAAGCAGAGATGAATAGCGACTTTGTCTTCCATTGTCCAAGAGCTCTTAAGACTACGCCGAGCGTACGCCGGATGTACAGTGGCACCGTCATTACTATTATTGTGTTTTCTAATAAAGTAAAGTATTTCCTTGAAATTGGACGGTATGTTATTGTACTACAAAAGAAAACGCAACTTATAAGGTATCACATAGTTTAATAACAATTCACCTTCAATTTATCAACTTAACGGAAAAAAGTGGCCACCTTTTCCCGTACACATTTACGAACTCGACTGTACTATATAGAGGCCCTGATTATACTTTGACTATAGGTACCTTCAAACTTTGTTCCATTTTCTGTATCCGCTCCCGGTACTTGTGGGTCTCTTCGCGAAGCAGTTCCCCAATGTCCTTCACTGGCTCCAAATCGCCACACTGCAAGAGAACGCTACACATGGCCACAGATAAAGATAAAGAAGATAAAGAGATTTTAAGTGTGTTCAAGGCACAAAAACTGGGCAAGAGCATGTCGGACCATGCCAGAGCAGGTTTCCAACGCAATAAACACAATAATCTATACTATTTTGAAAAACAACTTCTTTCTTTTTGTTTTTTTATAACTTTTTTTCTAAAAATATCATGGAAACTTTTTTTTTCACCTTTGCAACTTTGTCAGCGTAATTTAAACGTATACAAGGCTCACTAGTGGTCCGAATGAAAAAAATAAATAGGTACACCCAGGGCTACAAAAAACACCCCTATGTATGTTCCTAAATAACGTAGAATAGGTCCGCAATGCGGACCTCCACTGACCTCGCTTTTGTTCCTAAATCTAATATGTAAACACAAACCTAACCTTTTCTCGTACTACATCAGCGTCGTGTTTGTGTTTTTTTGTAGGACAATATTTTTATGCATTTTATAATGATGCTAAGCTAATTAATTATTGTCATTTTGTATTTTTGCGGTTTGATGTTAGTCTTTGTAAAAATTATGCACTTTAGTTTCATGCGTAAATTTTTATGCCTCAAGGGGATTAGATATATCGCTAATTTGGCTAAAAAAAAACGTGCATAACAATATTATTACAAATGATTTTATGCGATCCAACAGTGAACCCTTTATCTCCTTTGCAATGTACCTTTATTTCTAAGCTAAGATAGAATGCAAGGTACAGTCAGCATCAAAAGTAGCTAAGCAGAATGACATGCTCAAAATGATCTAGACACGACGTATTCTGTTGACAATAGAGTCGAGTGGAGATAATTTTGACCTCTTCGGTTGCGTAGCTACTTCTGCTGATAATTGTACATCCACTAAGATCCCTTGGTTGAATTAGCCAGGTACAAAAAAAAAAGAAATTCATATATGGGGATCCTATCAGGTGATCTCAGTGGACATCACGTCAATGCCTCTACTGTAATTATATCACTGTCTACTGTACCACACCTGCTTGGTGTGGTTATGTTCTGCCCCCTCTTTCACCATCGTGACAATGACATGTGACAGGTGACAATTTGGTATACATTGCCAAGTCAACACGCTGATGCATCACTGGGTTTCAAGCTGTTGATGTTCACTGAAATGTCACCTGTCACATGTCATTGTCGTGGTGAAATAGAGGGCTGAAAACTCCCCGTAAGTACCCTCGTACTTCCTTTCACTAGCCATCTGTTAAAATGGACAATGATGATATCCATTATGGAGTGATGGATAGTCCAGTGGGGGATCCAAATAGAAAGCTAAGGTTTGGACGTTTGGACCAATGTTATCAATAGCAAATAGGAACACCTACCTCTTTGCCCGTGCAACACATCCCAGCCATGACTTCAGCGTCTCTCGTGGTCACTTGGCTGAAATAAAGGATTCCGCCATGAGACTAAAATTGGACGAAGGTCTTAAATATCGTCATTATTCATAAGACAAGCTTTAAGGTTCTTTTTAATTCGAACATTGGTTTGTTTCGTTCTTTCTTTTCACAATTTTAATAGTTTGTAACATGGAGGCGTACATTGGTTATACTTTTTATCTGATATCCTAAAAGATTTTCACAATTTTGTGAGCACTGGTAATATCAAATCGACTACAGATGGCGTTCTAATGTTCGTTAGATGTCGTTGTTTATATAAACCGAAAATCTCCTAGACTGTTTCTTCTACAGTCAGACAGTCATCAAGCAACGGAAGAGTTGTATTTAACCACACGAGCAAAGCCTTGGATAAAACCACGATGTCCACTAAGATCACCTGGTAGGATCCCTTACCTATTAATTTTGTACGTGGGGGATCAGATCAGGTGATCTTACTGGCCATCGCGGATAAAACTAGTACTAACGAAGTGCGAAACTGTCCCTCATCCAATTCTGTCCTCATATTCGATACCATCAATTCATAGTGCTGTATGTCCTTGTGGAGTTTCCTGATTTCCCTGAAATCAAAGTAACAAGATGTCTTTCCAACTCAAGCATTCCCTCATTTAGAAATAGAGGAATTTTAAAACATCTGCAACGTTATTAATTACCTGTCCTTAGCCAGATTTTCCTTCTGCAACGATTCTTTGTTGATCCTCAACTCCATTATCTTATTCTCTCTCTCATGGTCGCAGCCACACTATAAGGAAAGAGAAAAACTTTTGTCAACTCTTCCATTTAAATGCCAAAAAAACAAGCGCTAAGGTAAATCTTGATTCAACATGTTTACAGCATCATATTATCTACAAAGTTAACCAACACATTACACAGGTATTAAGTCCAAATATAATGTTATATACTTACTTACAAATTTAATAGACCTATGTAAATAAGGTAGTCAAGACACGCACGGCAAAGGAGTTTCGAAATATTGGTTTCAATCGAGTTGCGGATGCTAAGGTACGGTCGAACTTAGAAATAACTGTACAATCTCTACTTTTTCAGTAAGCACCTTGTCGCAGTAATTGATATACTAAATTCAAACCTCTTCTCATACATATGTTGCTGCGACGAAATGTAAATAACATTAAAGTTACATCTGAGTTCATAAATACAACCATCTGGAAATCGAACGAGATATAAAAACCAACTCCCGGTCACATATTTGCGCCGCGGTGACACACATGGCTATTTATGCATTTACTTTTGCCACTGCCGCAGTCGTGCAAAGTCGTGACCAGACCGTTAAGGTAAGTTGAGTATTCACCAGAACTGTGCAAGGTAGTGGAGCGGTGTGCGAGAATAAACCACCAGTAGGAGAGCTCCGACGAGCGCGGTTAAGAAAATTAAGTAATCCTATTGGTGGATTTTTTCCTCATGCACTGCTTCGCTACTTCGCACAGCTTTTTTTATGGTAGAGAAGACAAACGAGCACACAGGCCACCTGATGATAAGTGGAAACTGTGACCCATAGACATTCGCATTCACAAGACTGCAATGCAATCCTAAGACTGCAAATCCGTTGCCAACCCTGAGGACTAAGATGGAATGCCTCTATGCTAGTCATTTCACCGGCTGTCTTATCCTGAAACCGGAACACAATAACGCGAACACTGCTGTTTGGCAGAGGCTCACCCTTAGTGGTAAGGCATTTGCTCGTTTGCCTTATCGACACAAAAAAGAACTGGTCAGCAATCCTGTTTCTTTCTTGTGAATAAGAAAAACATTCTAAAACTGGGTTTATATTCTAGGCGGTAACAACCATATCGTATTTTACCTGTGAAGTAAAAAAGAGCTATCAAAATGTAGACAATACGATAACAGGTCAAAGACGATCATCATCCGTCCGGATCGCTACCACCATCTTATCCATTAACCTACCGCCAAACAGCAGTGTTCGCATTGTTGTGTTCCGGTTTGGGGATAAGACAGCCGGTGAAATGACTAGCATAGAGGCATTCCATCTTAGCCTCAGGGTTGGCAACGCATTTGCAGTCATAGGATTGCATTGCAGTCTTGTGATTGCGAATGTCTATGGGTCACAGTTTCCACTTACCATCAGGTGGCCTGTGTGCTCGTTTGTCTACTCGATGCCATAAAAAAAAAAAAAAAAAAAATCATCATTGCGTATGATCCTGCTTGGGTCAAAGGTCGATTTCACCATCCTTATAATGACAGGTGACAGGTGACATTTTAGTGTACATGGCGCAGTTTATATGAAACCCAGTTATGTATACCGAATTGTCACCTGTCACGTGTCATTGTCAAGGTGGTGATATAAGGGGCAGGTGTTTACGCCAGTCTGCTGCGGCAATGACGATAATTATGGTTTATACCGCCTAAAGTCTCGAAATAAAAACCAAATTGTGTACAAAAGTCGTTAAAAACATATATTTCCAAAACACAAAACGTGAATAAAAAATAAAATATCCAAATAAAACGTTTACAAAAGTGTATAATGCCGACTGCCTCTCCTGTATGGTTCCTTCTCTTTCCTACTGTCGCCCCGACCTTGTGCGAGTTTGGATTCACGCCTGCCACAGGAAAAATAACATTATGTTGGTTTTACATGTTTGAATATGTAGTACATTGACGAATTGGTTTCCACGTTAGAGGTAACAACGCAATGTATTTCTACTTGCATGTTTTGCTGGACCAATGTAAATCAGCCATTATGTTTTCGTTTGGCGTACAATAAAGTGTTTTGTATTGTATTGTTTTATACTATTTTTTATCCGACTTCAATATGTTTGTATGTATGTATCAAAGCAACTGCTTATCTATTTTTGTGGCAAACTCTGCAGCCAAAACGGATTTTAACATTATGGAAATTAGATGTACTCGTAGGTACTGACTGGAGCGTCATTTCAAGTTAATATCAAATACAATAGGTGTTAAGAGAAAAAAAGACGATAAACCTTATGACTGTGAATTAATCATTATGGGCAAACGATATTTTACGTTTACGTATGAGGGAAAAAACGCGATTCCAACATACGCTTCAGGAAATGATTTTGAATAGGCACATTTAAGTATACCTACGTGCTTCTAAGCTACTCGTGTAATCGTAAGATCATTTACCTAAAACAGTGATCACTGTTTTTCCCATGACTCATTATATCCAGTGGCAAAGGATGAGCCATTCCAGAAATCCAATTAATAATTTTACCGGGGATGCGCTACCGCGGAGCTCCTATTCCTAAGTGGTTTTACCCTTCGGGTCTACTACAAATCTTCAGCGACTACAACTTATATGCCTACTTATTTCGGCCTAATTATTTGTAACAATTAACTATTGTCAAAAATCTAGATAGGAAAATATGTCATTGATAAAGCCTACTCGTATACTACTTATATACCTATAGATACTATAAAAACTCACCACTCAACTGACCCAAAAATATCAGACTCTGTGACTTCAAAGAAGTGAATGCCATCTAGCGTGCAGTAGTCGAACTCTCTGAGCCGTCGCAGAACCTCAATGAGACCGCGCAGGTCAGAGTCTTTGCGCGTGAGACGCCTGCGCAGCACTTCCGTTTCCGCACGGATCTCGCACACCATCTGTGGGAGGGGCTGACGCTTGATACATACGAGTCGTGGTGACAAAACAAACTGTTTTTATTTCTTACGCTTTACGACTAAGGAGGTAAGTTTATTGCAGTAAATAAAAAATGAGAATTAATTTTGCAGACTTAACCCACAATGACATTACACACGGGCATTCGTCAATCACTTGATGTTGGGACAACACAACGATTCCGAAAAAAATAACGTACATACCTAGTACGCTGAGGAAAATTGTTTTAACATTTATATATTATTTGTAATCGACTAATCAATAATGAAACTCGTCTATTTCGTATGTAAGGAGCGCATACTTTTTTGTTAATTAGCTCTCTCACCGCCACACACAAACTGTTTTCTTAATGTACAACAAGCCATGCGTTCAGCCGACGGACGCTGTACCCTGTGAATCCAATACACTGTATCTGCAGATAATAGTGTTTTGAATTAACAACTTTTATTATATAGAATGAAAGTTGTTAATTCAAAACACTGTATCTGCCAGATACAGTGTATTGGATTCACAGGGTACCTACCTTCATCCACCCGCTCTCGACGAGGTGGCAAAGTCATAATTAAGTATAGGTGGCGTGCCGTACTAGAAGAGGAACGATCCTCTTGCGACTTTATGTTTTCTACCGTTTTTTATTCATGTTGTTCTCTTGGTGTAGCGCGGCGTGGTGCCTGCGTTGACTGTTATTTCTGCTATGTTTAAATACTTTGTCTCCACCGGTGGGAACCTTTAATTGGCTTTTTGTTACGTATTTTAATCTCTATCTTGTTTTGTAAGCTGTTGGATCTCCAATAAATCAAAAATAAATAAATAAATGATGCTGTAAACACGATAATTTATAAAAAAACTTTCTTTACGACCTTTTGTAGCCTTGCAAGCGTCTATATAATATCAATATTCACCCAAGTATGTGTTCCAACTACTGGCTAAAGTAGGCTAAATTGTCCTTAGCAAATTATTATTAACTCTAACACAGCGATTCACTGTGGACACCTTGATCCACTGTACCACGATGTCCCTACCTACTAATTGGTTTGTAGTTTTGGCATTTCTATTGACGCCGCCCATACCTCTGCATGCCGCCGCCTCTCGTTGGTGACCCTCGCGATCGTCTCCCGCTCCAGGTCCTCGACCGCCCCCGCCAGCAACGAGTTCTGCGCCACCAGGTCACTGACCCACGCGCGGAGTACGCACACTTGCATCTATTGTAATAGAACATCATATTTGAGTTGATAAATATACGAATTAAAACGTAATTTGTTCAAGTTAAATTTGAAATTAGTATACCAAATTTCAAGGATATATTGGAGTTTGATATTTATTAACTCATGTGCACTGTTTTTACAAGCTTTTATTCCGCATGTTTGTAAGTTGCCCGTCAAAATTTGCAAGTCAATTTAAAATATTATGGTAGGTATCCAAGAGCTGATCTGATGATGGAGTGGGAATGTGGCGACATGATCTCTGCCATATTTAAAATAGACCCACCGTGTTAGGGTTCTGACTAGGGCGATAATGGCGCGGTTTCGAAACAGAGCGGAACTTTATTTACATCTTCTTGATGTTCAGACGTAACCGCGCAGTTTTACTAACAAATATCAAATAATCAACGGCGCGGTTCCCGTTCGTCTGAACGGGTTCTAAGAATCGACAACAGCCACGCTGTCACAATATCAAAGGAGGCGGCTAGCTGCTATGTGGGTAGTTGACGAAGCATTGTATAGGTAAGTACTCTAATGGTCACTAACAAGAGGGACGCAGCAATGCGTTGGAATAAGATGAATGGACGAGCTTCGGCTGATACATGATATCATTAAATTTGGCTATTCTCAGTTGTCCACACCCCCATTGCCCACACTGTGGACAACTGGGCAAAAAAAAACCCAGTAGTCCACACCCTCAAATAAAATGTTTTTATTTCCAGCTGTTTGCACTCTTTAGTTTGACTCAACTGTGTTAGTTTAATATCTACAATGATAAAAACTCGCACAGTTGAGTGTGCGAACAGCTGGGAATATAATAGATTATTCGAGGGTGTGGACAACTGGGAATAGCCAAGAATATAGAATGTAGCTGTTTAAGCGTAAAAAAACAAAATGAATTAAACATAATTGTATCTATAACTGTAAAAATGTTTTAAATCACTTGCTTACTTGTAATTTATTCGGTCCTCCAACCTTCTCAATAACTTCCATTCTCTCTTCATAGGCCCGTTGCACATCCTCAAGGATCGCTAGTGTGGCTCCACTCTTACAAATACAGTCGTCCTTTTCTGCTAAACTTTGT
This sequence comes from Acleris laterana, assembly GCA_963966035.1. Classification (NCBI taxonomy): domain Eukaryota; kingdom Metazoa; phylum Arthropoda; class Insecta; order Lepidoptera; family Tortricidae; genus Acleris; species Acleris laterana. The sequence continues at coordinate 1,138,737 of OZ014439.1, forward strand.
TCTACTACGTAAGAATCCATTTTAATAATTAATTATAAATAAATAACACGTACATTATCGGGCGACAGGCGGTCGGCTATTTTTTGACAGTTTCTTTATTCATCGGTGTTAAAGATATTTTGTGGCCAGTGTCTTTTCATAGAATACAGGTCGTTCTCCAAGCGAAATGGAACCTCTTTCTTACCTCCTTTTAAACGCGCCGACTGATTTAGGCACATAGAATAAGTACAACTACCACAGACCTAATCTGACTATAAAATGAACAAAAGACATGTTTGAATCGTTTGACATTATTAGAGTTCCGCAGCTACGGGCCATACTTTTGGTTACCTCGGATGCACAGATACCAGCGGCGGTGTGGTTGTAACGATACGAGCGGCATCTTGAACGTAATCAAGTATTTGCCGTTGTGCGCTCCGGTATATTTGAGCACTGTGGATGACCTGAACAATTACGCTGCGTCGAAGTTATTGAGTATTCTGGATGGTTCCAACTATTTGGTAATCTTGACTGCAACGTACTATATGACGCTGACTGTACTTATAGGGCTGACTGCACAGAGGTAGATTATAGGAGACTTTGCATCGTAAATAACCAATATTCGAGAAAATACCGATAAACAACTTCTGCGTAGAGTCGAAGGCAGAAAAAGCCTAGTCTAACTATATATAATAGTACATTACTACAGAGGCCGGGAAGTAGGGGGTTGCCGGCCGAGTGATATAGACGGCAGAGCGAAGCGAGGCCGGATAGTTACGAGGCTGGCAACCCCTTTTCACGGCGAGGTATGTATAGTGCTTTTCTCAAACATATGCAATGAAATAAAAAAAGACATCACTCAAAAAAGTAAATTGATAAAGGTCCACCCTAGGGAAGAAAAGTAATTGGGTGTTAGAATAAAGTACCAGGAGCGCAGCGGTAATTAGGAGGTATATCAGGCATAGCGCAACTTAGATCTCAGGCGGTGCGGGCAGCCGGCGGGGGGCGGCGGGCGCACACGACACAGCGCGGATGTGTCCCAAACGTTTATGCACTCCTAGTATTAGACGTTATAAAATTTTCTCAAAAATTTTAAAAATATAATTTTGATATTCAGCCTGTTCATAAAACCAGCTGTCATGGCGACATTAAAATTAAAAAAAAATTACTTCCCGGCCTAGGCCTTCAATTTTGTATGAAATTCCTTTACAGTTCTCTCGAGTTGTTCCGTCGGGAACGTGGCACTTTGAAGCCTAAAATAACTAACATAACGCCGACATTACATAGCATGTTTGAGAAAATTATGTTATAAAGAGAAAGAGGATTTTTTAAGGTTGTTTATTAAGTACCTACGATAATCTCCGTAACCACTGCACCTATAAAAAAATCTTTCACCATTTGAAAGGCACATTATTCCAGATGTACAGTCAAGGTCACCAATATGTATGACAAGTCTCAAAAATATGTACAGACCTTATTACTATGTTAATAAGGTCTGTGTACATATTTTTGCAAATTTGTGCGGATTTTTATTTTTAACCTTGACTGTAAATAGGGTGGTACTCGATAAACTGTACATATTGAAAGGGGTGAAATTTAAGGTTGATTTATCGGTAAAACATTTTTTTTTAAAGCTACTTGGGTTTTTTTTACAGATTTTTCAAACTTTTTAATCAAGTTTGGGTAGTACACTTGTGACGGTGTAACTTTTGATCTAATAGCCCAAAAAAGATAAAACAAAATGCGTAGTATTGATAGACCAATAAAAAAAAACAACTGAGTAACTAATAATAATAATAGTTTATCGAGGACCACCCTGCATATTATGTGCCTAAAATTATCATACGGGACTCGTTAATAAATAAATCAAGTCAAAACAGTGTATATAATTTATTAAATTAATATTTTGGCTAGTTCTTTGTACAGTACAAATCCACAATAATATATACATCAATCAAATACACAAAATATGAAAGGCCGTGCTTTAACATGTCTACAAAACACATCTATTTTACTAATTTTACGAAGTTTAAAGTGCATATGAAAATAGTCGGTTTAAAAGCTGTATTCTTAAAAATACATATCGTTACAACTTTAGAAAAAGCTCGTATCTGATATTTCGAGATGTATGAGTTTGGACTTAATTCCTTCGCGTTTAAGTTTAAAATCGTACGTCATGAAATATGAGATACGAGGTTTTTTCAATGCAATGACGATATTCAAAGCTGACTGTACATAACTTTAAGCTATAAGAGGAATATAGATTACTTGTGTGACATGTTTTACACTAAATATATTCACAAATTCTTGCTTATTTTACTGTTCTCACACAAACAAAGAACTAAATATAGTGAATAGATGACCTCGCGTATTTGGTTAAGAAATTTTGCAAGTTTTGCTAACGTTTTTATGAGCTGCATTAGAGTTGAAAATAACTGGACAGTACACAAGACAACCAATATAAAAAGCGATTATGGTCTTTAGGAAGTTTTTTTATCATAACAATGAGATTACATAAATTGACTACTTACTCTAAACAGCAGGCGAGTCATACTAGCCCACCTCCACATGTTAGATGATTTTCCCAAATATTTATTGTTCTTTGACGCAAATTTTCTATTCGCATTTTTTCCACATTTTTAGAACCGCATTTATTCCAATCGCAATTTTTCCCGCTCGTAATTAGGTCGAGATACATAATTTATTTCATCTTATGCAAGGTTTTGAAGTTGAAGCAGGCCCGAAGGGGCAAAGCACTAAAAAATAGGAGCTCCGCAAACGCGGAGCAATGTCGACCCTATCAAATTGATTTCTGGAATAGGAAAGAATGCTACACGAGAATACGCGTCAGAAACCTAAATTCGGGAAAAGTGCGAATAGAAATTCTGCTAAATAAAAAAAAAAAATTTTTGGGAAATCAATCTAACATATCCAACAAGTCTTACAATCTAAATATCACTAAATCCCTCATACCTGATCACGACACTAACGAAAGTGCGATCTAGTGATATATTCGATTTACTGTCATTAAGTACAAAAAGAAATTCGTCCACTTGAATTGACCATTTGGAATTTTGACCAAAGTGTAAATCTGATAAAATGTAATTATGACCAAATTTATTTTCGGTAAAAATGAATTAAGTCTGAAATGAATTATGTCCATTATAAAAAATGTGCAAAATTTAATACGCACAAAGTGAATATTGTCTAATTTTATTTGAGACCGTAATGTAAATTTAAGTACAAGTATTTCAAATGGTAATACTTCCAAGTGAACATAAATACAAATGGTTATTATTCCTGTCGGCCTATATTAAATTTGGACAATTTTACCAGAGGACATGATTCTATTTTGGACAATATTCTGGATGGAAAACTATCCTAATAGTTATATTTCAATTTAGCATTTTTTCCGATTTGACGACTAATTCTCTGTGGACGAATTTCTTTTTGTACTTAATGACAGTAAATCATATATTCCACTTAATTCTAACTTTCACTATAAAGCCAATTGCACGACATCACAAAATCAAAGTTAAAACTTATACACTTACAGACGAAATCAGTTTGCGACATAACATTTAGTTACTTCAATTGATTGTTTGCAAAAATTAAGGGTCTTTCAATGTTTTGATGATTCTGACAATTAGTCGCGGATGGTGACAGGTGTTGACAGGGACGATGGATGGCGTCAAAATTTATTAAGTTTAAAAAAGTTATTCTCAAAGGAATTTAATTCATAACCATTCTCTTAGAAGATCGATCTTGGCTTGGCACTAAGTACCGCAATCTCCTTCGCTATGTTACACGCCACACAACATTAAACCTTAATAACAAGTAACAAGGATTTAAAGTCCACGAGCAGTAAGCTCGACTTTTTTTATTTTTCCTCCATTTACAGAAATATTCTACAAGTAGGTTCTAAGTAAGCTCCTAAGTCCTGCATACATATTATGAACCGTCATCATTGAATATATCGGACCATTTAAGGTGCTCAAATATAATATCTAAACTAGACTGTATTATTAAGACTACGCCGAGCGTACGCCGGATGTACAGTGGCGCCCTCATTACTTTTATTGTGTTTTCTAATAAACTAAAGTATTTTCTTCAAATTGGACGGTAAGTTTTTGTACCACAAACGAAAACACAACTTATAGGGTATATCACATAGTTTAATAACAATTCACCTTCGATTTATCAACTTAACGGAAAAAAGTGGCCACCTTTTCCCGTTAAGCTGACTACTTAAAGGATAATTGTTATTAAAGTTTGTTACGTATTCCATAAATTGTGTTTTTACTTGCAGTACAAAAACCTATCGTCTGATCGCAAGGAAATTATTTAGTTAATTAGAAAACATAATAATAGTTGTGAGGGCGCCACTGGACGCTCGGCGTTTGCTCGGCGCACTCCTAAAGAAGTTAGAGCGTTTTGAGAAATTTTAAGCACTTTGTGTCTTCAATTGTATTTTCGCATCTTTATTTTATTTTTGCATCATTGTATTCTTTGTTTCCTTATCCGTTTGTTTTTTGAGAATCTGATCCCATATGACTATTGTGGTGATCGCTTGTTCTGACTCTTAAGTAGTACATTTGTTATTGATTACATATTTAATTCGAGAGTTTGAATGTTATTCTTTAAGTGAACGTGTGGAAGCTTGTAATTTGCTTTTAGATATAAGTATGTTCGATCAATTTGTATTAGGCAGTAAGCTTTCCGAATAAAATAAAATAAATAAATATATTTGATGGCGACAGGACATAGAGCAGAGACATAATCAGTGGAATATTAGTCATTTGAAACGGGGGATAAGGTAGAAAACTTCATGTGCGGATTTATACCTGTGCGTCGTCTATCTATTCTATAGCTACACTAAAACTATACAAAGAAAATATTTGTATTTTTGTATTTTTAAACACAAAAACTACTGACCCGATTTCAAGTAGTCTTCCGCCATAAGAATGCTACAATATCCCTGAGTAACATAGGCTATGTTTTATTTTTCTGCGCGTATGAGTCGCCGGCAACGGTTAGCACTTTTGTTAGTACTTATGTGTGTTCTATGGACTTCAAAACGGCTGCACCGATTTTGATGGAATTTACAGGCAATCTTCAGATCAGCCGGGGCGGGATGCTAGTAAGCAATAAAATCAGTCATTCTATTCATGTATTTAAAAAATAGAAAGGCGATTATTTTTTAAATGTTGCAAATTTACTACTTTCCCGTTTTTTCTGTGATACAAACTTTATCCTTACGATAAGGAACACAACAAAAAAATATATTGGTGCAATCGTTTGGAATTTATACGAGCGATTCATTTCTATTTACATATAATTTCAATACACATAGATAAATGTGATTAATACGTAATATGTTTAGTATAATCTCTATTAGCACTGTATGTGAAATTTTACAAAATCATCTAACCATCGCTCATGCTAAATCTCTAGAACGATAAGATACTCGTATGAAGAGGATTACCTCACTGATAATATAATCTGCATCACATTTATATTTGCTTCAAACCATCTTAAAACTCCAGTGCATACAAGTACAGTCACCTTTGTAAATTTAGGACGCATCTAAAAAAATTGCTGGTTGTCATTAGAGATGCCAAGTCCTTTGTAACTTGTAGGAAACTCAACCTAATTGCTGTCAACATCAGATTGATTTTGGACTTATACGTGCCACATACAAGGCTTACGAAAAATTCAATTGCTACAATGAATTCCTTAGGCTTAAGCCTTTACTCTACAGAATATCACATTCGCAAAAGATCATACTAGCAAAACATATAAGCATAACATAATACTCACAAAACATAATAATTATACGCATAACATCATACTAGCAAAACACGATATTCGCAAAACATGATATTTACAAATAGTCTGGTTTTGTTATAAAATCGTAGGTAGGTTCAGGTTAAATGTTTGATTTATAGCAGGCCCGGAGGGCCAAACTACCGAGGAATAGGAGCTCCGCGGTAGCGGTACTCCAAGGACACTGTCTAATTCATGTGTTAATAATAGTTAAGTTTTGCTAATGTGATGTTTTGCTACTATGATGATTTGCGAATGTCATGTTTTGCTTTTATGATATATTTCAAAATATTTTTTTTTGCGAATATGATATCCAACGACGGAGGGGTTGGGACCATTTCGTGACTACATTTTTTTAATACGCATTTCTGTCCTTTCTCTCGTTTCTAAAAATGCGTATATTTATTCGATAAATAACTACCTACATTATTTACACACCCTTAAAGGAACTTTAAAAAATGCTTCAGTTAACTTTTATTACAAATATAAATAACAGAAAATGAAGTCAAGAAGAATCTAAACATACAAGGTAGTCACTTAAGTTCATTTTATCATAGTAAAATACAGTTTTTCTTGTATTGAAATAACAAGTTTGAGCAAATAGCTGTATTCTACTCGGTAAAACCAAATTGCTTTTGACATGTTATCGTATTGTTTATAATATAACGAACCAAAAAAAAAAGTGTAAATCTCGGCCGCCATTACTAACAAGTAAGTAAGAGTTATCATAACGTTGATACGACAGTTAACACGTAAAAAACAATATTGTTTTAAATATGGCCGCCATATACAATATGGCCTTGCAGTCTCCTGGGCCATATCTAATAAAATTAATATTTACAATTTACAAATAGGTACATTGTGCAGTGATTTTTAATACATAGCTTTATTTTTTGTAAATTTTTACCCATTTTTACAAAGGGGTTTGGGTAAAAGTGTTGTCATTTGTAAAAGGCATTACATTTTCAAGGTAAGCGGCCATTAGTAAAAGTGGTAAATTGTTTTGTTATGCAATGTAATGTGTGCTAACTCTTAAGTGCATTGGAGTCGAGATATTTAATATTCTTACCTGGGCGTACTTTTAGTACCAAAAACAGAACACTTAAATCTTAAATATCTCGGCTCCGATATTATTAAACGCCATAAATTATATATATCTATGTGTATTTCAAGGTCCTCTTAATAACTATGTAAAAAATATCCGTAGCCACTGAAAAAAAAAACAATATTTTTCAAACAAATTTACCCAATGCCCCTTGTCGAATAATTGTAATAGTTATTAGATAGGGTCCTGACAGTTTTTGTATGTCCAGTCAAGGAATTAGATTCCTAGACCACTACATACTGTTTTGTATGTAGTGGTCTAGGAATCAAATTCCTTTACACATAACATTTACTTTCTCAACCTCGTATCTAATCGAATAGTTAGATAATAAAGTATTCTTTATTCTTTAGGCAACTTGCTTATCCTATGTATTCGATCAGAGACGTGGTTAAAGGGACGATTAAGAGTCACTCGTAATGTGCAAGCAGGGCAATAAGTTTTTATAAAGAGGCTTCTAAACGGGCGATGTTTTGCTGCAATTTGTGGCCGGCAACTAGTGTTATCTTATACTTACTTCGTATGTTAGAGCAAGATGCGTATAGCTGCCTGCCACATATTGCTGTGAAAATGTTGCTCGTTGAGAAGCCCCCTAACTTTATCAAGTTACTTACAACGAAGTATTCTTAAATTTTAATAATGAGATGTTAATGAAATTTGGTACGAAACATAGATGTTTCTTTTGTTACCTTACCTACTTACTCTTTCTGCTACTCATTGGTATAATCTGAAAACAAAAATACTATAGGTTATTATTTTTATTTTGTTTTTTCTAGGGCCCAGAGTGTTACCTGATGGAAATTTATTTGTAGTTAGTTAATAGAGGAACAATAACAGACAAGACATGGAAATACAAAGACGTGTCGATAACGCCTGGAAGAGCTACTGGTCCATGAAACAAATGATGAAGGGAAACCATCCTCTTTCGCTCACACGCAAACTCGTTGACGTATGTACAGTCGAGGAATGAAAAGGTTTACCACCTTAAAATCTGTTTTTACTTGCGCAGTATAAGTTACTTACCAGTATCTGCTTATCGACCGAGTATGACACATTCCGTCATAATGAATGTCATTTCACTACATGGCCCACAGATACATGGTCACCAAGGTCACGTATAAACAACAGCCACTATTGGTTAAAACTGAACTCAAGTCTTTAATGGTCTTTACAAAAGTGTTGATATGGTCACGTATAAACAACAGTCACTATTGATTAACTGAGCTTAGTCTCTATTGGTCGTTACAAAAGGGTTGCTATGGTCACGGACAAACAACAGCCACTGACAATGAAATTTTGTAGCAGTGTGTGTAAGTCAAATAATTATTGTCACTTTGCGTACCATAAAATGGGGTCAGTTTGAGAAATAAAAAATAAAATCTGTAAACCCTATTTTTTTTTTATTCTAAAATAAATTAATCAAAATATTGTATAGTTAAAGCAGCTAGAGGCAGAATACGGTAGACGGCTAAGTAGGAAAAAAAACGCAGCTTAAAATCGCAATTCTTAAAATGGTCACAATATCAAAGTCACCCCTGAAGCATTTGAAAAAGTTGTGGTTTTTTATTTCGAAGATTTTAAATCCAATTTGTCTGAAAACACTTAAACTACTATTTTGGGCTCGCATATGAATCATAACAAAGTAATGTCGCGAAAGAGCTATATAATAACGCAGACATTGCACAAAGTCGATGATTCAAAAATATATAAGTCGCCTCCCATTTCCTAGTTACCCCATTTTACGGTATGTATGTACACATACATAAATACATTAAATCACGCCTGTTTCCCAGAGGGGTAGGCAGAGACCACTTCTTTCCATTTGCTACGATCTTGACAAATTTCTTTCGCTTCTTCCACATTCATACATCGAGTCATGCACGCACGTCGGTTTCGGGTACTTAAGATTCGGCCATTTTCCAGTATTTCTCCGATTTGACTCGAAAAAGTACACCTAGGGCGGGCCCTTCCGACCCGTCCACTCACTTTCGATCTGTATATCTCTTTCGTCAATCTTCTTTCATCTATCCTTTCCAAATGACCGAACCATCGAAGCATGCCCTTTTCAATCTTAGTCACTACATTTTCTTTTATTCCACATTTCTCTCTGACTTTTTTTGGTATATAAATGTTTTTGTTTATAAAAAGCACAAGTGGTTGCCGGGTTAGAATAGTGCCACTCCATATCTTCCCGTAGATGTCGTAAGAGACGGCTAAGGGAATAAAGGCGTATAGTACTGTTAGGCGATGGGCTTGCAACCTGTCACTAATACACTGGTAAACATCTTAGCCTAAGTGTGCAAAATGTGGTTACAGAATTATCAACAAGTTTTTAGAGTTGTTGGTAATACTGTAGCTCTGCCTACCCCACTCTGGGAATAAAGGCGTGGGATTATGTATAGTATGTATGTGTATGTATGTAAAAAGCATAACTGAATTCCATCTTAATCCACATGGTTGCCAGCACATCTGCAGTCCTGAGTTTATTCCCTATTCATGGGTGCCATAATTATTTTTTGTAGTGAGACTCACCTCTCCCCCTCAGTATAGTGCCTTGAGCTGCTCGTAGGAAAGGAAGAAGATGATGTTCCACGGGCCCATGCGCAGCCACGTCGGTATAAAGCCTTTGTAAAGGGCCTGGAACCCCTCGCTTCTTACCGTCTGGAACATATTAAAAACTTAAGTTTAAAATTTTGGAAATTTAAATTGTCGTTAACTGACTGAGCGCGGCATTTAGAGCTTTAAGCGAGTGCTCAACTGTTTAAACTGTCATATCCAGTTTATAAATGTAAACATTCTAGAATTATCATCAGGAGGTTTTTAACAAAAAGAAAATTATTAACAATAAATCGATTTCAAGGCATTTATTTTGTATAAGTAGTACAAGCCACTGGACTCTTGTCTAGGTCGGTTATATGGACTGCATCTGCACTTCGGAAAAACCATCACTGCAGGGTAATAGCAAAGCAAAAAATTGCACAAAGATATTTATTTCTAATTGTAAAATACAATAATAACATAACAAAAGAATGATCTTTAGCTTGAAGTATGATTCATAAATCATAACTATTCACATGTCAATTAAACGTTTCTGAAATTATGTTTTTTTGTGAAATTATTTGTTGTAGGTAATTCTGTAGCTCTGCCTACCCCACTCTGGGAAAATGGCATGAGTTTATGTATGAATGTATGTATTCAAATGAGGCAATCCAAAACGTTGAAGTCCTTCAAAATCGAGAATTTATATTGAGTGATAAAGTACATACCCGTAGGAAACAGTCGATGGTTCCCTTATATATTTTCTCACTGGGTTTCACCATGTGGTCCTTGACTTTTCTTTGGTTCATCATTCGCGTCTGTGAAAAAGAGATATAAATTACTTTCCACTATTTATTAGTTAACTATACTTTGCGTGATACATCCAAGACCGTTCCGGCATTGTCGCATACAAGTGATAATTTTAACACCTAGCTTAGCATACAAGGATTTATGATCAACATTAAAACATAATGCGTAATGCCATTATTATTATGTACTTATTTACAGACATTATTTTTATTTACGATAGTAGAACTGTGTAGATTCTGCGATAGACAAATATCTTCGTGTAGGTACAAATTTTCAAGTTTGTTGACAACTCTTGACAAGCATGACGAAATCAAAATCAAAATCAAAATATTTATCCAACAATTGGGCACATACGGGTTCTTTTACAAGTCGGTAATAGTCATCTTCTAGCGCTTCAGACAAGACCATCATTGCGGAGAAGCGCCGCAAGCAACTCCGCGAAACATGGCATGGTTCTTAGTTTGAGTACGGAACCCTAAAAAACCTTTAGTGCTCAAATACTGAAGAGGAATCAGATAAAACGTCTGTAGAAGGTAAAATTTCTACTCAAATCACTTTCCCTCTTTCCCTTTTTCTTTCCTATTAAATTTCAAGTCAAGTTTTACGATAAAAATCACTTTATCGTTATAAAATAGCAGTTTATGAAATTGTTGCGTAATGAGGGGTACTAAAACACGAGTGTGTGTTTAAGAACCGAGCCGCTAGGCGAGGTTTTTAATAGTATCACACGAGTGTTTTAATACCTAAGTTATTTGCAGTTTTATACACTGTATCTACTTTCATACATTACAACAAAACGTATTCAATGAATGGCGCCAAAACCTAGCACATCACCGCGCATGCGTTAAAGCGGGCGCTGTCACAGACAAGTAAAAATGGAATGAAAACTTTTTGTAATGCTGTAAAAATGACGCGAACCGCAGGTGCGATCCATTATAAAAAAATAATTGATATGAAACCTCGTTGGTGACATTAACTTTTTGAATTAACTTGTATCGTAATGGTAAAAAAAATACTTTATAACATTTTTTGTTAGAGAAATTGTTGTGTTTATAAAGTATGCCAATATAAATTCGTTCTGAAGTTTATAATTCGAACTTTAGAATGAGAGTAGATAAATACTATTTATAAACTTACCCTAATAACATCAAGAGGTGTGCTGGCCACCGCGCTCCCCAGACTTGCCAGCAGGCTGGAAACAAAATGGTTGACCGGCGTGTCCCCCAGCGTGGGGGTGAACCTCTTCTTGCACGCGTCATACACGGGCAGCTCTACGGCGGCGATGACGGCGGCGCGCTGGGAGGTCGGGCCCACCCCCCTCCACAGGCCTCGGATGCCCTCCAATCGGTAAATGTCGATGAAGCAACGGACGAGGTTGCGTTTTTCATCGCCAACCTAGACACACAGACAGTTGACTTTAATCTTTACATCTAAAGTGGCTTCGGAACTAGAGTCGCCGTCAATAGAACTTGCAAAAAATGTAAACAAAACCAAACGAAACTATTCACCATGATTACTCGATATTCACGTAATTTTAAAGATCAAGTGAAGTCTTTGCAATGATTTTATACTTACACTAGATTATTATGTTCATATTAAGTTTAAGATGTAATAAGTAGTATAATTATACGTTAATTTAATGAAAACACGCTTGGTGAATATTTGAGGTTATGTGTCAAACAGTAGAAATTTGTTTACATCGTTCACAAGTTCTATTGACGGCGACTTAATGTGCGTTTTACGACAAAACATAGAAGACAATTCGAAGAGCGCTTTAAACAGGATATCAAGACGACACCGTAGTAACCATGTCTACTTAAGCCAGCGGTTCCCGGTTCTGTCCTAGGTACAGATGTAGTGAATAACCATACGAAATCGTTTCTTGTCGGAACAGCGTATTCATCTTGTTTTCTCAATTACCTTACCAATGATTATATAGCTGACTAAGAAGGCAAACATTTTCTTTTCTACCAATTACGATGTAATTTGTTTTGCACATATAGATAAACTAGCGATAGCGACCCGCCCTCGCTTTGATTCGGTTTATGTGAGTATGATATATAGCCTATAGCCTTCCTCGATAAATGGGCTATCTAACACTGAAAGAATTTTTCAAATCGGACCACTAATTCCTGAGATTAGCGCCTTCAAGCAAACAAAACAAATTCTTAAGCTTTATGATATTAGTATAGATTTTGTTTAATTTTAACACATTAAAAGAAAATACGAAAAATACTTGAAGTCTTACTTGAAAACTTGATTCCTATGTCTGCTAATCACTACATAGTATAAAACAAAGTCGCTTTCCGCTGTCTGTCCCGATGTATGCTTAGATCTTTAAAACTACGCAACGGATTTTGATGCGGTTTTTTTTAATAGATAGAGGGATTCAAAAGGAAGGTTTACATGTATAATAAATGATTTTTTTATGAACGGGTGTTACAGAAAACTCATATAAACCGAAGCGAAGCGAGGGCGGGTCGCTAGTTAACTATAGTCGGAAGCAAGCCCCGCAACCCGTTGATGAGGCGTCTGTAAAGATCACGGCTTTCTCACCTGCATCCGGACTTTGAGCACGTCTGTAGGGTTGGCAATAGCACTGGAGAGTCCGCCGGCGAAGGCCGCGCAGAAGGTATTAGTGGGTATGTGCTCGACTGCACCTCCATCCGCCCGTCTCGCTGCCAGGGCTTTCTTCAGGGAGTAGTATGTGCCAAACTTGATCGTGCCGTACGTAGCTTGCCGGAGGACCGCCGGCCATATGCTGACAAGTATAAAAAGCAGTTATAACCTCCATCTTACCACAACCTATCTGGTAGCAGAAATGGGCAAAATTTATTCGAATGACGAATAACGAATAAGAATAACCAAATTATTCGCGAATAACGAATGAAATTCTCGGATGATTATTCTTATTCGAATAAATTATTCGTCGGATAATTTATTTGCGAATAATTTATTCGTTGAATGAATTGCCACAAATAATTATTACGTATCTACCTGCGTGGAATACCTGCTCCATTTTTCAAAAAAATTAATAACTGGAAGATGTTGTTTGCACATTATCATGAGCTATTACTATCATTCGCGGATAATTTATTCGCAAATAAATCATTCGCAAATAAATCATTCGACGAATAAATTATCCGCGAATAAAAATATTAGGAATTATTTTTTATTCGAATAATTATTCGAATAAATAATTATTCGAATAATGCCCATCTCTGTCTGGTAGCAACTGGTTGTATAGAGATGTCGTTTCTTGTAGATAAGCATAGGGGCATACAGTACCGGGCCCGGTTCCGAGAATTCCATTTCCCGGTTCTAGGCAGGGACGGTACCGGGATTCCCGGTTCTCCCGGGTCTGTTTTTTTACCTCAAACCCTTCCCATGAACATTTGAGAAACAAAATGATTAAAAAACTTTATCAAACTTTGATTTTTATAAATACGCAATAAAATCATGCATATTTTCTTCAACAAAAACGTATTTTAATGAAGTAAAATACCTACTAGAAAGTTATTTGTGAAATCTAGAGATCAATTACTGTAAATATGCCATGAAATATGATGGATGTTGATGCGATGTGGCTGCTTGTGCCGGCGGCGTCGCTGGTGTACCTACTAAATGGTAATATTTGTGATACGCACCACGACATTTTTTTGTTGTCCATGGAAAGAACCGGGAGAACCGGGACGTAATCTTTAGTACCGGTTCTTCAGGCACTATGGAAGTACCGGGATTTCCCGGGAATTACAGAACCGGGATTTCCCGGGAGGATGCCCTAAGCAAGCATAGCTAACTCGATAACTATTTTTTTTGTCTAAAAAGCGAAAATATTTCTTCGATGCTAAGCTGGTTATCAAAATGGGTAATGTTACTTGTAAAAATGTAACACCATAGGTGAACGTTGAGGACACTTATAAGTAAGATCGCCGTCAATAGAACTTGCAAAAGATGTAAACAAAACCTAACGAACACATTCACCATGATTACTCGATAATCACATAGTTTGCAAGATCAAGTGAGGTCTTTGCAATTACTTATACACTAGATCATTATTTTCATATTAAGTTTAAGATGAAATAACTGTTCATAATACGTTATTTTTAATAAAAAAACACGCTTTGGAATATTTGAGGTTATGTGTCAAACAGTACTAATTTGTTTACATCGTTCACCAGTTCTATTGACGCCAATCTTATACTAGCTGCCCTGCGCGCGTTGCTACGTCCTACCAACTCAGAAACCTTCGTAGACTCATGCACAACACTTTGCTGAAGATCATTACGATTACGATTCTATAAAGGACATAGGTACAGACAAACATTCATATATAGAAGATTCCAATTGTCGACGAAGATCATAATGGCTAGATAACTATGCTTGGTTATCTATGATAAATTGATAATCAATGATTCCATTTGTTTGAAGGACATTCAGTGTCAACGCAATCCATTTTAAATGTCTACTTGAAAACCACTCGCGCAACAGAATGCGCAAAACAACAACGCAATTCCTATTGCACTAATTACTTATTACGCATTGACAACATCCACGCAACGAAAACAAACTTGAGAATGCGCCAAAACAGAAAACGCGCGATAACTATCGGCTATGCAATGTTTACTTCACATTGAAATAGTTCCAAACATGTTTTTGTCATGAGTCTACAAGTAGGTATTTGGCCGGAGAACAAAGAAATTAGATCTCATTATACTTCATCGACATTTGATCGCATGATAAAACGACATTACGAAGAACAGACAAAAGAAATCATCATGATAAATATCGAATTTTAGGGGAACTTTACATACATACATACATACCGTCACTCCTTCATCCCAGAGTGGGGTAGGCAGAGCTACAGAATTACCAACAACTGTTACAAGTTGTTGATAATTCCGCAACCACATTTTACACAAATAGGCTAAGATTTTTCCCAGATGTTTAACAGTAGGTACTACACAGCCTTCCCTTAGTCGTCTCTTACGACATCCACGGGAAGACATTGAAGTAAGAGAGGACAATAGTGAGATCTCTCTCCAGGCGGGTGTTATGCCTGGGGGCCGTTATACTTAGACGTTATAAATGCAATATTGTATTTGTTTATTTGTCTTCAAAATCGATTGATATGAAATCAGCTTCTGATACAGTGTATAGTCCGCAAAAGAACATATAAAGAAAGAAAGAAAGAAAGAAAATCATTATTCGTGACATGCATAACAAAGAACAGATTAACAAATATTTACAAGAAGAAAGTAGCCACGAAATGGTCCCAACTCAGCGTGATGCTGGCATTAAAGTCAGCGCTGGTCTTCCGTTGGAACCATCAGGTGAAACCACGGAAGGTTACACACACATAATTAAATGAACACAAAACAAGAAGAAAAATAAAAAACAAAAAAACAAAGCTCTGAGTTTCGTTTCGATATATATCGTAAGAGGCGACTAAGGGAATAAAGGCTTGTAGTAACTAGTACCTACCTACTGTTAGGGTTAGGCGATGTGCTTGCAACCTGTCACTAATACACTGGTACAGATGTAGTGAATAATCCTTTCCCATCGTGTTTTGTCGGATAAGTTCGTATATATATGTTGCTTTCTCAATTAGCTTCAGTACCCTTAAATAAGCCAACTGAGAAAGCAAAATAAATACGAACTTATCCGACAGGATGGGAAATGTTTATTCACTAAATCTGTAAACATCTTAGCCTAGTTTGTGCAAAATGTGGTACCAGAATTATCACAAAGTTTTAAGAATTGTTATCGAATCTTCTAGCATTACACGACACGGCAACGAGAATTTTGTCGCTCGTCTCATCCTCTGGTCATTTTCGAAATATTGCAGACTCTCTTGACGGAAGTGTATGGGTAGGTAGGTATGTACGGTCACGAGCGTTAATTTGGGACCCATTTCAAGAAAAATATGCTTGAAGTCGTCAATGCCATTAGAGATGTCAAGTCATTTGTAACTTTTAGGAAACCCAACCGTATGTTGTAGAATGTCAGATTGACTTTGAACCTAAGGTGGGGTCGAAATTTAATCTCGTGATTGTATTACAATTTCGACATAACTTCCTATAAAATAAAAATGTCGTTAAAGCCGAGCCTCAGATTGACAATGGCATCTTATTGTTTATGACGAACGAAAGAAAGTTGACAAGTTTGGGTCTGCCTGCTTATTTGGGCGACAGTAACTTAAGCAAACCCCTCAAAAGAATCCAAAACGACTCTGAATTCAAAGATAGTCCAAGGCGAACTTAAGCCTCTTGTTAAAAACGGTTCAAAATACCACCTTTACACGAAACCGATAAAAAACAAGGTAATAAAAAAAACAATCCTAACAGCATTCTGAGATTATATTATACGACTGTGTAAGCGTGACTTGTACTATTACTTATTCTGTGGCGTGACGTAAGCTAACTCTGAATAAAAAACCGAAATAAAATTGTAGCCATCTAAATAAAGAGAGTCCTAATACATACGCCGTGTCTAAAATTCTTAACATGTTTGAAGATCTCTTCGATTTTGGTCACTGTTCATTTCGACGCAACTTTGCCTAGGTCGTAGCTACCAAACTGCACTAAAAACCTACAAATGCATGTACACACGAGCAAAAAAAACGGGTCAGAGTGCGTTTTCCATACTAAAGAGGCTATTTCGAAGCCTTGGCTCCTCGCCAGGGGATGCTTTTAGTGAAATCTGATGATAGATACCCCGAGCATCGATACAGGACTTTCAGAGTGCCTAGGACACCCAACTGATTGAATCTGCGGTTAACGCTAAACCATTTCCCAGCGACTGCTTCTGCTGGTGAATTAAAGAAACATGCGGAATATGCATGTTTAGAAAAACATTTAAAATGGCAATAAAATGTAAGGAAATCCAAATGCCGATCCAAACTCTCTGGCTGTGGTGTTAACTGATTGCGCGATCAGTTAGGTATCTTAAGAACTTTTGACCTCCTCTATTGAACCTCGGAGTATCCACCATTAAACCTCACTCAAAACCACCCCTGGCAATAAACCAAGGCTTCGAAATAGCCTCGTTTGAATGAAAAATGCACTCTGACCCGTTTTTGCTCATGAGTGTATATATCAAGTTATGATTGCAGGTCGAGCACGAGGTTAAGAGAATAGCTCTCCACGACGTGTTTTGGCTAACTCAATGATGATAATGACAACATATACTGTTCTTGATTAAGCAAACAACATTAACATTGTTCTGCTAATGACGGCTCATTGTACAATGTCTCGTCAGAATTGTTTATTAAAGATAAGATAACACATAGCCCACAGTAAAACAACAACACGGGGAAAGTTTTTAATATAACCCTGGAGCCGTTATATTGGCATATGTAATACTTAGATAAGACGTACCTACTCTTTTTTTCCGTAATTCGTTAGCTGTGGGCGATAACGATTCTCACCCCTAAATCCGTCCGTCCACGTCCGTCCGTCCACAGCCTAGCTCAGAGACTTTTATTACTAGAAAGCTGTAATTTAGTCACGCCAAAAAAGTAATGTAATAAATCATAAAAAAAAATGTGTTGCTCCCTACACGTAACGTGGGGATGTATTTTTTTTCTCGTCTACGTAGGTATCCAAATACGTCGTGCAAATAAAAAACGATTAATAAGGCCTGTCGCCCACTACCGGCACGGCATGGCAAGGCATGACTGCCAAAGTATACCTCGGCTGTCATCGGTATGCCTAAAGACGCCACGGTATTCCCCGGCAGACTTGGGCACTGTAAGGCATAGGTACCTAAGGACGCCTCGGCATACTTCGGCAGATTTCGGTAGTGTTATGCATACTAAACCCTAACTCCTAAACAGACCTCTTCATGCCTGAGAACTCCTCAGCATCCCTGAGAATTCTTCGGCATTCCTAGGTGGCCTTGTCATGCCTCAGAACTCCTATATGCATCCCTGAGAATTCTTCGGGTTTCCTAATCAGACCTCGGCATGCGTAATTGTGAAAAATCACGACTGAGAATAATTAAGATAGGGAAAAAATGGGAACGGAAATTCTGCAACCAATTAAATATGATTTCCGGATATATAGGGCAACGGTTATTCATTACTATTTGGGAACTATCAAATCTTCTGGGGAAAAGTTCGCTAATATACTTATGGGATACCAACCAATCTCCATGTTCTAAATCTCATCAACCAGCAACCCACCTGTTTCCTGCTTTGCGTCACCAGTTTAAAAAGACCTAAACAAAACACTCACCCGCAGTATAAAGCCTTGACTCCCTCTTGGCGGGATGTCTTAACAAAGCAGTCAACCATGCCAGAGTACCGTAGCTCGACATGGCGTGCGTCTATGTGCTGCCCTTGTATCTGGAGACGGGTCTTGGTAGTGTCGATGGGGAATGTTCCTGTGGAGTGGAGAATTGATCTTAGAGATGAGGAACACAGCACTGTTACCATGAAGCATTGAATTCAAAATTTCGGTCAAATCGGGATGATGGGAAGTATTTTCGAATTTTTAACAGCCACCAGAGAACTTCATTTGCCTTGCCAACACACCGCTATTTATGTATGTATGCACTATCAGCCGAATGGAACCCTGTCCCACCATAGAACTGTGTCACAGTGACGTTGTAATTCAAGTCATTAGAAGTACCTACCTAACAATCGTTCCATGGTGGGTCAAGGTTCCATTGGGCTCATAGTACATCAATCTTCCCAATGGTAAGTGGGGTTTGAGGCACTTATGCACATTTGCAATGTAATATTATTTAATTAATAGTATTTTGAAGTTCTAATAAGATGAATTCCCATCTAAATGAAAATGAGTAAAAAAAAACTTCTATTGTATAGATGCGCTCCTAGAATAAAATATAAAAGAAATAGGCTTTATTGTTGATATCCCTTTGGCAATGTTTGTCACAGCAAACATACCATAATGAATTTTTTTTTGTTTGGATTGTGTTTTAATTTTTTTGATAAAGATAAAGATAAAGATAAAGATAATTTTATTTGTTAAACATGAGTTGAGTAATTTTTATACAGGTGTTCTACATATTCAATGTTCTTCATGTTTTGCCTTTCGGCGTACAAATTATTCATATTATTATATTGTATGGTTCTTATATTAATATATTATTTACAATGCTATGTCATTTAAAAATTCGCTAATACTATAATAAATAACATTTTTCTATTAATAAATTGACTAAATTTTTTTTAAACATGTCAATGCTGGTGTCCCTTATCTGTCTTGGTATTTTATTGTAAATGCGAGGTGCCATAACAAAAATGCTTTTCCCAAGTAGTGCCGTTTTTGCAAGGGGAACGCTTGCTTTACCATCGTCACGTGGTCTAAGAATTTTATTAGCGTGATTAATTCGCTTAAATATATTAGGGTTACATTTAACTAATAATGCTATTTCATAAATATATATCGAGGGAAAGGTTAATAATTTATACTTAACGAAATATGGCTTAACACTATCTGTTGGTTTTAAGCCGATCATTGCCCTAATGCACCTCTTTTGGCTTCTTAATATTTTTTCGCGGTCTGTGCAATTTCCCCAAATGACCACACCATACCTAAGGATCGACGCTACTAAAGCATGGTATGCTGTCAATACAGTTTCAATGTTGACTATTTGTTGCAACTTATAAAGTGCGTAGGACGCCTTAGCTAATTTTAAACATACTAATTCTATTTGTTTTTTCCAATTAAGTGATTGATCTATTTGCAGTTTTGCACTCCTAAGAAACGTATAGATTCCACTTCATCTAATTTGCAACCTTGATAAGTAATACTAGTTTGTGGTATAGTAGATTTGCGTTGACTAAAATGGATTAAATTAGTTTTGGTTAAATTTACCTGTAGGTTGTTATATTTAAGCCAAGAAATAATATTTTTTAACATATTATTTATATCATTCTCGTATGTGTTTTTATCGTTGCAATCTACCATTACTGTACAGTCATCGGCAAATAAAGTCATCGGGTTGTCTACTATTCTAGGTAAATCAATAATATAAATAATAAATAATAGTGGACCCAGAACGGAACCCTGTGGAACTCCATACTTGATTTTGCGACTCCCCAATCGAAAAGCAACTTATTTTTTTTACCTCAAATCAATTTTAGATATCTCTACATATTGTTCTCGATCTCTCAAATATGATTCTAATAATTGATGAATGTTGCCTCTTATTCCGTAAGCACGTAGTTTTTTTAAAAGAATTTGCTGATTCTAAATCAAAAAAAGGGTTTAATTCCTGACCTTTTTTATTTTTGCCAAATTAAGGGATATATTACAATTACTTCCATAATAAATATAATTAATTAATTAATTTCCATTATATTATTATTGATTTATACCAATTGTACATTTTCCACTTCATTCATTCCCATTATTTTATTTCTGTAAAATTATTGCATGACGTCAGTTACACCTTATTTAGTGTCTGTATTGTTGAGGCACATATGCACATTTGCAATTTAATATTATTTAATTAATAGTATTTAGAAGATGATTAATGAAGATATATGAAAATTTGTATAAAAAACTTCAATACTCAATATTCAATTATTTACAATGAATGCTTATTATTGCAATACTTTGTTACAATGGATGCGATTGATATAGGCAGCAATCATTAAAATGTGCTCTATGGAGCTCCGGGTTCCAGGAGGTTTCTAGGATGGTCCAGCACGAAAAGACAACAATTTACATAAAGTTTTTTTATTTAGGACTAACAATGAAACCAGATTCTGCTTACTTTGTGGCCCCATAAAAAGCATAAGAAATGCTATTATAGAAAAGCATAAAAATATATTTTAGTACTGCATTTCTGCCAAAACCAATAAGCAGTATCTTAAATTCAATCACCAAAGCAGATTCAATTCTATACTGTTAACAATAAGGTTGATACTACTATAGGTTTATCTTAGTTACTGCATTTTTGCTTAGGACGGTAGATTTAGCAGATGGAAAATAAGGTATAAAATTGCTTTCTTGGGTCTTAGTTATTAGTCAGTCAAAAAAAATTTGTACATATTTAAGGGCTTAAAGAAAACTTAATTGATTCCTTTGTATGACAAAAGTTACCCATATAGTTTGTACCTACGACTAACTTTCGTTACACAATGGATGCAATCGTGATTGTTTTCTTCTTTAATTACTTACAATATTTTTGAAAACGACGACGCGCTGGCCTAGTGGCCCTGCCTACGAAGCTAGTGATACTGGGTTTGAATCCCGGTAAGGGTAGATATTTGTGTCATGAGCGCGAATACTTGTTCCTGAGTCATGGATGTTTTCTATGTATTTAAGTATATATTTCTCTATATAAGTATTTATATTGTTGTCTAGTACCCATAGTACAAGCCTAGAGAGAGTTTGGGACTAGGTCAATTAGTGTGAGATTGCCGCTTATAAAAAAAAAACAGGTAAAGGAAAGACTTAACTAGACCCCTAGTTTGTACCCATATTTATTACGATACGAATTTGGTTGAATAATCAGACAGAAAAGATGGTTTTACCATCTTTATAATAGGGTTAAGTTTTAGCACATACATCAGTTCAATTTTATATATACTACTAGCATTGTTACTAAAGCCCAATCATGTTATTACCCTGTCTTAACGTTATCTTATCAGTAAATAGTTCATCCTCAGACATGCGTAAGTACCGTGAATTTTAAATGCGAAAGTATCCAAATAGGTTAGAAATAAAATCTCGCTGTAATTACGAAATTAACTCACCAAATTCTGCAACGATCGACGCCAGACCGCCGTAAATAAACGGCCTCCAGTCTCTATCTCCCATTAGATCCAAGCACTAGCACAATCTAATTTATCTAGAATGTTTACAAAATAATTTGCGTATACCTTTTTCCCGGTCTAAGAACCCTTCGCGATGTAAAGGGAACTATTAATAACGACAAATACTACACAACGGCAGTCAATGATCGACTATCACATAGCTTTAATTAAGGAAACACGCAAAATAAAATTTAAAAATTCGCACAAATTCGCAAGTATCGTACGACACTGCAGACACTGCTCACCAAAGACTACTATTGTACACTGGATATAGACTGGCAACTCGGCGTTGTTTTCTGTCCGAGTAAAAAAAAAAAAAAGGTTGCTTGTTCTGCCATCTAGTTCATGTTCTTTAAACTAATTCTATGCGTATGTGTGTGTAAGCATGTGCTTATACATAACCACATACTTAAGCTATTCTCCACCCCTTTATTCATACAAAATCACAACAGGTACTTAAAGACCAATGATAGTTAAGACACTTGGCACATATTAACTATTATGGCTTTAAACACCGTTATTCATAATGTTGTATGAAAAAGGGGTTAAGTTTGATTTAGAGTAAGTACTGTAAAAAAGAACATATTAGGCGTGATGGCAATGTTTTACATTGAGAACTGATAAACTCGCAAAAACGACGGGCTTTTAATTAGTAAGTAGGGCTACGCCGCGCCGCCGCGCCTGATCAGTTCTTATTTGCATATAAATCAGTGAGAAGTCAATAATTTTAGCCGGAAAAAGTCCACTCAATACAGGATCCCTCAAGATCAATTTATTTTCCAAAAAATGTTTTTTATAACTAGTACTCTGTGAGGATCATATATTTAATGGGTCTTCCTAATACTGCGGCCAAATCAACTGGCATCTCTTTTTTAACATAAATAAAGAAAGATAACTAGTATTAACTAACTACATTTAACACGAATATTTTCAAATCTCACAGATGTGGCCGCAGTGTACCTGTCTATCTATTTTCAGAGCTCGAGGAATCCAACTAATTACATTGTCATGTAAACATATGAATATGTAAATAAATCATTTATTGCATTTAAGCTTATTATGTTTAGATACACTTGTTTAAAATTATGACGAGTTTTCTAAACAAATTAGCGTACCTAAATAAGATGATGACATTGTTGAACTTAATTTTTCAACTTTTTATTGCTTTCATAAGCTGTTATTCATAATATACAGGTGTTAGGTAACTTATAAGTTATAACTACTTATAAGGTATGAGATCTTTATAGGGCACAGCAACTTACAAACTAGTGAGGGGCTTTTAACTTTCCTATACACACAGGAACTTTACTATACACTTACCCTAGTACTTAATATCGATTGAAAACTGGAAATTATCATAAAACAAAGACGACCTATAGGAGCGACCTATGAATACCTACGTAAGACTTCGAAGTTCCGAAAATTGAGATTTTTAGACTGAGCCTTTTTAATTGAGCAGTTTTCACGATCTTGTGTACGTAAGAACTTGATTTTGCCATAAATTTAGTGTAGTTTTAATCAATTTTGACGTCATAATTGAGTATCAATTTGTATGCGGTGGGGTGTTTTCAACGCGTAGTAAGAATGTTGGACTTTACTTTTTTTTTCTGATTTCTGCAGTGGTCTGATTGCCGTTGGTCCCATGTGATGGAAAAAACGTCTAGCCTATTAGATGATAACTTTTACACCCCATCACTTGCTTATACTTGCTAAACAGAAGATGAAAAAGAAAACTGTGGTCATGACAAATTATCAGATTCTTTGAAATGAATATACCTACAGTTCAGGGAGACTATTTATGAATGTCACTTGTGATTTTGACACAAAATAATGTATTATGTGTTAGCGAAAATGCACATAAATCGAAGCGAAGCGAGGGCGGGTCGCTAGTACACCATAAATCCTGTTTTATGAAGATAAAAAAAAGGTAAAGGTTAAAAGCTCGCGTAAAGATGTTACATGGATAACGGAGGGATTGAGAAACGCCTTAAAAACTAAACGACGTCTAAGATATATATATATATATAACCAAAACAGAACACCTGTCAGTAGACTTAATTATATCGGGTATAGTAAAGTACTCATATTCATATTCAATTTATTGCAACTCAATGATCATTGTACTTGGAAATTGCATGTTGATAAAGTTCGTTCTAAGATTAATAGATTTAGATATGTGTTATTTATGGTGGTTATCAAGAATTACCTATAAAAATACTGCTTTAAAAAGCGTATCACGGTTTTGTGGCACGATATGGAACTGGGGAAACTCTGTACACATTATTCGCACTTTTGTGGCCTTTTGTACTAATGCATTAGAGCAATTACCAATATCGGTTTCCGAACATCTTGTAGGAGCTTTTTGTAGAATTAAGACTGCAGACGGTACACTCAACTCTAGTTTAGTGATATCAGTATAATTAACACTTTCATATTAAATATTTGCATGACTTATCTAAGTCTAGATGTATGGTTCTAATTTTTAGTGTTAAGATCATCATAATATGTAAGTATAGTAACTATGTCTAACGCAAATAAATAAATTTCATTTCACTTCATTTAACAGAAATAAATTGATTGGTTTTAATAGCCTCAAAGACAGTTCTTAGAAATAATGATTTAGATGATGATCAGCCAATTGTTCTTTGAGTCGGGTATTTCGCTTCATCTTCATCTTCAGAGAGGCGACAGTCACTGTTTTTCTTTTTTACATAATGGGATTTCAGCAGGTCTTCACTGCAGGTTATTATGACAATCTTTTGTTTTTTTTCTAGCTTAAGTATTATTTGGTTTCTATAATCTCACAGATAATACGAGACAGAATCTTTGTGCAGATAAGTAGGTGTTCTAGTTAAAACTGGGACATATTTCCTTGCTCTGGACACAAAACCGCCTCCAAGAATCTCTTGTAACCTAAAAATAATAAAAATGTATTATAATAAAGTACCTCGTCTCAGTTCCAAGGGGCGAAAATTACCTACATAGCAAAAATCAAACGTCTCCAACGGCAAAGATACTTTTCTTACCATTTTGTTACGTAAACCTTAACATGATGATAGGGGTGCTTCAACCAAGTCAGCCGTTGGGGTTAATTTTACAACTTTCGAACAAGAACTTAGTGGATTGTTTGCGTATCATACGCTTTGTTTACGTCATAGGTACATACATACATACACATACACACAGACATACATAGAGGTATCTTATTTGGCTCTAAGTATGTGGCTGTCCAAGAAAATCCAAAAGCTAAAGGACTTATGTCCCTAGAGGAAACATATACCTACCTAACTTTATGCCGCCTATATGTAACTTCCCTGCGCATGAGAAGTAAAATGTTTATTTTTGTTGCAACTACATTGAGTCGTCCGCCCCATGTTACATACGGCGACTGCAACGGTGTAAAGAATACGGCAGTCGACTGAATTCAGCGATCGACAGCTGCAACTGCCTAGCTACGTGATCGAAGTAGGCGGACAGACCTAAAGTAATGTAAAGACGACGTTCATTCGCCGCAGTAGTTTGAAACAACTTCGGCGACCGCATTACGGGAACGACTCAGTGTAATCAAATCACCGTTTAACTTTACCTGTGTTTTAAGCCATCGTGAAGCAAAATTTACGGCTCTTGCATTGAATACCCGCAGCCAATTGTGCAGCATCCACTACAACAACGCTCTCGTTCCGCACCATCATCGGTGCCGTCAAGACAAAATTATGCCATTGCGAGAGCTAAAATAAAAGTCAGTGTTTTTTAAATTGTTTTCGGCCGAATGTTATAAATCCGAAAATAAAAAAGGTTAAAGTTCAAGTCGTCAAAAACAACTAGGTGTCAAAAGTGGGATATTGATCATGTTACTTCTTCACCTCACCATCCGGAGTCAAATGGGAGGGAGTCGCGGGCAACAGCTGGTGCTACATTAAAACGCTTTAGCTTTGTAGTACTAATAGCTAGTACTTGTACTACTACTTATTCTGTGTCAATAGTCTCCTGAGTAAAACCGTCGACAGACGGACGACGGACAGACGGACATGGTGAAATAAAAAGGGTTGTTATTAAGTAGTATTAAAACAAAGTAAAAAAAACACAAAGCCGCCTTCAAAAAGCAATACATAACATCTTTTAAATGTTAGGTAATAGGTCAGTCCAACTGAAGTCTGCTTTTGGTTAAAAATATTGTAGGACGCCGACTTCAGTTGGACTGACCTATTAGCTACCATTTTAAAAGAAGTTATTTTTTGCTTTTTGTAGTCGGTGTTTTGTTTTTTAAACTATAATTTTATTTTATACTTTTAAGTCATCATAATTATGCTGTTATGTAGTCCCACTTCTCAATTAATAAGAAACTATAGAACATTTAAATCTCGCCGCAAGCAACGTCGCGGGAAAGTCAGAGTCATATATTTAAACCTAAGTATGCTTCATCATAGTCGCTCAACTATCTTAATCGAAATATTTTGTCAGCACGCTTGAAATATATACCGTTTAGGAGTTCCGGTGGCCATCTGTGGTCTTCATTATCAGTTCCACTTCACCAAATAGTGCTTTCCAAGAACAAATACACGAGTTACTATGAACAACACCAAAATCACTATAGGTGTGCCTATACATTTTGAAGAGTTCCGTTGATTCCTCATAGATTCCATCATCTTAATCTAAGATCTTAATTTTGATAAAAATGGGACCAAACAGAAAGCACTAGCTTTCAAATAAAAAAAGAATCATCAAAATCGGTTCACCCAGTCGAAAGTTCTGAGGTAACAAACATAAAAAAAGAAACACAGACGAATTTTGGGAACCTCCTTTTTTGAAGTCTTTTAAAAAGCAACAAGGTGTTGTTTGTTTGTATTTCACTTCAAATGCACTTACCTAAATATCTCAAGTCTTCGAAATAAATAATATAATATCACATATCATACATCACTTAAGAGCTTTCGTATAATAGCTTTCTAATGTTTGAAGCATTTTATTTTCGGTGACTCAAGTTTGTTCTATCTAAATAAATAATTACTAATGATAAGGTATACTTAATTTAGTACTAAATACTACACCTGTTTAAAACTTCAGCGCGATAGTTCGAGACATCGTCTCGGTTCCCGCTCTTGTACACTGGGGTTATAATTACTTGCTTTAATAACGCATCAGGGAAGACACCATGGCTAAAACACAAATTCACCAGTGAGTTATTATGGCGACCATAGTATAGGTAGTACCAGCAATTTTCAATAATTGAGTAGGGATATCATCCCAGCCAGGAGCACTTCCAGAGTTAAGGTTCATTAGGACTTGGAACACTTCGCCAGGGTTCGTCTCAAAGAGAACAAAGGAATTCGTACGTTTTAAGAAATGTTTTTAATATTATTAGTTTGCCAGCAACTCTATCTGCGTAGAACTCGTCTATCGCTTTTCTCTCGGGAACCATTATCAAGATAAAACTATATTTTATTTTAATCCTGGATAGTATATAATTGAGTGCCAAATTTCATCCAAATTCGCTCAGCCATTACGTGTCTGAAAGATAAACATCCTTCCATTTTTTTAGAGCTTGCATCCGAACTGCGGTATAAGTAAATGTCTATATACCTACCTATGGACGAAATTTCATCTTTGTAACTATCATAGGTTCAAACAGACAGACGGACATGGCGAAACTATAAGGGTTCCTAGTTTGACTTCAGGAGGGTTATTATGACATAGCTATGCCATTCTTTTTACGCTGAGAGAACAGGACGGAGCTATATAGTTTCTATAGCTCTGTCCTTTACGCTCCCCATAAAATGAACTGCAAAGCTATGTCATAATGACCCCCCAGATCCCTAAAGAGGTACCTACTTAAGTATCTGTTCAACAGTGAAAACAAACAGACAGCGACACGTCATGTTTATAATAACACACAAGACTTTGCGCGTTACTCTATCCACTCGGATAGAGTAAGTGAAACTTGTTTATCGCTTTTCCCTTGGAAATATCCTACGTCTTTTCAAAAACTTAAATATTTACTTAATGCTTACTTATAAGAAATTGAATCATATGCGCGAAAAGAAAATCTGCGAAGTGACGTGTCGGTGAAACAAGGAGACACCGTGAAATCAACTTGCAAGAACTTTGATTGTACTACGTACGAGTCTTTTGCTCCGTTAGTCCAAACATGGTTTTAAAAAGTAAAAATCGATTTCATATATTGTCGCGGCCGCTGCCATTGATAAATAATAACGTTTTTCACGACCAATTTCGCGGGCCTGCCCTGCCTGTGTGGTTATGTCATAATGTGACCGTTTAAGCACGGTCTGTGGGATCGCAGCTTAAGACGATAATTTCTGAGGATATCGCAGAAGTTAGAACACTCGTTTAAATCGGTATTCCCCCTGAAATTATTAAATATTTAATATTCTGTAATAAAATAAGGTATCTCAACTATGTTAAATCTTATTTAATTTAAATTGTATACGTCATTGTAGAACACGTGTATCGCTGTTCGCTATCGTCTATATCGCTAGAGGTGAAGCACGCAGTGCGAGTTAGAGCCCAATGGCAACGCTCTGTGGTTGCCCCAGCTAGGGGATTAGGAATTAAAGTAAGTCTCCTGTTTTCGAGACCAAACTATTGAGTTCCAATACGGTGGGTCTACGTTAAGAATAGCGGAGATTCTGTCGCCACCTTCCAACTCCATCATCAGATCACCTCTTAGCTACGATAATATTGCGTTCTCATAGAGTTTACATACCTATGTGGTCCAAATTTCAGCCCATTCCGTTAACGGGAAGTGGGTCAAATTTAATTTGCAAGATTTGACCCGTACATACCTACATACATTGCAAGTTAAATAAATGCTTGTAAAAATCGGAAATGAAAAGTAAATGGGTATTATTTTGTAGGGATTTTATCAGTTCAGTGAAGCCTGAAAGGCTGAGAGACAGACACATTTTCCAATTTAATCAATAGAACATATGGAATCTGTGCGTGACCCATTCATGTGAAATACCTTCTACGGTCCAATTATTGCAGCCAGGTACGAAGCACACCATAACACATCATGCAACGTGAAAAATTCTATGAAAAATTCGGAAATGAATTTCTCGCTGAAATTGAAACAAAAATTTGAACAATGTCAAAAAATGTCAAGACAGTTACTTATTGTGTTGCCATATTGATTCAATACAAATTGTCATAAATTATATATTTTTGCATTTTTATGAAGCATAATATATATTTCAAAATAACAAAAGTAAATAAATATCCTTTTTTGTATTAATGTTACATTTTTGTTTGGTTCCTAAAGTGCATTTTTTTTAATCCATCAGCAACACTGACATAAAAGCGATACGAAAAAAAACTCGTCATGTATCGAAGATGGCGCTCAATCATAAGGCGGTCGTTGAAGCGCTTACACCGTTGACCAAGAGTCTATTATTGTTTAATCCACGCGCCATATTAATTATGTCAGAGAAGAATGAAAAGCGAACCATATCAAATGTACTAAGTTGCCATAGCATGCTGCTCACTGCACGTTTCGCCACTGCACGTCATAGACTAAATAGAGATGTTACTTGTATTGGCTGTCAAATCGCAAATCGATAAAGGGAATAACCCATCGAATACTTATTAAACTTCGATGGAATAACCAAGAAAAACCTCGATAAAGTGTATAAACCATAGTTTTCGATATGCGCTCTAATTTGTTCCTTTATCTTTTTAGGGCCTGTTGTTTGATACGTAGTTAAACGAACTAATTGTTAAAATTCGAATAAATAACTGAAAATTTGACACATTTCCTTGGGATTCCTTCAAATTTTCGATTCCTTTTTCAAATTTTAACCATTAGTTAGTGTAACTACTGATCAAACAACAGGCCCTTAGTGTTTTCTCAATCACTTAGATTCCGTAGTTTGCTCTCAGTTGAACACGAAATAGATACGATTATTTTCATAACTGTAACACTCCCAAATGATAGAAAAAATAATCTGTCAACCTGTTGTACTTGTCATTAATTGTCAAATGATGTCAACAAATCGCAGGTACCACCTTTCGCGAAGCTTGTATTTGGAGTAAAAAATTAACAGATTTTTTCCATCCTAAAACAAATAAGCTTTAAAGTGCAGTCAAACTAATTATTTAAGTGTTAATTCGTTGTAGTTTTGATAAGGCATCTATTAAAAAGTGAGTATATAACAGATTAACAATTGGGTATTGTAATTAGGACCAATAAAACTATAAATACACACTGCTCCGGCTTTAATTAATTAAATTGGTTAAGTTTAGTTTCAACATGTGACTTGGATAAGTCTTAAAGTAGATTGAATGTATGTAACATATGTTTTTTTCCGTTAGGTGATCGTAAGTTGTGTCAAGATTTAGTACTCGTTAAACCAACTTACGGCTATCTATACGTAAGTTGGCTCTTATCATTGTAAATACTCGATTAGTCACTTGTACTTTTTATCTCATTTATCAAATCACTGCATACAAAAAACGTAAACTTAGTAAAAAGAAAGTTGCACACAAGGTAAAAGCATAAGAATGATTTGTTTTTCCAATATCTAGATGATAACACCTGTCAGATTAAGTATAGCTCTGTTGGTTTCTTTCATGTGATAAATAAAAGGGAAGTGACAACTTTAACTGTCAGATAGTTTAATCTGTGGATTAGTAAAAGCCTGGAAATCACAAATTCAATGAGAGAGTAGGCAGCGCGGTGCGGCGCGTTACAATACTAAACGCCGCTCCGCTTTGGCGACGCTTTCTAGTAAGGGGACGCGCCACACTGCCTCTTCCCTTCGCAGTGCTTTTACGCTTTTGCTTTGCACTCTCAGTGTTTAAAGGTGTCTACAGTACATAAATATCAAGCAAAAATTGTTCTCAAATATGGCTAGTCCCAAAATAAGGTCCGAGCTTCTAAAATTAGTAACATACTGACATAGGGTAGCTGTTTTTATTTGTTGCCACTTGTGCACTTGCTGGCTTATTATTGATGAATAAAGTTCAAAGTGGCAACAAGTGATTTTTCTACCTCTACAGATGTAACTTTTGGGTTTTGTATTTTGTATTCATTGCAATATCTTCAAATATATCAATAAATTATTTTCAGTACTAGTACAAGATGTACGATGTTTACGCCAACAACCAGAGCCAGCCTGCCACCCCGCCTGCACCAGCAAAGGTGCTACGGTTTGACAGGGGGTATATTACCACTTTGCCGGGGATATTGAAAGCCATTCAGGTGGTAAGTAAATTATACTCGTGATGCAAACAGGTGTTCTAAATTTGACATGGATATCATATTCATATTCATATTCTTTATTATTGTACATATATCGTCAAACTTAATAAGTTAAAAGATTAAAATAAAATTTTGCTTATATGATGATACACATTAATTTCATTTCATTTAATCTCCTTACTTAGGTAACCATGTCATGTAATTTCATTCCTTAATCATTTTATATACCAGTCTACGTACCTATTCACTAAAGAACTCAATAGAGTAGTAGTACAGCTTCCAAAGTGAGTGACCATTTCATTTCCTTTTTCAAGCTTATACTAAAATTGCAGCGTATGTGGACATACAGGTCAAATTTTGTGAGTTTTGGACACAGTAGATCTTTTTTAAATAAATAAATTTGCGTACATGTGTAAATTGGATGACAATGCAACATTATGGTAGAGCTGATCTGATGAGTCGGAAGGTGGCGTTAGGAACTCCGCTATTCTTTACGTAGACCCACCGTGTTGGGACACATTAGTTCAGTCTTGATAAGAATGATAAGCAGATAATGACAACAAAAAAAATAACAGTCAGCAACAAAAGGGCGTTTTCAAAAAAAAGTGTACCCATTTAAAAAGTAGTGTAATTTTTTTATGCCTATTTTTCGCCAGTTTTTTTTTATAATCTGAAGTTCATATCGTATATTTTATACTAAACAAGAAAGGAATGCGAAAATAAAGCTATTTTGGCTAAAATATTATAATACAATGGAACATAGATGTGGAAACACATTCCGTTTGGTGACTATGTTTAAGACAAAAAACAAACAAAATACATTGTTTTTATGAAATCAATTTATTTAACCAACTTAATATAATCACTTTGTTTAATGAAAATTGAAAAACAACAATTTCAAAATAATTAAGCTAACAGCTTTTTTTTAGGGTTCCGTAGTCAAACTAGGAACCCTTATAGTTTCGCCATGTCCGTCCGTCCGTCCGTCCGCAGTCTAGCTCAGAGACTCATAGTACTAGAAAGCTGTAATTTGGCATGAATATACATATTAGTCACGCCAACAAAGTGGTAAAATAAAATTTTGACAAATATTTTTTTTTAATGCACCTCCCCTACACGTAACGTGGGGATGCCTTTTTTTTTCTTGCCTACCCCATAGTGTGGGGTGTCGTTGGATAGGTCTTTCAAAAATATTGCGGGTTTATGAAAACAATTTTTCGATTAAGGGATCCGTTTATGAAATATTAAGCTTTAAAGCGCTATTTTTTGTTAGAGTCAAGTGTCCCCCCCCCCTACAGCCAAAACTACAAATACTAAAAATCTGAAAAAAATCTTCAACAAAAGCGCATATAACGAATTTTAAAGGAAAACTATCACGGCTAAGTAGACAAGATTAGTTCCTGAGATACAGGCGACTAAAGTGTTTATACCTGGGTCAATCAACTATTCTTTGTACATATCTATGTCCCTATGACACAAACGTAGTAAAGTTAGGTGAAACAAGAAATTTATTATAAATTATTTCTAAAACGGGTAATCAGAACTCGCATTATTTGTATAAACTACGATTTAACTCTAAATTGTTTAATTTTATTAACTTAACTTATAGTAACATAGTGGACGAAATACTCGTCCGATACAAAAATGTTGCTGTCCCCAAACCAATTTTGTCAAGATTTAACGCTTTCTTTCAAAAATACTCTTAACATCAATTTAAGTTATTATTTTTTACATAATCTACAATATTTTTGCAAACATAAAACATACAGATCATATTTTTTAAACAAAATAAACGTCATTAAAAAAAAAAACAAGATTTGTCCTCATATTCAGAAACAAATTGCTGTCCCCTAAGTTACCATTCAAGTGCTTTTAGTAATAAAACATAGATGGTTCTAGCAGTGCTCTAATAGTGTATTTAGTAGTCTGTGACTCACGTCATGCCATTCCGCCATCTTGATTTTTCACCGCGTCCCCCTCAGTTGTGAACAAATCAGTACATGGTGAAGGTGTGTTTATTCGGTGTCCCCCGAGTTCCGGCTCACAAATTGGTAAGTACACATTATTTTACTTGAAAACTTCTTGTCAATTGTTGTAATTGAGTGTGCTTACAACAGTTGATAAACCTTCACGTGTCTGCTAATACAGGAAAAAAGTACGAGTGAATAACCTACAAAATGTCCCCTAAGTTACCTGTCCCTAAAGTTACTATAAGCGGTAACTTAGAAGACACGGTGGTAACTTAAGAGACATTTTGTATGTTTCTAAGATGTATGACCTGTTTTGTAGCATATTTGAACTCTTTTAATTGAAAGGGATCTTATCTTATTATACATTTATTATTAGCGGTAGATTTTGTGAAGGTTTGTAAAAAAATACTTAATTAATTGGTTGCAGGTAAATAAAAAAACATGGCTCTTAAAGCCGCCGAAAAACAAAGGCGATACCGAGATAAACTTAAGAAAAATCCAGAGAAGTACGAAGAAAGTAAAAAGAAACTAAGAGAGTATTTTAGTAACATTAGAGAGAGTATTGATTTTAGTAACAAAGTTCTATATTTCATAAGTCTTGTATTGTAGTTTGTCAATAAATTATAACTTTCTTTGTTTTTCTTTTATTTAAACATTAGTAACATAAGAGACGTTTTGGTAACGTAAGAGACACTGCAAAATAACTATTCTCCTAAGTTACCAAAATGTCTCTTATGTTACTCATTTGTCCCTAAATAAGTAAAACGTTAAATTAAAATACCGTACATGATTTTTAATCTCTTTCATACAAATTTACGGTGATTACTACATATCAAATAAAATATTACAGGAAAAAAATACCCTGTTGTTCTATTTTGCCAATTCCTTAATTTATTTTGAAAATAAACTTGCTAAATGTTGTTTGATAACATAAGAGACACAATATCACGGTTTAATTTGCAAATAATCTTTATGTGCCTTTCATTGTAATTAAAGAAGATATGTTTTGATACAATACTTTCTGATACAGCTATTTTCAAACAATAAGATCGCGTTTTATTAGTAAAAAATATATTTATTAGATGGTCACGTAGGAGACAAAGTACAGGGCATCAAAGGAAAAAACCTTGTAAAAAATTGTAAATTAAAGCAAAAACTGCACTGCCAATGACTAAATTATATTATCCTGGTATTTACTTTTATTTTAACATCAACTAATACTGGTTATTTAAACATTTTATTTTTATGTTTTTTGTTAGAATTTGACCTACAAATTGTACAAAGAATAGTTGATTGACCCACCTATCAAAATCGCCTATGATAACTTTGATAGAAAAATTTGTTAACGGGGCGTGCAGGACGCGCGAGGGGAGTCTGTCCAAGTAACAAATCGAGCGACAGCCGCGCTCATAAGCGCGAGCGCCTAGATGCTGTTCGGACGTGCCCCGGAATGCTACCTACAAGTTTGCGATTTGCGATCTGAAAGTTTACAAATAATCGATTAGATTATTGATTTGAGTCGAGTATCGTTTGGAAGACTTAAAATTCTATTTACTGGCCCTTGTTTTTTTTTCAATTTCTATTAATTACTTTATAAAAGATTAAACTTTTATTGTAATTTAAAGTCGGTTTGAAGCAGTTTAGATACCTAACTACCTACATAGGTATACTGATCTCACACTTAAAAGCTTGGCTCTTGTTTGAGATATTATATACGAATTTATAAGAACGAGAATCATTACTAACAATAAGTAGACAATTAGTTCCTGAGATACAGGCGACTAACGGGTTTATACCTACTAAAAACCATCTAAGACAGCGCCAAATAACTAAATATTAATTTCTCAGGATAGCTTTCGATTTTGTGACTGCTAGGGAAATAATCATGTTTATTTTTATCGTGTTGTGTTGTGAGTAATCATCGACAGTTTTTTGAAAAGTATTTTTTTTCATAAGATTATACAATTTATTTTAAGAAAAAATATTAAATTATTTTTAAAGTTATAGTAAAGTAATACAAAATCAAATCATTCCACTAACTTCGAGGGGACAGTCACAAAACTGAACACTTAAAAAATGTAAGGGTTCGTTCACATGACACTAAATATAGATAGGTATCGATTCTTAATTATTACGTAAGTACCTATTTCTTTAAAAAGTTGGAAAAACATAATAATCTGTCAGAACAGTAACACTTAACGTAAATGCTTAAATAAAAAAATATTTTCAGTCTTATTAAGAATTGTACTTTATAATCTTAATTTTTCACTATCAATTCTAGAATTAGTAGGCACTTTAGAAACCAGTCTTTCATTTAATTAGCTAGGATTTTAATACCCATTACTGAGAAACTTAAGAGCGCTGACTCTGATCTGACTTTTAATTAAACATGCAGACGAACAAAACCTGCAAAAAATAATGAAAATAAAGAAATCTAATAAAAATAAGTACCTACTTAGTAGTATGATGTACCATGTGAACTGGGTACCATGTGTTGTGACTCGTCGTTCAACTCCATCAAAAAAGTGACAAAACGGAAGTCACATTTAGTCACCTACTTCGATGTTTTATTTTTTAATAAAATATATTTAACACTCAATGCATAACCGTTTGAATTAGGGAAACTAGTTCTATTGACAATGACGAAAAACAAAAAAAAATAGAGAAAATACTTGTCCAACTAAGTAAACTTCAGTCACATACCTGAACGTAGTTTTATGCCTCCGATAAGCGACAACCAACGTGTGTTCCTTCTTGCCTTTTTATTGTGAAACTGATGCAAAAAATGGCAGTGAGCGACAAAAAGATACGTAATGATGCTATTACCATGAAATATTGAACATTGGTGGTATTTGTGCTAAAAATATTGTGGTCACTAAACCGAAAGTTCCGGGTGGGTCAATATTTGGGGACATCACGTTTTTATAAAAAAAAATCGAAAAACAAAAAAAAATAGAGAAAATACTTGTCCAACTAAGTAAACTTCAGTCACATACCTGAACGTAGTTTTATGCCTCCGATAAGCGACAACCAACATGTGTTCCTTCTTGCCTTTTTATTGTGAAACTGATGCAAAAAAATGGCAGTGAGCGACAAAAAGATACGTAATGATGCTATTACCATGAAATATTGAACATTGGTGGTATTTGTGCTAAAAATATTGTGGTCACTAAACCGAAAGTTCCGGGTGGGTCAATATTTGGGGACATCACGTTTTTATAAAAAAAATTATAAAATTAGTGAAAATATCAAAACGTAGGGCTTATTTTACGTAAACCTATCCCATGGAATAAATTTAAACTAATACTATTCATATAGTAGTACCCTACAATGCATAAATATTCAAGTTTGTATTGGGCTATTCGGAGAGGGGACATGCTTATATGTATATACGTGTTCTTTGTCGCATTGTTATTTTCTAAAAACACGAATAGATTTTTTTTCATATTACAACCGTTTTTAAGAACAAGCTTAATATATACTTCATCAATTGAAATATATTTCAATCGCCATAAGTTTACGGGTGATTTAAAATATCACGTTAAACTCGAGTGACACGCCAAAAATGGAGGGTACACTTTTTTTTGTAAACGCCCAAAAGCTTGTCCCAAAAATGATTTTTGTCAGAAACTTATTTTAAAAATAGAAAGAAATTTTAGTCTGTGTGGTTTTTAATTAGGTTGCATGAAAATTGGTCAGCCCCTTATTTCGTCACCTTGACAATGACACGTGACAGGTAACAATTCGGTTTCATATAGGCTGCGCAATGTACACTCAAATGTCACCAGCCATTGCCAGTATGGGGAAATACGGTGCTGATTGTTTTAGAGATATTAAAGAACAGTTATTAAGACTGCGCCGAGTAAACGCCGAGCGTGTTTTCTAATTAACTAAAGAATTTCCTTGAAATCAGATGATGCATTTTTGTAGTGCAAGTAAAAACACAATTTATCGGATACGTAACAAACTTTAATACCAATTACCCTTTGAGTAGTCAGCTTAACGGGAAAAGGTGGCCAACTCGAAGGTGATTTGTTATTAAATTATGTGATAATATACCCTATAAGTTGTGTTTTCATTTGTAGTACAAAAACATACCGTCTAATTTCAAGAAAATACTTTAGTTTAGAAAACACAATAAAAGTAATGAGGGCGCCACTGTACATCCGGCGTACGCTCGGCGCAGTCTTAATATTTTTTACATGTGGTGCGGTTTATGTATATTTTATAGCGCCATTTAAGTAATTCTTAATTTAATTATTTAAACTAAGGTTAACTAACTTTGGTTCGGTCATTTGGAAAGGATGGATGAAAGAAGATTGACGAAAGAGATATACACATCGATAGTGAGTGGACGGGTCGGAAGGGGCCGCCCTAGGCGTACTTTTTCGAGTCAAATCGGTGAAATACTGGAAAAGGGCCGAATCTTAAGTACCCGAAACCGACGTGCGTGCATGACTCGATGTATGAATGTGGAAGAAGCGAAAGAAATTTGTCAAGATCGTAGCAAGTGGAAAGAAGTGGTCTCTGCCTACCCCTCTGGGAAACAGGCGTGATTTAATGTATGTATGTATGTATGTCTCACACATCAAATATTACTTTCAGCTGTGCAATTTAATCGGCTTCATCTGCATCAAAGTCTCCTGGGCTTTTATCTCCGCAATCTTCTACAACCTTCTATATTGGATCGCCATCATCATAACCACATTCCTGCTGTTGTCATACACATTCCATATGGTGGAGAAGTATGACCATTGGCCGTGGCTCAAGGGAGAACTCCTCTACTGCTGCGCAGTGGTGCTCGTGTATATAGTTCTCTCAATAATAGCTGCGGTAGTGGGAGAAAACGGATATGCAGTTGGGGTAAGTTGTTTTCTTAATAGGTTTGTTTAAGGTTGCAGGGCCCATAATTATAGATTCTAGGCTAACATACTATGAATAGATATGTTAATAATTAAGGTTTGGATTAAAGGTGGCATATTGTGGTTCTAATACATGGAGTCGCTATTTCCTAATTATTATAAACATACCGCTTTGATGTTGGCCTTCAGTATTGTCATATTTTAAAACAAACTAAATTGGTTCAGTTTATCAATACCTGTATTTGTTTGTAACGCTTTCACAACGGAGATATCCTTCTTACCAAAATTCAATCCATTTAAGAAAATATTGAATGAAATTTTGAAATACTGTTATGACAATACTGAAGGTCGAATTTAAAGTGGTAAACTATGTTTATAATAATTAGGAAATAACGACTCCATAGATTCAGAAACGCGATATGCCACCAGAAGTCTTTTTTTTTTGACCCGGGGGAAATGCCTTTGCATACCCGGCCTGACGGGGGCCAGGGCGGGTTATGTCCTACTTGAACGGACTAAAACCCCCGGGGCGTTGCGCCAATCGCTTCAAGAGGGGGCTACGGCACCGCTAATAGCGCCAAAACGTAGCCCCCCAAATGCCACCAGAAGTCCTAACCTAACCCTATTAATAATATACAATTTTGCAAATAGGACTTGAACTTGTTTTTCTTTTTACTGATTTCATAATGATAATGAGAATGACGCCGCGTTAGCCCAGGTGGTAATAATCTCTGCACGCTCACGATACATACGTGACCCACGTGACGTGACGTGACGTGGGTGTCATGGGCGTATGTCACTGACGTCAATTTGTGCGGGGTGCTGATGTCGGTGTATCTTCATATACAGGGTGAAAAAAACGAACGCCACACGACCTTAAATATTGGAAACAGCAAGCTCTACGCAAAAGAGACTTACTTTTAGTATTGAAAGCCATTTACTTATTTATTTATTTATTTAATCTTTATTGCACATAAATATGTACAAATGGCGGACCTTATGCCTAATGACATTCTCTACCAGTCGACCAAATTTAATAAACGGAAATTTACATTATAACCATTATTATTGCATTTATGGGTTTTTTGAAAATTTGCCTGCATGACCTATTCGAATGTGGCCAAATAATAAAGAAGGGTATTTAGCGGTCATATTTAATTTAAATGTGATGTGTTATAGACATAAATGATCACTATTAATTTAAGGTAGTTGCCGTTCATGTGGCGTTCGTCTTTTCCACCCTGTATACGATTTAATATAAACCTATCTACGTCTGCGTACGTAGCGTGCACCGCTGAAGAATACTGGTTTACGATCGATAAGATGCTGAATGTTAAGTTATTACTTTAACAGCGCTTTCATTTGATACAAAGTTAAAGATCAATTATTCGACTGACTGTAATTATTACATTCCTGAACAGTTTTTTTTATGTTATTGTTACTAAGCGCTTTGTAATATAACTTTTAACCTTTTGAACGTCATTGACGGATTAATCCGTCACGCTTGATAGCACTGTTTTTTAGCTGTCATTACGCTAATATGGTGTTAGAGCGTAGGTGAATATTTGTAGTTGACATTGTGTTGAAAAAAAATACAATGCTATTTTAAAATTTAAAAAAAATTACCTACTGTCAATGTTTTTATGGTTTTCATATCAATCTAATGTTAACTGGCACAGAAAAACACCATATTTTAGCCGTTACACGTCTTAGATCTTCCCTGAATGGTTGCGTTTATCGCGTGTCAAAATGTGTATAAAGAATCCGTCACTCTCGTACTTACATACATGTCAAAAAGTGACAGATGTTTTATTCACATTTTGTCATGCGATAAACGCAGCCATACTAGGCCCCCAGGGCTACTCGCATTATTTATTTATATAAACTTTATCGTTCTATTTAAAAAGTTGAAAAAAATAACACATCTTAACTCTTTACTTTTCAGTTCTTCGGTTTGTGCGCCATCATAGCCTACGGATTCGACGGATACCTCAAGTACAAGGCGTGGAAGAGGGGGCTACCACCGCAGTGAGCGATTGAACCTTGAGAATTGATCCATTTTTGAACCTAGGGCGTATTATGGTCATGTTTATTTTGCTGTGGATAAATATGGATAAACAATTAGTTTTTTCTGACAAGACATGATAGTTCGAAGGTGGCGGATGCAGATCACTAAAGCCATAAACACGACCATAACACACCCGCTGGATAAAAATATGGGAGTGCACGTAACTATTATTTTCTAAACTTTTAAAGAATCCATATA
This sequence comes from Acleris laterana, assembly GCA_963966035.1. Taxonomy (NCBI): domain Eukaryota; kingdom Metazoa; phylum Arthropoda; class Insecta; order Lepidoptera; family Tortricidae; genus Acleris; species Acleris laterana. The sequence goes on from OZ014439.1 coordinate 1,179,098, forward strand.
ACTAGGGCTATTCCCACTGCGCACTGCGAACTAGTGGGAAATGGGAAAATCAAAATTCCCACTAGTCCGCACCTCCGGCAAGCTGTGCGAACTACTGGGAATTTTTATTCCCAGTAGTTCGCACTGCGGATAAATGGGAAAATCAAAATCCCAGTAGTTCGCACTGTTTAATTCAACATAACTGTGTTCAATTTCATATGGTATTATAGGAGCAGGAATATAAAAACGTAATTTTAATTTAACACATTTATTTAAAATTAGACTGACAATTTAAAAAGAAACATTTATTTTACGAAAAATTTTAGCATAATAAAGTTCTTTAAGTACTTTACTACATAGGTATAACTTCGTATTTAATGTTTTTGTAATCAAAATTATGTTACTTTGTTAATGTTGATTCATTTTATATGTGTACACAACCAAGATCAGCTAAACGGCAGCCTAGATATTTATTGTGTGTCGTTGTATGGTCAAGGTAGTTGTAGTTGTAGGAAAAAAATTCCCACTAGTTCGCAGTGCGAACTACGGGGTGCGGACTACTGGGAATAGCCCTATAACTATAGTAAAATAATGTTGATTCACTTTTAACTTTTTTGCGAGAAGACGTAGTACGATTCGTATCAACAATCATTTTTCTTTGACCTCTGAGGTCCCACATGTTAGAACTTCTTTGATTCGGGACAACATCGCTCAGGGAGTTTTCTCTAGCCTAATGAGTTGAACTCGAAGCAACGCGTTCAAGCCACCCGACCCCTTTGGGTGTCAGTTCGGGTTTTGGCCGTTGGTTCAGTCAAGGAATTTAATTCCTAGTCTACTTTCTTCAAAGTTACTTAATCAAACGTAAAATACGTCGATTTTATTTACAGTGTCAATTTGACATAGTCCAAAGTGGACTAGGAGTTAAATTCCGTGACTGTACGCCAGCATTCGGTTTTCAATTTTCCTGTTTGGCCTTTATATTGTTGCGCTGTGAACTTCCATAGTTTTACCCTTATGTTGATTAAGATTCACTTTTTTTACTATTTTTATAGATCCTCGTTTCGTCTTTACTTTTTGAGCCATACTTTTTTTTTCATAAATGTAGTTATTAATAGATATTAATCATATAGATTGTAGCTGTTAAGTGAAAGTGGACCGGCTGTAACACAGAGTTTAGGCGCCCATGGTCATTTGTATAAACTTTGACCGCTTTAACTTAATCTGTGACGAAATAATTTGATATTTACAAAACACTTACCTCCTTACTTATAAACGTGGAATAAGCTTGTAATAGTTTATGCCATGCTTTGTCCTTATCTGTAATTGTGACATTTGCATCTGACAGAAAGTGACAAAGCATGGCATAAACTATTCCAAGCTTATTCCACGTTTATAAGTAAGGGGGTTAATATATTTAATTACTTTATTCAATAGAATGTGTTGAATATTTCATTCATATTTAAAATGTCAAACAATCGAATATTGTTGATAAAAGTGTTATATATCAAGATAAAAAATTTGAACTACACGAAATTATTTCTTATTACATTTTGTGAACAATTAAAGTGTTTGGTTGGACACTTTAAATACAATTTAAAATTATATACAAATATTAATGAGCTTGAAGTTCGTTGTTTTTGTACGCTTCTCGCTACTAAGTGTTTTATCTGAGAAAAGTAAAATTTAATCGAAATATTATATAAAAAAAAATTATAAATGTTTAGAAGTTAAGATTGATATATATTTTCATTGATGTTACACCGATTTTATATATTAATCTTTAAAGCGTAGCGACTTATGTAACTTTTTTTTATCGATCATGTACTGTAGCATTTATAATATAAATGTTGTATGTTGTATGTAATGGGAGCATTTTATAAACACTATATGCCTACACCACTAAGCCTTAGTTTTTACCCGCTAGTGTAGTGTTAACTGAAAGAATGTGCCTTGAACTTAATACATATATTATACGATATTCAGCTATGTCATTGAAACAGAACCGTGGAATTCCTCTATGAGTTTTACGTTAACCAGCCTAACTAGGTAGACCCCTGAACAATCGAGTTAAAGAACCCGTATCTAATACGTTGGTTTGTTGTTGTTAATCTTTAATAAGATTCAATATCACAAATTAAATTTGACAAGAAAATTCTCAACAAATGTACCTACTTATGTTGCAATGGTAATTTTAATATTCAGACGCCCTATCCTTTTTACTCGCCACTCGTGCCTTAATCGAGAGAAAGAGCTGGATATAACTTCGAAATTTGATATACATATAAAATGAAATGTCATAGTAAAAAAAAATGCAAACCACATCCGTTTTTATTATTAATTTAGTTTTAATTTTCTACGAGTATTAATTAGCCACTCGGCTAAATTAACTTGCTGTAAATGGGTCCATATAAGTGCATTTGGGTTTTTAACCTCTTGAACGCCACGATCAACTGCACTTTTACGTGCTCTAAACGTCAGCCCCGGAATTCAGTACGATAGTGACTATTGACTATTAGGTATACATTGCAAGGTTGATCAGTTCCAACGTCACTGGGCTTCGTCAAAGCAATGCAATGTACTCAGCTCTGTGAGATAGGGGACGTCATTATATCGACGCAAATGTATGAAAGGTAAAACCAGTGACGATTGGACAAAAATCCGTTGACGCGGTGTTCAAAAAGTTATATTTTTAATTACCTATTTATTTATTTGTATTAAATTAGTTTTACAGAAGCGGTTATCATTATTAATAATTAAGAAAAGCCTTTTTAGTTGATTTTTACTACCGTTATTATAGTTTTTTGTAGTTAAACGTTGTTAATGCAATTACCTTGAAATGTTATCACAGCTCTTTTAATGATATTAAACCGTGTACCAAAGTAAAGCCCGCCTTTGAAATTTGGACCATAATATATAAATAAGTGTTTCCAATTATAAGAATACCATCACGCGTTAAATGCTGTTTAATTTATATACTATAATCACAGATAAATTTGAAATTTTCTTCACCTGCGCAGTCAGTAAGCTAATATTTATGATGTTAATAGACTTTTAACCTTTGGATCGTCACGGCCACCGTCAGCTTTTTTTGTGCTCTAGACGTCAGGAAAAATGGCTAATATGGCTGCATATATCACGTGATAAAGTTTGGATAAGGCATAAGGTCACCTTTTGACACGTAAATAAGTACGAGAGTGACGGATGCTTTATCCACATTTGACACGCGATATAGACACAGCCATACTAGGCCCATAGGACGTCATAATATCAACTAAAAATGTAAAAAATGTAAAACAACTCGCTGACTGGTGTCCGCTTAAAGATGTAGTGAATAATCATACAACATAGTATTTGGTCGGAAATGTTCAGCTTTATCTATCTATAATCTAACACTATGCTATGAAATACTATGTCGTATAATAATGCACTACGTATGTGTGCTGAAAATTGCGTCAACGCCACTAAGGTAAAAAGGTTAAACTTTGTGACAATCAGTGTATAACTTGGCAAAAAGAGTTTGACTTAGTAATAGATGAAACTACAATATTTTCGAGTGGGAACCACCTTAAACTGCGGTTTTTTAATTTTGATCATGTTGACAGTTTCATTCCAAACATGGCCTATTTATCCTATTTGTTGCCTTACTATACATAACTTTAATGTCTATTTTTATTTAAGACAGATAATAAAACTAAGTACATCACTTTGTATGATAACTCTAATATAAAGGTCATACACAGATTTAGGTTCCCGTCTTTCCTGTGGACATACCCGAAGTTAACGTGTTTAAAGCCTAATTTTCTCACTGAACCCACATCCGCATAAACGGCGTCACGTCTACTTTAGTCCTATCAAATAAAAACATAACTTATATGCACACGAGCCCTTAACTATTGACCACAGGAGAGACAACTTTTGTTTTTGTGATTGTGTATGACCCATAAACCTGTTAAGAAGGTGATGGATGGCACTTAGTATCAAATCACAGATTATTATTATGAAAAATGTTTAAAAAGATAGTCAGAAAATTATGTTTTTGACCTTATGCATGGTCTCATCTGGCCTCTAGGTGAAAGGTTTAGAATATGAGCTAAAAATGTTTATATGCTTATTTTACTATGTGGATAGATATTTGCTTAATATTCTCTTATTAAATATAAGTTTTTTTATAATGTACACCACACACAAGTATTTAAATCTGCATCGTAATACAAATCGATGAGATCTAGTGAATGTTGAGCCAATTTTTCATAATTATAAGCCCAATAAATGTTTATTCTCTTTGTATAGGAAATGTTATTTTAAAACCTTAATCTTAAATTCAACCTTTTCAACGCAATCTCAGATATAAAACTCGTTACTTATACTTTACCTTATTGCTGAAAAGCATCGACTATAATATGCACATAACTATTTTGTAATAAAACGGATATATCCGTCAGTATCGTTGAAAAGGTTAAAAGATTTAAGGTTATACATTAACTGTATACGTGCCTTAATGCACCATTAATATTAAGTTATATTTGTACTGTATGTATACTCCACTTAAATGCAACGAGAGGTATGTTCAAAGTATTTTGTATGTCTTTATGGTATTTATAGATGTAACTTGTAAAAGATCTGCACGGGATTGTATAATTCGTTGAAATAAAACCATGTTAACACGGTTAAAGCTTTTTATTTTATTTAAAATCACAGTGAACAATAACATTTAAACTTAACTAATCGTATTCGAAATATATTATCAAAACAATGACTATACTGTAAGGCTACACAAACTTCATTACTTAAACGTAAAGGAAGATCCGAAAACTGATAAAATGTATGGAATTGACGTAGGCACTAGACGCTACCGCCCGACAGCTTGCGTCAAACCTATACATTTTCGGTAGTAATATATAACGAACGCCGAATGCATCTTTGCACTATAGTCTATACGTTTAGGCATTTAAAAAAATGTAAACAAAACAACCACGTGATATAGTTCGTCAGCCAATAAAAGCAGGCAGTGTTCTGCTTCTATTGGCTGACGTCAAAGTCGTCGTACGTCAAAGTTCGATAAAACAGTTTTGATTGGCTGTTTAACAATGTCACGTGGTTTGGAATGTTTACATTTCTTTAAATACCTAAAAGTATAGACTATAGATGTCTCGATTCTTTAACTATTCCGATGCCATGACTGCGGGCCTAGTATGGCTGCGTCTATATCGCGTGTCAACTGTGGATAAAGCATCCGTCACTATTTGACACGTGTACTTATTTACGTGTCAGAAGGTGACTGATGCCTTATCCAAACTTTGTCACGCGATAAACGCAGCCATATTAGGCCCCCTGCGGGTCTAATATGGCTGCGTTCACCTTCTGACACGTAAATAAGTAGACGTGTCAAAAAGTGACGGATGGTTTATCCACAGTTGACACGCGATATAGATGCTGCCATACTAGGCCCGCTGGACTTGGACAAGACTTTTCATCTATGGCGTTCAAAATGGTAATGAAAATAGTTGAGAATGTCATAGGTACACACAAGGCACTGAAAGCATAGAAGCCTGTTTTCAGCAAATTGTAACTATTTGTTTGCAATTATGATTAACGTTATTAATATGTTTATAATACAACAGCGAAAAACAAATAATACTTGGGTTTTGCGGCTGAGAAGTCTAAGTACTTATATCTGTTGTAAAAGTGACGTCAGATAGTGGATATTTTGTAACTGTATTTAACAATCAATCAATCTTTTTTGTTTACGGCATCCGGCTTTCATCCTATAGGATGCTATAGGATATAGAATCTATGAAGACTCGTAAGTACGTAAAATTAAGTAATGAGACAAAAACACAGCACAACTACCATCTACTATAAAATTATTAGATTATACAAGATGGCGCTTTTGAAATCAGGCTTTTGTGTTTCAAAAAAAATTATTACGTTACATGCACTTAGCTAGAACACTTTCTTGAAAATAAAAATGTACTGGGAATGTGTAAAAAACAGCGTGTCGTAGTACAGTCAACAGCATAAATAAGTAAAGAAATAAATATAAGGGGACAATCTCACACCAATTGACCTAGTCCCAAACTAAGCTCTAGGCTTGTACTATGGGTACTAGACAACGATATAAATACTTATATAGAGAAATATATACTTAAATACATAGAAAACATCCAAGACTCAGGAACAAATATTCGAGCTCATCACACAAATATCTGCCCTTACCGGGATTCGAACCCAGGACCACTAGCTTCGTAGGCAGGGTCACTACCCACTAGGCCAGTGCGTCGTCAAAGTTTAACGTCGTGTTTGAAAGGTTATACAAAATTGTGAAAGGATTGAAAGCGAAAAGGTACAGAAATGATCACTTATTTATGCTGTTGACTGTACCTAGCCAGGAAGTCATATGACGGAAAAAAATATGAATCGTCACTAAAATTACATCAGCAACGACGAATTCCAACTCTACATAATATAATAAAGAAAGTTCTTCACTATTCTGTAACGTTTGGACACTGATCTGTAGAAATAGTTATTACGAATATAATCGCGTCAATTAAATTTGACTACGATTTTTTAGCTATAACTTTTACAAGGCGAAATGTGAAATGTTGCAGCTACTAAATATTTGACACATGTCTGAGCTATAATTTGTGATAAAAATAATGGACGGAAATACATTTTTTTTCCTTATTATTTCATTATCGTAAATGCCTGTTTGATGTTTGGACACGACATTAAACATTAATTAACTTAATCTATAAACAAATTAGTGACTAAATAGACGAATATCACGACAATAATATATTTACTTACAACTAATAAACATTATCCATTAGTAAGTACGTTTGAGGTAAAATACACATGAATACAAAACAAACTTAAACAGAAGATGTTCTAAAAGGTGATGGGTAATTTTGTATGGACCCCGTCCCCACCCTTACCTATATGTTCAATAGGACCCAAAAAGAACATATTTTAGTAGCAAACTTGATGGGATTTATTTTAATGTAAAAAACCTTTCAAGAGCCAAGCAAGGTAAGAATGTCTTCATAATTCCGCTTTTATAATCAGGTCTCAATAGGCACCAGTTACTCTACAGAATATCACATTCGCAAAAGATCATACTAGCAAAACATCATATACGCATAACATCATACTAGCAAAACACGATATTCGCAAAACATGATATTTACAAATAGTCGGGTTTTGTTATAAAATCGTAGGTAGGTTTAGGTTAAGTATGTTAGATTTATAGCAGGCCCGGAGGGCCAAACTACACAGAAATAGGAGCTCCGCAGTAGCGGAGCTCCGTCGACACTGTCTAATTCATGTCTTAGTAACAGTTAACTTTTGCTAATGTGATGTTTTGCGAATATGATATCCTACGACGGATTGATAGGCACGACTTTACTTGTCATAACAATCAATGCCAGCGTCACTACTTCAAAGGTTCTGGCAGAATACCAGTGCTGCGGGTCTCTGCAGTGTTATGTTGAGCCAGCGCCTTTTTTTCGCATCATCACAAGGCTCTTACTTTATAAGTTACTTTTAGTTTCATGTTATTAATTGCAATTTTTGTAAGTAATTTATATTTGGCTTCAATAACCTTGGGCATGTTTGTGAAGAATAAAGATGTTTATCTATCTTCATTCTCAAACAAGTACCTACCTATGTTGATTTATTCATTGTCGTTTTTTTAAAAATAGCTGCTTATTTACAATAATGTTATAACAACGAATTAGAGATTTTAATACGATTATTAAATTTGTTTCAATATAATACATATTCAAGGTAAACATTTAATAATTAAAATTTTATTATTTTAAAAATACTAGTCCAAAAGTGCAGTTTTTCCTTGCAATTATTAACTGTCTTACTCTAACTTCTGTGAATAAAACAAGACAACCACACTACCTGGCTCACCAGTAAATATTATCTCAGATCCTATTGGGTGAATCAACTTTTAAAGTAAGTACTCTCTTTTCTTTTGCGGTATTAAAACTTTCCTGGTGACTTATGGTTAATAATGATGTATGAATATTAAAATCAGACCATCAAATTTATGGACCCCACACGTTAAACACCTCAATAATTTTTTAATCATCGAAAAAACCGGGTAACTCAGGGGAAAATGCACTTTTTTCATACAAAACCTAGGGACAACATCGTCCCCTGCGTTACCAACTATATTATTGTTCAAAACTGTATTATTTTAAATAAAATAAGTTCAAATGTTAGCCTACTTGTCCAATTAAATTAACATGTAGGCCATGTCGTAAGAAAATATATAGTTTTTTTTTTTTATGGCATCTAGTAGACAAACGAGCACACAGGCCACCTGATGGTAAGTGGAAACTGTGACCCATAGACATTCGCAATCACAAGACTGCAATGCAATCCTAAGACTGCAAATGCGTTGCCAACCCTGAGGCTAAGATGGAATGCCTCTATGCTAGTCATTTCACCGGCTGTCTTATCCCCAAACCGGAACACAACAATATGAACACTGCTGTTTGGCGGTAGGTTAATGGATAAGATGGTGGTAGCGATCCGGACGGACCCTGCACAAGGTCCTACCACCCGCAAAAATAGCTTTTCTAAAAACGTGTAATTTGTGAAACTTGTCATAAAATAGGGAGTACAGTCAAGGGCAATAATATACACTTTAGTACCTTGTCACTTTAACCACTGTGACAGTTCATATATGGCAGTTCAAATATGACGACAATTAGACAAGGTACTAAAGTGTATACATATTTTTGCCCTTGACTGTACCTTAAAAGTTGATTCACCCTATTACCAAAGTAGTTACCCACCATACACCCATCATTGGACCCATACGTCAATTCTGCCCTGGTGCCTAATATGGATGCATTTATCACGTGACAAATGGATAAAACATCCGTCACTTTCTGACACGTATATAAGTACGAGAGTGACGGATGCTTTAACCATGATTAATCACGCGATGAACATTTAAATTTTTTACATTATAAAGACTTTGGGCGTAAGCGAAGTCTGCAAAAAATATGACATTTATCCATACGTACAAATGTCTGTGGTCTAACTCTAAGGCAGCGCCGGTGGCGTGGTCACGTGGGTCTGCTTGGCCACCACCCTGGAGCCCTGCGCCAGCTCGCCGGCCTTCAACGCCTTCGCTTTAAGCACCGCATCAGCACCATACGCCACCATCGCTAAATACCCGAAGAACTGCAAAACAAATACAATAGGTACGGTCTTACATTGGACGGGTTAAGCAGATCAATAGGATAGTGACGCTAAACAAAATAATCCTATTGGTGGATTTTTTCCAAGCAACACCGATTCTCTGCCTCGCACAGCTCTGTTGGAAACGCAGCCATATACTGGGTGTCCCTAAAACCGATGCCAAAGAGAAGCCTGATAGAGCAGCTAAAAAGCTTTCAATTTAACCCCAATGTATGTTCGTGGATGTCGTAAGAGACGGCTAAGGGAATAAAGGCGTATAGTACTGTTAGGCGATGGGCTTGCAACCTGTCACTAATACACTGGTAAACATCTTAGCCTAAAAGTGCAAAATGTGGTTACAGAAGGTTACAGAATTATTAATGTTTAGATTTGTTGGTAATTCTGTAGCTCTGCCTACCCCACTCTGGGAATAAAGGCGTGAGTTTGTGTATGTATGTATGAATGTATGTTCAGCGAGTTTTACTAGTTTCGTAGATATTGATGTTGAGTTTCTTGCGGCGTTTCTTCTCGGCAGTGGTCTCCTCTTGGGAAGCGCTGGTAGATTCTTGATGTGTAAAAGTGCCCATGCGGCCTACTTACTGAATAAATATCTTTTATCTTTTTTGATCATTTTAATCTGAATTTTTGTTATTTTCCCTTATGTGCACGTCACAAAAAATAAAAAATTTCATGTTTTAACTCATAAGTTTTTCAGAGGTATGTTTTAGCTTTTTAGCTGCTCTATCAGCCCTCTCAGTTCTGGCGTTGGTTTTAGGGACACCCTCTATAGGTATCTAAATAAATATGAAATATGCTTAAAGCCTAGACAAGGTAAGTAAGTATACAGGCTACCTGATGGTAAGTGGAACCTGAGACCCATATAAATTTTCAGTCTCAATACTACAATAAGGAATATTCATGACTTTTTTCACAGCTTCCACCGAGCCACCACAGCAACCAGTTAGAAATAGTAGATTATACACCGTGGGGATAAAGATAAAAGTTTTATGTCACCGGCGAGATATTGAATCCTGAGCAAATGAGAGGCTCCAGGTTTAAATCCCGAGCGTAGCGATTGTGTCACGAGTTAATTCCTGAGCGAAGCGAGGGAATTCAAACGGAGTCCTGAGTGCAGCGAGATTAAAGCTCACTTAAGACGAAAACAGCTTTCTCCCAAAGGAGAATACTCTGAACATTAAGATACAGGTTTCTCACATATTGTAGAAAATTTAAAATATGCATGAAGATAAAGTTATGTATGCGACATCTACACATAATTAGGCCTTATGCACCAATCACAAAAATAACTAGTTTTAAATCGCTATAAAAATAACCAAGATATAGGTCAATAACGATTTTAATAGAATTTAACATGGAGTTTATATGATCGACCTGTTATATGACGTCACAGTGCATATCGGATCTCGCCGTCTATTTAACAGTTTTTAACGCTTGTATCATCCGTATTTCATGGCTGATTTAAATTTTAATTAAATTTTTTGTTAATCTCTTTTACGGTATTTTCATATTTTAAGATTGCAAGATTGCACTAAGCATGTACATGCAACAACAACAATGTGAACACTAATGCTTGGTGGTAAGTTAAAGGGTAAGATGGTGGTAAGGGTGCGCCCTTGACTTGATTAATGTAGTTATTTACATATCGTTACTACTTTAGAAAAAAACTCGTATCTGTCATTTCGTTACGTACAATTTTAAACTTAATTCTCTTCACGTTTAAGTTTAAAATCATAGTGTCACAAAATGTGAGATACGATGTTTCTTTAAAGCAATGACGATATATTTCTGCGAGCTAGCGGGTTAGGAGAGTTGCTGCCATACACGTTGCCCGCCTAAGCAGTGTCAATCATCGAAGTAGATTCAATTCTATTTCGTTTGTAATAAGGATGATATTACTACAGGACGTTTATCTTAGTTACTGCCTATTGGCACTGCAGCACACATAAACTCATTCCCGTACCAATACGTGACTAGATTAGTGATTGCAAGTTCCGCTCTGATTGCACATGGAATGTACCATTTGTCCTATATACGTTATCAATTCAAGGACAAGATGAAAAATAAACCGGTTAAATTATACCCTTTTGCGGTAACGGTTTATGTAAGGAAAACTGCTTCGTACGATGACGAGTTCAATTTCCTTTTATTCCTTCATTTACCCTATATTATCTATTCTGCTTATTTACTGGGCCATTCTACTTTTCGTTGTACATAACTTTTAGCCACGATCTCACTAAACTATTTTTATTTCAACAAACGGTCAAGTGCTGCTTTTTCTAACTTGAAACTAGAAAAGGGACGTCAATAAGCTTTTATATAGAACTAGCTGTTCCCGTGTCCACTTCGTTGGGCAAAACTTTTTTTTTGATTTAATAATTTTCCCGCTAATTCCCGTTCCCGCGGGAATTTCGGGAATTCCTTTCTTAGTGCACCTCTACGGTACCTAAGCTACGTCCCTTCCAAATTTCAAGTGCCTACGTTTAGCCGTTTAGGCTGTGCGTTGATATGTCAGTCAGTCAGTCAGTTTCTCCTTTTATATATTTAGATTAACCTAATTCATAAAAAGTTATTTGTAATAATAGAATAGAGTAATTTAAGAGTTTTTTTTTTTAAAACCGTTATACTTAAACATTCTAAGTTCATGTTATTTATTTATTTGTGGATTAATAATTTGGTATACTTTTTATCGGACGATAGCAAAAGTGTACACTGAAAAGTAGACTGGCCCTTCTGCTTCACGTTAGTACGTACCATTTAACTTTGATGGCAATTGTAAGGAAGGTTATTCGCAGGAAAATTATAATTATTTTCTCATTACTACTCATTAGTATGGATATGATCAACGCGATCCTAATCGTCATGTTACATGTTACATGCTTCTATATCGCGTGTCAACTGTGGATAAAGCATCCGTCACTTTTTGACACGTGTACTTATTTACGTGGCAGAAGGTGACGGATGCGTTATCCAAAAATGTATCACGCGATAAACGCAGCCATATTAGGCCCCCTGAAATAGGTAGGAATCGTCTATAAAAAAAATAACAGGGGACAATTTCACACAAATTGACCTAGTTCCAAACTAAGCTCTAGGTTTGTATGTACAGTAGAACACAATTTATATGGCGTGTCAGCAGGGTTTATGTTGAAGCTACCTACTGTATTTTTAAGATCTCATTGTACAACATAAAGTAATAAATGAATATGACTATGACTATGACTATACAAGCCACTGCTTTCTCATCTGTTTTTAGTTAAAACAATATAAAATTAATTTTCAAAGTATTTGAAAAAAGGTCCTCTCAAAAGTTTATGGACCAAAAAAACAGAAAAAAAACTGTTTTTTGGTCCAAAGATTATTGATATTTTACGCGAAAAATAAAACGAAATTGATAAATTTACAGATCCGGAAAAATCTTCTTTAAAAAAAAACCACTGCTTTAAAATTTAGGCTAGTCAAAATTGACCTCATAGCATTGAAAATAAGGTTCATAGAAAATTTAGTACCTACCTATTTTCTTTTTCATTTTCGAACCATATCTAAAATAAAGTGCGCGAGTACGACTCACGCTTGACCCGTTTTTTTTTAAATCTGTAACGTATAAAACGGGGTGAGTAGGGATTAAGGGGTGAGTTGAGACACAACCTAAAATGAAGCATAATATGCATAATATATTATATTACTAATCATAAGACTGAAATTATTTTCAATAGACGTACCTAACGTTATTGTCCATTTAATATTTGTTTTTATTTTTAACACGTAATGACTTATATTGGGTTGTGTGCCTACTCACCCCTTAATTCCTACTCACCCCGCGTTACGGTATTCCTGTAACTTACCCCAGCTGCTGAATACGCCGCAGCTCCAAACGCCACGGCAATCGTCGCAGCGATCAGGTTGAGAAACGTGAGCACCACACACACCACCATCTCGATCTTCAGCCACTTCACGTTGTGGTACTTCTCCACCACATGGAACAGGTACATCAGCAGGACTGCCCCGCTGAAGAACAGGCCGAAAAGCGACACGAAGATAAAGTAAACCCCGCGCCCGTTGTAGCGAAAGGGCGAGGCTTCGATGCAGATGTAACAGATTAAATTGAGGATCTGTGGAAGGATTTTATAATTTGAAAGTTTACCCTGGAACGCTCAAAGGCATTTTAACCTTTTTTACACCATTGACGGATTACCGTTAAAGTTGACAGCGCAAAATACACCTATAGTCTATACTTTTAGGTATAAAAAATGTAAACATTCCAAATCACGTGAATTTGTTAAACAACCAATCAAAACTGTTTTATCGAGCTTTGACGTACGACGACTTTGACGGCAGCCAATAGAAGCAGAGCACTGTCTACTTCTATTGGCTGACGAACTATATCACGTGGTTGTTATGTTTACATTTTTTTAAATGCCTAAAAGTATTCACTATAGTGTCTGTCATTGGCGTCTTTTGTATTTGACATATCATTGTTAAGTCTGAGGAGTTTAAAAAAAATAGCACACCCTTGACTTTTTCTTCAAATTTGGGAAAAAAAATGCACGTTGGTTGGGATCATCATTAATTCGTTATCAAAATCCAATACGTTTCTTGGTAACAAAACGGACAATTCCATAATATTTTTGGGGACATATATCGGGAGTACTATTTTTTATTGTTCAGAATGTCGATCACAACGAGCGTGCAGAATTTTTCCCAAATCTGAAGAATAAGTCAAGGATGTGCTATTTTTTTTTGAATCTCCCCGTCTGTGTGTGTGTGTGTGTGTGTAGATAATATTGAGCTTTTCGGCTGACCACCGACCTACTTCTGGTGCAGACTGCGCCTATCTTCCAATTAAGATTTACGAGTTTATTAAAACGGACTTTACGAGGTTTACTGTACGGGAGGAGGAAAGCCTGGTTGCTTCTTTTTTTTATTGGTTGAAAAGAACATAACGTTGCTTAAATACTAAAGAGCCACAAATCAAAATCTGTTTATGTTGCATTTAAATTCGGAATGCTATATAGTTTAAGTTTTAAATCAAACTATATCTGTTTTTTTGTGGCGCTTTTGTATTTAAGCGGCGATAACTTCAGAGTAGTAATTTTTATATCGCTGAAATCGTGATCTCACAATTTCTCGAGTTCTTACATACTTAGTTAAGTAAGGCTAGGTTAGGTTTGTTTTACAAAACCTGAAAAAATAATAGCTCCTTAAAACAAATGCAAGATAATATCGATAGCCTAGTTGGTAGTGACCCTGCCTACGAAGCTAGAGGTCCTGGGTTCAAATCCCGGTAAGGGCAGATATTTGTGTGATGAGCGCAAATATTTGTTCCTGAGTCATGGATGTTTTCTATGCATTTAAGTATATATTTCTCTATATAAGTATTTGTATCGTTGTCTAGTACCCATAGTACAAGCCTAGAGCTTAGTTTGGGACTAGGTCAATTGGTGTGACGTAGTCCCCTGATATTATTATTATTATTATTATAATAATATAACTAAAAATAAAAGTTTTATACTTTACACATACTTACCTACATACTGAACTCAACAATTAGGCGTAACACATACTCATCCGCCCATTATTAGCGCAAATTAGTCAGCAATTAGTACATTGTGCAACCACATACATAGTATTTTACTGTATTCTGACAAATAAATGAATTTGAATTTGAATTTACAATACCTGTTCTCTACTAACTACTTAAAAACTCTATCAATTCCGTTATGAACTTAAAAGTGGGTTTGATTTTCCTTTGTACATTTCTGAACCAGAATGTTAACAGGACCCTATTATTGTAATATGATAATGGAATGTAATTGTGCCCGATAAATAAATATATATTAATGATAGCGACCCGCCCTCGCTTCGCTTCGGTTTATCTGAGTATGATAATTATATAGCCTATACAGCCTTCCTTGATAAATGGGCTGTCTAACACTGAAAGAATTTTTCAAATCGGGCCTGTAGTTCCTGAGATTTGCGCGTTCACTCAAACAAACAAACAAACTCTTTAGCTTTATAATATTAAGTATAGATTATGTAAAGGGAGATATCTATTTTAATTCTTTCTTTTAGCTTTTGCTTAGGAGACAAAGAGATTTTACAATTATTTCTGATATTTATTTAACTTTGCAAATATTTGGGTTTAAAAAAGTATAAAAAAAGAGTAGAGCGTCCTGATAAAACTTGCAAAGTCCCTCACGTGGCCTATTTACTGAATAAATATTTTGAATTTTGAATTTTGTATAGAGGCCAAGACTGTAAGGCCCAGCACACATGGTGAAACTCAACTACAAGGAAACTGCAACTTCTAATTACTTTTAAGTTTATGCCATAGACTCCTTTGATACCACATGACCCAACCATTTGTACACCTGTTTGAAACGCGATGCAAATCAGTGGCTTTGAAACCAGCATGTAGGAAACATGTGCATGCATTTCATCAGATTTGGTATATTTTCGGTTCGTTGAAATGGCTGATGATGAAAATAAGAACATTCAATTTCAGTTGGAAGTCGAGAAGTATCCTTGCTTGTACAATACAACACTATCAAGGTACTCTCGCAGGACTGAGACTTGCTCATACGATAACAATACATGAATTTTCTATCAGTTTGTTTTAATTCTTTGGCAGCCACAAACATACGGCAGTTAATGTTGTTCTCAATGTACGAAGCATCCACAGCCTTCTTTGTCAAAGATACTAATACGGAACCACAACTTATTCACCACTTGAAATGGACATTTTGTAAACGTTTGTTCTCAAAAACAAAATAATTGTGATTAACTTCATCACACTGTGGTAAGTATACTAGGTTGCAGTGTGTAGAAATAGATTGAAACTGGTTTCATACCAATAATTTCAAAAGGGTTTTGTTGCATTTCACCGGGTGTACTGGGTGTTAGAGAAAAAATATACTTACAACTACAACAGACTTAATGATGCCAGGTGTTGTCAACATGTATGACAGATCGAGGCGGGTTTCCGTGTTGAACACCACATTTTGCGAACCCATGGACTGGGGTGCTGCTGGTTGGCTTGGATATGCCATTATGTCCTGAAACAGATAACTGATAAAATAGTTGTATTTAATCTCATATATGTGTTATGATTTTAATCAAGTATTACGGGCTTTTAGCAAGCAGAGGGCACGAAAAACAGGAAAAAAAACCCCTCCGAATTCAACTTTGGTAAAGGGAGACACATACACAAGAGTTTTGACAGAACAATACATATTACTGCAGAAATATCACGTGAAAATATGAAAATTTAAAATGATTGACAACTTAAAGTAAACAAAAATACTTACAAATTCTCGTTACGGCGTAGATACTGAAACTGAACTCCTACGCTATTAAGATAAACGGTAAATGTAGAGGATGCGTTCTAGTCCCCCTTTACCTTGGTACTAAATTACATCACGGAACATGTTAAACTAAACATAAATGACTCACATTCCATTACCGATATTTACTAAAGTTAAAAGTACGCGTGTGGTCGACTGTTCGAAAGCATGATTACGGAACTTGCAAGAATAGCTATTGTGTCCAAGTTTATTGCTTCGTTGTGTTTGGAGATAAGCCTGACGATAAATTGATAAGAAACAATGCACCGTTATCAATTCTATTGGGTTAAATATAAAAATAACTTTAAAATACTATGTTTCGTAATTTACTACTGCTATCTCTTTTAGAGTGACACTATTGTATGACGTGCGACAAAGACGGTACTATTCAGATCACTTGTTGAATAAAAATACTTCAAAAAATACTGGAAACAGTTGAAATGTCAAACATATGAATGCATTACTGTACACCTTCGTTCCAAGAACGATTTCATACTTCTCGTACAATGGAACGTTACTTTCATTCAGGCGTAATTTATTCAGGGAAAGTTGCATGCGTGAGTGTCAGCCCAACTCGAAAGGTTTGTTACTAATATTTTCTAGCACCAATCACCTCCACCATAACAAGTTATGTTTAAGAAGAAAATATCATTACTTAGAAAATCGCCCAAATAATAAAAGTTAGTTTTGATGACGCTCTGGCCTAGTTTGTAGTGACCCTGCCTACGAAGCTAGCGGTGCTGGACTGCTGGGTTCAAATGCCGGTAAGGGCAGATATTTGTGTGATGAGCACGAATATTTATTGTTCCTGAGTCTTGTATGCTTTCTATGTATTGAAGTATATATTACTATATAAGTATTTTTGTTGTTGTCTAGTACCTATATTACAAGCCTAGAGCTTAGTCTGGGCTAGGTCGATTGGTCTGACATTGCCCTCTTGATATTTTTTTATTTAAATGGTTATGGAGCCACAGAGGACCACCTACTAATACAGTAACATTTTTAAACAGGTAAAAACGCCTTAATGTGACAGTTCGTGGGTGGTGACCGGCGCGGATCGGTGCGGGAGAGCGCGGCGGGGGTCGTGAATGTCAAGACAAAATTTCACAACTTACACTTGTTTCGTCACGAAATATTATTTTACACCTAAATTTGTATATCGTTTAGCGTATGAATGACCTAGTGAGCCTTATAAACTCTAAATAAACGTGTAAGTGTTCAATTGTAGCTGTTCAAACCAGAGGTGAGTAGAATAATTTTCATCAAATATCAATGTTTATTTCCTACGTCGATTAAGTTGTTTTAATCATTGCTATTTTAGGTGGTGACGGGTAGGGTGTTCCATAGCGATAACAGATTTAACTCGCTGGAATTGATATGTGTTTGATAGAACAACCATTAAAATATCTGGGCGTAAATCCAGTCAGGCATGGCATTACAAAACGACTCATATCATAACTATCCGATTACGATCGCATTCTAGTAATTGAAGACTCGCAATATCGTACAATTTTCAATGCGAAACAGAAAGTAGTGAATAGGAAAGTATTTTAATCAGTAACAAGGAAAGCTTTTATGAATTTAACTTTCACTAGGTAGTATAGGGCCCAAGGTTTGTTTACACTTTCGCTACGGCCCTTAGTGACGTAATCCTTACGCTGCGGCCGGCAATTCGTGTAAAAGTCCCTTTCTTATCTTACCCACTTTATATTGAACAAAGAGATGCCAACAGTGATCATCACTGAAGCCCGATAATGTGGCAATTTTACAGCAATATTTTATCTTAACATAATTGTCAGATTGAAAAAAATATTTGCTATCTTATGAATTTTCGGACAAATGAATCAAAACTTTGGTTGCAATAGGATACCTATATTGTAACATACTGAATAGAAAACTGCCAAGGGTTTAAAAATGCATTTGTAGGCAATCAATTCATCGGTGAAAATGCATAGTAACAAACTTGGCACCTTTTTAGATATAGATTTCTTTTGGTGCCACATGACAAATTGGCCTATTTTTTACATTTATGTTTTTGGTTCCATTTAATAATTCCATCCGAACACCTACAGTCTCATAATTTATGATTTTTTGGATTTAGGATTAATTAAAAATCATTTAATTTAGTCTATAGCAATAACAGCAGGGCGTGGTTGGCCTTATAAATAGCCGAACACTTAAGTGCTTTGTCACTTTAACATCGTGTTTGAACTGGTGTACTAATCTGTCAAAGGCGGTAAAGCGACAAGGTGCAATAGAGTGCAGCTACTTCTAAACATACGGAATAAATAGTGATCTTTTTATTTATTTTTGAATGCTTTGTTTCAGTGCTTTATCCTTCTGCATCCGCACTCCTGAAGCTTTATTGAAACCTGCTTTCATAACCTTGATGCGATTCAACTGCTGCTTCATTCATATTTCTTTGCTTGCTTGGAATAAAAAGTGACAACTACTGGAATATTTCAATTTTATTTATTTATGATTTATTTTATCCAACAACTTTATCTAACATATAAGTTAATTATATTATCTTCACAATAAAATGGTAAAAAAATTAGAAAACTGCCCTCAAAAACTCACTTTAGTGTAACTTTAGATCCACATCTCGATAGGACCACGTAGCAAATACGACTAATGCTAACACATACAGAAGATGAAAAGCAATTTGGTAACTTAGCAACTTAGACTTGTGATTTGGTCGCTAAGCGATCTGTTCGTATAGCGCTCATAAGCCCAAAGTTATGCAGTCAGATTTAGATGTAGTCGCAGTGATCTGGTCGTATTTGCTACCTAGTGCTTATGAGATGTGGACTGAAAGTTTTTATCCCCTTTTAAAATGGTCATAGGTTAGGCGGCTTTTCGTTATATATATTGCGCAACGCTGACTTCAGTTTAAGCTACTATATAGGGTAGAAGTACCGTTTGTGGCCACTGTACCCTTTTTGGCCATTTAAGGTTAAAATGAGCATCAAAAATACTGTAAAATTAAAAATAATATTCATAAATAGTTAAGACTGAAGATCAATTTAAAGATAAAATATAAAAATATATTTGTAATTTCATAATTAATTATTAGATATTAGTTAAAGTTTAGAGTGGCCAAAAACGGTGTAAAGATGGCCAAAACCGGTACTTCTACCCTAGTCTCATTTTCAATTAATATCAAACTGAAACATTTCGAACTGGCTGTAAGCTATATTTAACCATTTAAATGTGCTTTGTCATAGTTCTTCAACAATCTTAATTGAGATAGTTGAATTGACGAGTTCTGGAGGTAATCTCTGGTCCACTTCATCAAATGATACTTTCTGAATACAAATGCTGGACTTGCTAACTGAAAACCAATAATATTTAAGTAGTGCCCTATCTCAAATTACTTTAACTCTAAAAACTTGTCAACTGATAAATTTTAAAACTTGACGATTAGGTATGTAAAAATATTTAATTTGTCAGTTTTTAATTTATTTGTCATTTTCCTTAACTGGTCGCTCCATAGCAATTCCAAATTCAGTTGATTTTACAGGAAAAGTTATGATATGCAGTTACTTGTCGATTGTGAAACAGACCCTTAATCTATTGAGGTAAAGTCGCCGTCAATAGAACTTGCAAAAGATGTAAACAAAACCAATTCACCATGATTACTCACGATATAATCACGTAAGTACTTTTACAGATAGGTGACGTCTTTGCTATGATTTATACAATAGATCATTATTTTCATATTAAGTTTAAGATGAAATAACTATTAATTATATGCTATTTTTAATAAAAACACGCTTGGTGAATATTTGTGGTTAAGTGTCAAACACTTGTTTACATCGTTCACAAGTTCTATAGACGGTGACTTTAGGTACCTATGTACAATTTTAATAACGTATTCATTTAGTACATAATTATTATGCATATCAGCGTTATGTTTTAATAGTGAAAGACACAGACAGTTAGTTGGGTTTTCAGGGAGCATGACATGATATAAATGAATTGGTAAAATTTGTTAAAATGTAGAGATAGTGTAATCAGGAATCGCACTGCCCAAATGACTAATCGACATGCATAGTATCGGGTGACCGTTATCTATCAGTGTATGTGATTTAATGTCGCTATTGAAGTGAAATTATTCTATAAGTACTTAGTTGTTTTGTGATGGTGTGTTGTGACTGCAGTTCGTGAAATAATTTTTAAGGGTAAATATTAAACACTTGTTAACGATAGAAATAGAACGATGTCATTTTATTTAATATAAAAGTCTAAAGTATTTAGAAAAACACACATCGAAAGCCCAAAGACAGGACGCGAGCATTCGAGCGGGAAAGGACCTTAATAAAAAAAGAAGAAAGAAGTATTACTCTGTGGTGTGGCCGGCGTACGTGGAGTGTGTAATTTTTGTTAAAGCCTCAGGATAAAGCCAATTAAAAATAGTGTTTTACCTTCTAAAAATGTTTCCTTTTAATACACTACCTACGAAGAAATCTAAGTACAGTCAACAGCATAAATAAGTGATCATTTCTGTACCTTGTCGCTTTCAATTGTTCTGTGCCGTGGTGTAGCCAAGAAAATAGAAATACTCGAACCAAATATATTTGGCACCAAAACCGAATAATTCGGCCGATTACAAATAGTGAAAAAGATGCCGAATACCGAATACGAAACGAATATTCGGCGCATCTCTACTTATAACTACCTAGTAGGTACCTACTTTATATAGACGTTTGTATCAAAACATTATCAAAAGCAATCATTTTTGTTCTATTATTATTCCAAATATTTCGTTCATTGAACGCAAAACGGACACATTCCAAAATGAGTCAGTGTTGCATTTTAAAATTAGAAGCTATTCGTCTAAGATTTTCAATGCAAGAGCAAATTATTTTGGAATGTGTCCGTTTTGTATTCAATGAGCGATTTACTATTGATGTTTCTGTAAATTAGGTTTTTAAATATGGAAGTAAAATAACAATACTAATTCTAAAAATATACATAAAAAACCTAACCTACGAGTGCCGCCGACAGCCGGGCAGGGCTCAAGCAACTGGTACTTAGGGGTGCCGCTTGAAATATCGACAAACGTTTCATCGAAAACTTCATTACGTCGCATTTCATTTCATCGAAAGCTATTTTCTCCTGAAGCCTTATTGTTTTCAGGTTATCTATATCATTGATTACGTAGGTTAGGTTAGGTTACACTTGTGACAACCAAAAAAATATTGCACCTGCATGTGGAAATGCCTGTCGATGAAATGAAAATTCGACGTAATGAAGCGTTCGATGAAACGTTAGTCGATATTTCAAGGGTAAACTTGATCCAACCATCTAGCGAAAGTCTTAAGGTGTTGATTATTATTATCATTAAGTAAATGTTTTTTTTTAATTGAATATTATCACTTACTTTCAGTTTTTGTTAGGGCCTGTTGTTTGATCAGTAGTTAAACTAACTAATTGTTATAATTTGAAAAAGGAATCGAAAATTTGAAGGAATCTCAAGGAAATGTGTCAAATTTTCAATTCCTTTTTCGAATTTTAACAATTAGTTAGTTTAACTACTGATCAAACAACAGGGCCTTAGTCCCGTATGGACTAGTGGTCGGAATGACGTCATTTTGTTTAGGGAATGCAATTTAACCGGTTATTAACCGTTTTGGATGAAAATAACCGATTAAAACCGGTTATTTGCATTTCCTAGCTGCGTCACGTGCTAACTTTGACGTAAAATCCATGTGGCGTTTAAGTTTTTTCCACATTAATTAGAAGAAATTAGTTTATTTTCTCAGTAAATAAAGAACAAAATAAGTAAGGGTCTGTCAAAAATTACATTTTTGCGACAAGCTTATATTGCCGACTGTACTTTTTTTTGCACAATCGTCATCTACTTGTCAAGGCGATTCTAACAAGCCCTATCACAACGGGTTTATCATGTGTAATTTAGGCGTTCCTATGGCCACCTTGAGTCTCAATCATCAGACCAGCTCGATGGTACTATATTATTATATTGTCATCAGAACTAAAGGCGTATGCAACTTTTCAGCTTCATCGGAAACCGGGAAGTGGGTCAAATTTAACTTGCAAGATTAAGATACATACATACATTGCAAGTTAAATAAAAGCTTTTAAAAATACATTATTTGTTGTTTGAGGAATCGGCATCGCGGCATATTTAGGTTGAAGACGCGTGGGTACATTCCTAGGCCACTATGGACTTTGTCAACGTGACGTTGTAAACCACATCATAAGAGATCTACCTTTCGACCCATCGTGCTGCTAAATTGAAAATGCACGCGCTACAATGTGTTTTGTTCGCACTGACTACTTAATCTCGCCGCTTGGATATCACTCGACAGTCCACACGACCGGCGTTGTTTACAGAATCACTACCAAGGTCACTATATCACAGTTCATAGTGGCCTAGAAATCAAATTGGTTGATAGCCTCGTAACTCGTAGCTCCTAAAATTAAGGTAGGTATTTATTTGTGGGTGTCTTGTTTCCAGTGTCGTGATTCAAAATGGCGGAGGCCGGTTTCCCTGGGCAGCACACCACGACCACCACAGTTACCTCCAGCACCACTGTGCAGACCAACATACGGTTTGATCCGCTTTATGTCCGCACTCCGACTGGCATACTCAAAGTGGTCCAAGTGGTAAGTTTCATGGGAGTTCATGGGATCTTTTAAACCCCAACAGATCCGCCCGTGTTATACAGCCCTTCTAAATAAAAAGGACGTATGTGCAATTTTATAGTCAAAGCAAATTGAATCCGCAGGGGGTTAAGAAATAAGGTAATGGATAGCAGCATAATTAAATGTGGTCCTTGTAAAAATGGGTATAAGTTATAACTTATAACTCTCCTGAACATGAAGTGAAAAAGGGTTTAAGTCTAGTATACTCTTATTCATGTATACCCTTTTTTATTACGACTTAAGTCGACTAAGGACCACGGGCCCTAATATGGCTGCGTTTATCGCATGACAAAGTTTGGATAAGGCATCCGTCAAATTCTGACACGTAAATACTAGGGAATGCAAATGACTCCTCTGGTGCTGCAGGTGTCTATGGGTGACGGTAATCGCTTTCCATCAGGCGATCCGTCTGCTCGTTTGCCTACCTATACCATAAAAAAAAATAAAAAAATAAAAAAATAACCGGTGCAACCGGCTATAATCGGTTATTTTCATACAAAAACGGTTAATAACCGGTTAAATTGCATTCCCTAGTAAATACGTAAGTACGAGAGTGACGGATGCTTTATCCACATTTGACACGCGATATAGACGCAGCCATACTAGGCCCGCCAATTAAGGTTGCCTTTATCACAGTGAACAAACATCCGTCTCTCTCGCACTTACTAATTGGTCTGAAAGTGACAGATGTTTTACCCTCATCTCGACAACGACCATAATAGGCCTACTGACGCGTATACGAGGGCCGTTCCGAAAGTTTCTAGCTGTGTCGACATTTATTGAAATATATTAATATTGTTGATACATTCATACATAAAGCAAATTTTATTACAAACAGGTTTGTCAAAAATATTAGTAAAAAAGATTATGCTTTTTTTTGATATTTAATTTCCACATAGAATTTGTTTTCTATGAAATTTGAATTTTAGGTGAAAACATCAGCTTTTTGGGTATTCAAAACCTGTCTCAAATCTAAAGGGGTCGTCTGATTCTGATGATATTGCCCGTGATGGAATCGTCAGTATTTTTAGTATATTTAAGCAGCTTGTTTTACTCTATTCCCAAATATAGTACTGCACAAAATGCTTTCATTGAAAATCCCTGAATTTTCTTGGAGACTAATTTAGACATTTCTTCAAGGCTTGTTTACTCCATATTCTAATGTTGAAGGAAACGTATGGTTTAAAATAGGACTGATATACTACACGTTTTGTTACATTTATATTGGAAAAAATGAAAAGGTTACTATTTTTGAGACCGTTTTAATTATAGCAAAAATCTAGCCGATTTCTCAAAGCGTTAACACGTCTAGTGTTAAAAAAATCGTAAACAACAAACGAAGTGATTTACATCTATGATTTTTGGACACAGTGTTTATATTGGAATTTGCCTTAAATATCCATCAATAATATAAATATATTTCAATCAAATGTCGACACAGCTAGAAACTTTCGAAACGGCCCTCGTAAGTGTGTTAAAAATGCGTTTTCTCCCACAGGTAACCAGCCTCATCGGGTTCATCTGCATCCAATCCACCGGGTTCAGGAGCATTGCTCGTGCCGTGTTCTTCTCCTGGATATCCATGATAGCTTTTTGGTTCAGCGGCATCCTGCTGGGACTGTACCTGTTCCACCTGGTGGAGAAGTTCTACAAGATCCCCTGGCTGAAGCTAGAGCTGGGCTTCTGTGGGCTGTGGGCCTTCTTTTATTTGCTGGCGTCGAGCTTGGTCGTCGGGTGGAATGTTAATGCCTACTCAGCGGCCGCGGTAAGTGAAGCACCCTACCTAAAAATACCCTACTATCTTAATATTTTTACTGGACTGGCGAAGGAGGGTAATATGTTTATCAATCTATACAGTGTTTTTGGTCATCGGTGTAGGGATGTGTAGTATGATCAATTTCATTGACAAATTACCCACATAGGTTTTTTTTTATCTCTTACACCGATGACCTAACATACTGAATATGTATGTATGTATGTTCTTTTGTGGCGTTCCAAAAACTAAACGCCTGGGTCGATTAATCTCGAGAGTGTCACTAAAGATATGACAATAAAAAAGGAAAAAAATAAAGTCGATGAACAAATCGGATATCATTGATTATAATATAACGATTAAAAGATGGTTAGCCAGTTGAGTTTTAAAAAAAGCATGCTTTTTGTTAAACTTGTTGCTTTTACGTAGATCTACAGGGTGGGTCCTACAGACGAACAGTTCGTTAGTCGAACGTCCTGTACTAAGCACTAATATCTATACTTACGGCCATCACACCAAATATATTATGTAAACATATTATGATTAGTGGCATAGGACCATCTAGATATTTATGACGCCGGGAACGTGTATACTGCATACCAATAGACTTGTGTTATTTTGTAAACAATTTTATAACCTCAAAAGGCATAATTTTTGGCTAAAACGGCCGTTTTCTGCTGAACAAAGTAACGAGTCTCCATTTTGGTCAACATTTTCTTGATTTTACATCATGGGTTGTTTTTTTTATGACAAAATTTATATTTTAGGTGAAAAGGGAGCGTTTTGAGGTTATAAAAGTGTTGGTTTACTAAAAAAGACATTTGACCGTACGTAAAAGTCGTACTCTTACTTCTGTATATTTACTTCTTAACGACGAACAAATGAATGGAATGAAAGGGTTACGCATCCAAGTAGGATAGACAGTTTATGCCGTGTTTGAGTAATGGCACTGTGTATTTTTAGATTTGTTCGGGTATTATAACTTGACGGTGATACGTGGGCATCATCACGTGACATAATACTTAAAGGGGTTTGGGTAAAAGTGTTGTCATTTGTAAAAGTCATAAATTTTTAAGGTGAGCGGCCATTCGTAAAAGTGGTAAATTATGATAGAATAATTCATAATAAACATGTTTTGTTATGTAATGTAATACTCTTAAGTGCATCGGAGCCGAGATATTTAATATTCTTACCTAGGCGTACTTTTAGTACTAAAAACTGAACACTTAAATCTTAAATTTCTCGTCTCCGATATTATTAAACGCCATAAATTATATATATTTATGTGTATTCCGAGGTCCTCTAAATATCTATGTTAAAATCATCCGTGGCCGCTGAAAAGAAATATGACAATATTCTTCAAACCAATTTACCCAATGCCCTTTATATAGATCCTAAGAATACTCGTAAGACTTATAAATACAGTCACGAGATTTAATTTGGTACCCACCTTAGGTCCAAAGTCAATCTGACATTCTACAAGAATAAGGTTGAGTTTCCCAAAGGTTACAAATGACTTGACATCTCTAATGACATTGAATTTTTAATGTATTACTAACGTACAGATAAGCATAATCTCTTTCTTGTCACTAACCAAATGAATCACAGTTATTTGAAATAAATTATTTGAATTTTGAATTTGAATTGACGACTTCAAGCATATTTTTCTTGAAATGGGTCCCAAATTAATGCTCGTGACCGTACTAAGTTGAAATCGACCCTAAGTAAATTGTCTACCAGTTTTGACAAAAGTTTCTGTGAGATGTGGTTATCGCTAAGGTTGACACTTGTCCCTGTCATAATATTATTGCAAGGGAAAACCGAACTTGTTGTATCATGACCAGGGATCGGAAATTCGGATCGATATTTACCTAATCTTTGGCGGCGGCGTTGTTGTTCAGTTGTATGGAGGCGGACTCAATATTCATTTATTAATAAAATTCCCGGGATTTCGGAATAAATAAATTACGCCATCATAAATCCATAATTAAGTATTTACCTACATTCACTATTTGAAGTTATTATTTAAATAAAGATTTATCTAACCTAACTTAACGAAGTCTGAAGAGCAAATTAACGGAACGTTTTATCCTAAATGTAAAATAATTAAAATAAACGTTTTGTAGAATCCCAGAATCCCGGAAATTATATTATTAAAATAATAATTTCAAGAAGCCGACGCCATATTCGCTTAACATTTTCCGGGATTTTGCCAACTTTAGGTAAATATCGATCCGAATTTCTGATCCCTGATCATGAAGTGCAAATGAACTTCAACCGTAGTGTGGTAGACCACAATTTCGGCCGACTGTACCAATTCCTACCTTATTTTTTAGTTCTTCGGATACACGGCAACACTAGCATACGCCATCGACGCGTATCTAAAATGGCGCGCAGTTCAAGATGGCGGACTTGCGCAGGGCACGCGTGTCGTGTCCGTGTCGCGACAGAGTGCGTCGACCGTCGTCACTCCACAGCGGGAAGGCTATTAGGTACAAGGGTATAGAAAGAGTTTAATATTTAATCTATTTTTAACGCGTTTTTAATAGGGAATGCAAGTAACCGGTTTTAATCGGTTATTTTCATACAAAAATGGTTAATAACCGGTTAAATTGCATTCCCTAGTTTTTGACTAACAATAGGGATCCGAAAAGATACAGGTTTTAAGTTATTGACGGTGTAACAATAAATTGTATTGTATTTCTTTTTTAATTTGCCGCTCGCATCCATTGGAAGTACACTCTTGTGTGTGTGTGACGTAATACAATGTATTTGAACATAATATATTGTTTCCCAAACTGTTTGCGGCCAAACCAAAAACTAAATACAACCTTTCATGTTTTGCAAGCGCGTGCTCTATTGAAATTCAATTTAAAAAAAAATGTTTTTTTTTTAATACTCTGGTTGAACGGTGATTGTAGAAACAGTGTAATAGCAATAGCTAACACCTTATAGATTAGTTGTATATAATTGAAAAACTTAAGTAAATGACCTTTTGCATGTACCTATAGTTATAACACATCTGTATAGACCGTTCGACATTCTATATTTGAAATTTGACGTAAATTCCATGTTAGTTTTGTACACAACTAAATACAAAAGTGATTTGTTTAAGTTTTTCACTTATATTGATATCTAGGCGACCAGAGGCCCTAATATGGCTGCGTTTAAGTTTGGATAAGGCATCCGTCACCTTATGACACGTAAATAAGTGACAGTGACGGATGCTTTATCCACATTTCAGACGCGATATAGACGCAAACATACTAGGCCCACAGACAAGATAAACAACGATAAGTTATTGTCGTAAACTGGCAAAATTAAACGAATAGACAATTGGCTGACGCGATAGATCATCGGTTTACGTCAATCGTGTACCTGTCTACTACCTTGAAGGTTAACACTGACGTGTCGGCTGAATCATCGACCGCCTCGATGGAGCCATAACCTACAAAAATTTAATTGAATCTAACCTGTGGGGTTAGACAAGTTGCCATCGTTCACGAACGCTAGCGTTAGGCGATCACTTTGGTGATCACCTGTCACTTGGCGAAATAGGCTAGACAAGTTGCCATCGAATGTAACGCTAGCGTTAGGCGATCACTGTCGACATGCGTTGTCAAAAATGAAAAATCTAGCCAAAGTGTATGCCCACGATGGATACAACCTCGCTCGACAGTCTAGTTTTTTTTTCTAAAAATGATAAATTTGTCTATACTTTTCGACCTTAAAAGTCAAGTTGACGCTGTCGCAGATGTGCATTGGAAATAAACATATTTAGGTACGTATTATGTTGTACTCGTATTTGTTACATTATTTATTTACATGTGGTTTTTCATAAAATGTTATGAGATTATGATTGTGTTGTGTGTTGTGTGTTATTCTAAGGTAAATATGTACGTGTATGTATGTGTTATGAATTCTTGTAACATGTAAGAAAAGTTACTTCCTTTATTTATTTATTTATTTAAAATAATTACACAGCATAACAATGTATGAACGCGTCTCCCAGGCATTGTTAAATAGTTTCCCTATTTAAATCAATAATGAAGATCAGATACAGGTTTATGTTCAAATCACGTGAAAGCGCAGCAGGGGCGCACAGGCATACCCAACTATTTTTACATGACTGCCTAAAATAAGGAGTGTAATGTTTTCAGGGTTAATGTATGTATGTATGTACGATTTTTTATTTATTTAGTGTAGTTGTGTTTGACTTTCTTTCAGCTACACCTTAAAATCGGATAACATTTGCTAAAATTGCGGTACTAATCGTAATGACATGGACAGAATAGTACAGAAGCCTGTACTCGATAAAATTAACTAGAGCAGCGTGTTTGTGATAAAGATATACCTACAGTTAATTTTTAATTTACAGGGACCTAGACTACACGTGATTGGAACTAAGAAAATATTTATAAAGTCCACTGGATACCTATAATGATATTCGCAAATGCAGATCATGGTGTGTATACAGTTTTATTCCGTATTTTCAGTATTTTACCTAACCTGGCGGACGTTACCTGCATGCATACGCTGCCTAGGTCCCACTTCAAACTTCCTCTGTCAAACTGAGAACGGCGGCTGCATCAGTCAAACCAGTGAAATGGCATAAATATGTCTGCTTTTAGCCAAGTCTTTATGTTTTGGGGGAGGCGTGAGATAACTCATTCATTAAGGAAATTTCCTCATGCCTAAATGACGTTTCGGGTGACCAGCTACTTTGGCCAAAGATTAAGCATCAAATCTATGTAAATAATTTGCTTTTTATTCATATAAGTTATTTGATCTCTCTAAAGTGTCTGCAAAACCAATATAAACTAAATGAGAATAAGTACAGTCGCCAATAATAATTTATATTTCACATTGCGTTACGCTCAAAATTATCTGACACGCTCTCTGTCCAATAGTTTCAGCCCTATATTGGATAATATATTATTGTTGGAGACAGCGAGAACATAACCTTTCTTAACCTTTTTCCAACAATATCTCAGTGTTTTAGCGCCCTTAGCCCCTTACGGATATTTGACTTGAATGTAAAAAAAATGTAGAAACAAAGTTATAGTTTATATTCATGACAAAAATTATGATAAGTCATTTTATTTTAATTTCAGAAAAAACCAACACCACTGTCTTCAGCCACTTCACCCACCAATTTTACCACATAGTATGCATTGTCTAGAAGGACTGCAATGCAGATTAACTGGATCCGTGCACTCCGATGTTCCTGTGATGTCTGCGTTAATACAATTATGTACTTTTCCATAATTTCTGCTCAGTAAAATAATCAATTCATGTTGTCTTCATTCCTATAATACCTTCCAAATATGCTCGTTTTCCCATAATGTCGGATGTTGTAGGTCGGTTGAAGTAAATGTAAGCAACTAAAGTAGGTACGACTTTAAACACATCGCAGCAAACAAAGTGTGCAAAAATATATCAACACACTCTACATACACTGCTTAATTAATTGAGTTGAGTGCGGGTATTTTTGAACGCCTACTCCGATATTTGATGGTGACTGTACGGTCACGAGCGTTAATTTGACACCCATTTCAAGAAAAATATGCTTGAAGTCGTCAATTTCCTTTCGTCCACTTTCACAAGTAAGATTTCATAACTGGTTATGAATAATGATTTTTTTTCACTGTTTGTTAACCTGTTATTAAACAAGACTTTTTTTCCATTTTCATAACCAGAAACTAGGTAGGTTTAGGTAATATTAGTTTTGCAGCAAGCCCGGAGGGCCAAACCACCCAGAAATTGGAGCTCCGCGTCAGCGGAGCTCCGTCGACACTGTCTGATTGATTTGAAATAAGAGTGTCGACGGAGCTCCGCTTAGGCGGAGCTCCTATTTCTGGGTGGTTTGGCCCTCCGGGCCTGCTGCAAAACTAACATAACCTAAACAACTCGTTTTGTACACATCGTGTAGGTGTATGACTAGACAGAACAAAAAAGTACCATTTTACGTGTTCAAAGAAGTCATACATGGATATAGAACTAAGCGGTTATTAATTTTATTCAGCTGAACAAACGAGAAAAAAAATCTGACTAGTTCAGTTATAACTTATTTTATTTTCAACTGAACAAACGAGTAAAAAAATCTCACTTGTTCAGTCAACTGAACTAGTGGGAATAGAGGAACCTGACTACAAATTTGTCAGACTGCCTGCGCACAGTGGTCGCGTTATATGCGTGTGGTATCATTCCCAAAACAAAACGATAAGGGAAATGGCTGAATACTGTAAATTAAGTAAGTACTAGATGTACTCATGTCCAATATGCAAAACCTGTCAAAAATGTTGGTCACGTTATGGCGTTATATACTTTCGAAGTATCTTTAAAAGGTCCTAGTGCCCTAACGCGACCAAAATTTTGGTCAGTTTTTACATATTTGGCATTGGTACAACTAATACTTACTTTGCTCATAATATTCAACCATTTCCCTTATCGTTTTTTTTGGTAACAACTATCGGCCGTTGAAAGTACAGTCAGCTGCAGAGAAAAGTGACCCCCTCTGCATACAAGTTTCCTAGCAAAGGTGGTTACATTTCTCTGCAGCTGACTGTACATAACGCCATAACTATTTTTTAACAGTTTTTGCATAGGTATTTGACATGAGTACTACTAGTACTTACTTTATGTACAAAATTCAGCCATTTCCTTTATCTCTTTTTTTTGGGAACGATAACGCGTCTTTCAGCCGCCATATTAGTTAATGCGACCGCTGTGCGCAGGCAGAACAACATATTTGGCATCAGGGAGTTGCTCTCTATCCTGTCAGGCCAGAATAATACATTTCCGAGATCGTAACCAAATTAGTCGTGACCTCCTGTAATAACAGTGGTGGCTAAATAATTAGGAACGCTTGCATTTTTCCCATGTAATTGCCTACAAATATACTTTAAATTTTGACAACTAATCAAAAAGTTCTAGACCTATTTTATTTTTAGTTACACTTATCGTTAATTAATAAACTAAGCCTCAAATTTTTGTACAGTTTACCGCTATTAAAAACGAATATTTTTTAAAGGGATTTAAAAACTTAGTGCTGACGTATCCATACAAAGTTTTTTAACATGAAATTGATGAAATATTCGATTTTAGCAGCGACAAACTGTACATACATTTAAACAGATTATTATATAATGATAAGTGTAAACTAAAAATAAAATTGGTCAAGAAATTTTTGATTGGTGGTCAAAATTTAAGTCATAATTGTATTAAGTATATCTTACGAGAAAAACGCAAGCGTTCGGTTCCTAATTATATGGCCATCAGTGTAACTTCGAGTAATGAAACTTTACTAAAATAATGTACTTCGATTTTGTTTTGAACGTTTAATACTTGAAATCAATAATTTTTTGATTCATAGCATTTTTGGATGAGGTTTTAAACATAATAAATTAATAGTAATTCAAACTCATTTCACCAAACAATTAAGTATAATCCTGCCTCTAATTAGTAGGGCTCATCCTGGATTTGGCTCCAATTATAAAAGGACTGCTCCGCACTACAATATAACCTAGGGGGCGACCTTTGAGACATTGAATGAAAGTTGAGATACTCCTTCCATACAGGCTGCAGGCTCCGTGTAAAAATGAAACACCGGAGTTTGTAATTCTGCGACAAGGGGTTGATAATAGTATATGGACATCCGGCATCGTCAACCAGCCGTCTGTAGGATTTTCTTTGTTGCCTAAAACAAACAAAAGTTATTTTATCAATAAATTGTATGATATCGGTTAAGTATACTTACTTGACCTCGCTATAAGTAACTAAGTACTATTTTTTTCCGAAAACCATACTACTATATATATAAAGAGTTTTCAATAAAAGAAAAAACGCTCCCTCGGTTAATTTAAACGTTGGGCGGGACCTTGTGAATAAAAAACATTACACATACTCAGGGAATGAAACATCCAATACTTTCATTAAATATATGTCATAACTTACTCTTGTCTTATACGAGACCTAGCTTCATCCGATTGTAGGAAGACGATCCTCCTCTTCAAGACTGTGTCGTTGTTGAGAGCATCCCCCACTTGACGGATGCATCTACTAGCAGCGGTCCGTTGCGTTAATTGGTTGGATACCCCGTGATCCTCTGATCCGACCTTGTCGCCAGAAAGCTGAGAGCACACAGCACCTGAAATAATCGTAATAAATATCTTTATTGGTACTGACAAGTTTCATTGTAGGTATTGTTTATATAATGCACATACCAACTTATACATGTTAAAATCAAAATGATGCTTACCTTCAGTTCAAGGAGAACCTCCTTCAATCTCCTCAACGAAGTCAGGGAACGCAAAAGGCTGCAAAGAACTCTAAATGAGACCTTGCTTAACGTAAAATGTTCCTGAACAGCATTTCATGCATCCCGTCCGCGGCCTCCAGGCTCGCACGAGAGATTTCTCTGGGTCGGCGCCTGGATAAGCTCGTACTGTTGTGAGCAGCGTATATGTAAGTCTCAGCGGAAGCATTTTTAATAAGAAATCAAAGTTCAAACAATATAATTTTATGCGACCGCGAAGCAATGATGACAGTGATGACACGGACTCAGTTGACAGTTTCTTGGTCGTTACGGCCGTCCATAGATACCGCCCTTAGATACCGACGTTTATATCGCACTGCTAGATGAAAATAGTAGTAACTCAAAATACAATGCATGTCAAAATCAACTTTAATTCAACTTCTTTGAACTTAAAACCAAACTAGCCATGATTTTGAGTTAATACTGTTTTGATCTAGCAGTGCGACATGGTGATTGTGCTCGTGTTCTATTCGACCTGTCAAAAGGGCCACTTGTCTAGCCTTTGTGTCAAAATAGTACCGCGTATCGACCGTAGTCGTCAAACCTATCGAGTGATAGTGATCACTTTTCAGCGTGTCAGTTAACGAGTGATATATCACGTGACTTACGTCATTCCCATACATTTTTCAATGACAACACATGTCGCCAGTGATCACCTAACGCTAGCGTTCGTGAACGATGGCAACTTGTCTAGCCCCACTGGAGGGTTACTCTGGGTTAATAGTGAAAAAGGGTATAACTCTACTTAACTCGTGCTAAAAAAGGTATATATGTATATAAATGGAGTATCTATACTATCTATACTATTATTATAAAGCTGAGAGTTTGTTTGTTTTCTTGTTTGCTTGAACGCGCTAATCTCAGGAAATACTGAAAAAAATAATTCAGTGTTTGATAGCCCATTTATCGATACATATACTCACATAAACCGAAGCGAAGCGAGGGCGGGTCGCTAGTACTAGAATAAATCCCTTTTACACATTATCTTCAGGAGAGTCATACCCTTTTTCACTAGTATTAGTAATTGCATATACAACACACGTCATGTGCATGTGCACTGTATGTACGGTCAGAACTTTACTGAGAATCAAATTTCTATATTAAATTCTAAATTCCTTAGAATTAGATAGCTCTTTGTACGTCATCGCTTATTAAAAAAAATGCAGATTTTTTTTCAAGATCAAACTTGCTTTTCGATTATTTGGGCAACTACCTACTTCAAACCTGTTCTAGATAATTAAATAAAACTATTAGGTATATTTAATGTTTTTACTTTTTAGTTATGTTATGTATAACGAATTGCAAGTTGATTTTGGACATGATAAAACATGGATAAAACTAAATTTAACATAAGGTAAAAGCACCTATTATGGACAAGGCTCCAGTGATGAACATTATCATTTTTTTAAATGAAAACATATCAATACTAAACATTTTATTCTAATAGTAGTAATCCCGAATAATTTAATATAATCTAATTGTAGCACTAAATGCATTATCAATCAGAGAGACTTATATTTATGGAATTGTTCTTAACTGGAGCAAGTCCATAATAGGAGCTTTACCTTATTATCAATTGAACAAATTATGTACTTACGAATTAATAATGTTAATTTTTGTATAATATATTGTTAATTTAAGTAAATAGTGTTATGACCAAAGAATTAAGTACTCTACATTATGACAATCTGACTACGTATTTGGTAATGGCGATTGCGAATAGAGGTGAATAAGTTACGTAATATACTTCCTTGATAAATTGTAAATGCTGTTGTTTTTCGTATGTGGGCCTTTTTAAGGTCATCTATTTCGAGAATCTGTATACGTTTCGTGGTGTAAAGAATTATAATAAGCAATATTTATTTTCGTGAGAAACCACCAACCAAATAATTAAATGAAAATTGTTAACGATTAACAGTAAAATTCACAAACTGTTAACCCCAATTCAAATACTGAAAATAACTGACTTCGATTTTAAACATAAATTTAGATGAACGAGAGTGGTTACAGGCCTCACTTCCTGTGCGATCCAGTGGTTTAGGCATCAGGTCGGTTTCAAGTATCGTTTTGCCCGTTTCGGTCCTCAAAATGTAAAGCAAAAAAAAAACCCACACCGTCATACAAAATTGTGAAACGATTGAGTAAAACTTAAATTTAGTATCTTATGATTTTATAAAGAAATGAAATTGAATGAAGTGAAATAAATAGCAGGTGGAAAGAAGTGGTCTCTACCTACCCCTCTGGGAAACAGGCGTGATTTAATGTCCCTATTTATGTATGAAGTTTTTTAATTTGTGACATATTCACCTCTATTTTTAATTAAAATGATCTGATGAACATCACAAGGGTATTTTTTTAAGTACCTATATATTTTTGACGAATTTATTTTTTATGTACCTACGCTCAAATATATATTTATGACATATTAAATTATATTATATATAACGAGTTATGTAATCGTAGGTATTAAATTCAGCGTTATTATATACAGAATATTTAATTAATCAAGGGGAAAAATCGGTTTACTGAATTAAATTATCGTTTTTATTTGTCTACCGTTCGAAGTATGCCGTGTGCGAGAGTTGAGTAAAATTGCACGTAACTCCCAAGTCGATCAATAGATGGCGCTGCTTCGGGAGATCGATGAGTGATGACGTGAGGATGGTAATGATGACAATTGAAGAAACTTCGGGACGTCCGAAGATTCCCAATTATTGCTGGCCTTCTAAAAAGCCTTAATTAATCGTTAAAAACTTTAGCCCACGAGTATGTACAGTAAAGGCAAGATAAGAAGTTAATCCTGACACGTCATCGCAGTACAATTTTTAGAACCTAGTGAAATATTAAATTTTTGGGACATGTACTTGTCAAGACAATTGACAACATTTCATTTTGGTGACACCTGCAAATTACTATACGAATCGAAAGGGTTTTACCTCCTGAACACGGCAAATAATTTATTTAGATAAATTTTTCTTTATTTACAAAATTACAAGTAAGTTAATAAAAATATCGAGTTTTACCAATACTATGCCTAAATAGATATAAGTAATACCATTGCCTTTTTCACGAGAAAAAAAGCTGTCATACATCAAATTTGACATTGACACTATTGACAGATGAATAGATACTTAGAGAATTATCGGTTGACTTTTTTATATACAGATTTGACTAACGTAATATGTCCATTGTGTCGTAGAAATGAAGTTACGCCCTTTTAGAATAAGTACATCTTAATAATGAAATAATTATTCTTACTAGAGAAAATTTAAAACTATTAGTGTCTTCCTCCTTCCAAACAGTATCTATAAAACGAATAAAATTTAAGTCTTGAAAATATGAAATCTTGTCAATTCTAACAAGCCCTAACACGACGGGTTTATCATGTGTAATTTAGGAGTTCCTATGGCCACTCTGAGTCCATCGTCAGACCAGCTCGATGGTACTATATTATTGTATTGCCATCAGAACTAAAGGCGTATGCAAATTTTCAGCTTCATCAAGGACCGGGAAGTGGGTCAAATTTGCAAGATTTGACCCGTACATACATACATTTTATCATACAAAAAAAAACCCTTTTTCACTTGATCTCCACAAGAGTTATCCTATTTCATTTCACCCCAGAATTTAGGTATTACTTGGGTTTTGAGGTTCCAAAATGACATATGTCAGGATTTACTTTCTATTTTTCTGTTACTTTGCTGTAGTAAGTAAGTAATCACCAAGCTATGTGTACCTGCATTAAAAACGCTCTAGTTGCTTTATTTATTAAGTAATACACGTGGGGACCAATTTTGAGACACGCGAAATAACTGTTACAGGTTAAACAATGTGTTTATTTAATGGTGTGTTTTAAATAGTTAAACTAATTTTTTTTTGTATCGTGTCATTAACAAATATTAAATATAGTAGTATAATAAAAATAGAATAAAAGCACGCATGCTGATTGGTTCCCGCGCTTCGAAAAAATGTCATCTGCGCAGGTACATCGGTAAGCTATATCAGTTGTGTTTTACTGTACTAACATAGAGAGGTGATTATTAGGCGTTTGAACCACCGTCATTGTCTTCGTATATTATACAAGATAAACCTATAAATGTCTTGTTCTTTTAAATGGAATGGATTACTGTCGTCAATATATTGAAGACAACAATGACGGCGGTTGCAACACCCGAATATTCACCCAGATGCATTCCATCGTCCTCGGTTGGTAACGCATTTGGGGTCTTAGGATAGCAGTCCTGAGATAGTCTTGAGAATTCAAATGTGTATCGGTCCAAGATACCACTTACCATTAGGTCACCAGCGGACCTAATATGGCTGCGTCTATATTTTTTTATTTTTTTATTATTTTTTATAGCATAGAGAAGACAAACGAGCACACAGGCCACCTGATGGTAAGTGGAAACTGTGACCCATAGACATTCGCATTCACAAGACTGCAATGCAATCCTAAGACTGCAAATGCGTTGCCAACCCTGAGGACTAAGATGGAATGCCTCTATGCTAGTCATTTCACCGGCTGTCTTATCCCCAAACCGGAACACAACAATGCGAACACTGCTGTTTGGCGGTAGGTTAATGGATAAGATGGTGGTAGCGATCCGGACGGACCCTGCACAAGGTCCTACCACTATCTATATCGCGTGTCAAATCCGTCACTTTTTGACACGTGTCAAGAAAAATATGCTTGAAGTCGTCAATGTAATTAGAGATGTCAAGTCATTTGTAACTTTTAGGAAACTCAACCTTATTGTTGTAGAATGTCAGATTGACTTTGGACCTAAGGTGGGTACCAAATTTAATCTCGTGACTGTACTTATTTACGTGTCAGATGGTGACGGATGCCTTATCCAAAATTGGTCACGCGTTAATCGCAGCCATATTGGGCCACCTGTGTGTAGGTATATGCCTTCACAAGGCCATGAAATAAACGCAAATTGTTATTTTTTTATTGTACCTATGGTTATGGGCTCTACAAAGGTTCTAATAAACCGTTTAAAAGCACTCTACCACGAACTACATTAGTATACCGAGAGATTTTCCTAGCACGAACGACGTGTTGTTAGTGCTTGACATAATAAAAACATCGACAATCCTGATCGATAAGTACCACTTCAACGTCATAAAGAAAAACCACAAACCTATATTGTGGTATATGCCGCAAACACCCCACTTCGCGTGCCACCGATCATGTAGAAATGGACATAATTCGTACATTTTTGGTCCCTTCCAATATTTTTTTTCTGCTTTGTGATGAATAGTTTTTATACGGAGAACTCTAAATGAAATTTTCAGTCTGTATTGTCTTATTTGTCTGTGTAGATTTTGAGTAAGTGTAAGTGCTGAAGAAAAAAAATATGATGTACCTACGAGTATTTCCGCTATGAAATAGGTGGTGGTTATCGATAAAAAGTTTGTCAATACTATAATTATGTCAAGCACTAACCACATGTTGTTCCTGCTAGAAAAATATCTAGGTATATACATTACAGTTCGTCGATGCAGAGGCGTATTTACAATTTTATCAGTCTTTAGGTCTAATTCTAGTCTTCATGTTAATATAATTTCACGCACATGTCAAAGTTTTATTTATTTAAGATTGGTATTGCTTTTAGATGCTTACATTATTAAAGATAATTAATTTAGTTAGATTTTATTTATAGTTAAGACTGCACCGAGCAAACGTCGAGCGTCCAGTGGCGCCCTCATTACTATTATTGTGTTTTCTAATTAACTAAAGATTTTCCTTGATATCAGATGATACGTTTTGTAGTGCAAGTAAAAACACAATTTATGGAATACGTAACAAACTTTAATAACAATTACCCTTTGAGTAGTCAGCTTAACGGGAAAAGGTGGCCACTTTTTTCCGTTAAGTTGATAACTCGAAGGTGAATTGTTATTAAACTATGTGATATACCCTATAAGTTGTGTTTTCATTTGCACTACAAAAACTTACCGTCCAATTTCATGAAAATACTTTAGTTTATTAGAAAACACAATAAAAGTTATGAGGGCGCCACTGTACATCCGGCGTACGCTCGGCGCAGTCTTAATTTTCTAGATGGACCGCTGTAGAAAAAAGCTAAGAAACTACAAGACTCGTTATTCGACTTAGTTGTTTGAAAAGTTTAATTACTTGATATTACAAACATTACACAAACTCCAAACTAAATCAAATTACAAAACGAACTTAAAACGTGCATATTTTTACTATCAATTATTAAGACTGCGCCGAGCGTACGCTGCGCTTTCATAAATTTTATTGTTTTCTAATAAACTAAAGTATTTTCTTGAAATTAGACGGTATGTTTTTGTACACAACTAATAGATTATATCACATAGTTTAATAACAATTCACCTTCGGGTTATCAACTTAACGGAAAAAGTGGCCTCCTTTTCCCCTTAAGCTGACTACTCAAAGGGTAATTGTTATTACAGTTTGTTACGTATCCTATAAATTATGTTTTTACTTTCGCTACAAAAACGTATCGCCTGATTCCAAGGAAATTCTTTAATTAATTAGAAAACACAATAATAGTAATGAGGGTGCCACTGGACGCTCGACGTTTGCTCGGTGCAGTCTTAACATAACTTTGTCTTATAATGCAATCAGTGACGCCTATTTTTTTCCTAAACGTTCCTCATGTATGAGAGCATTTTAAACTTATTATTGACATGTTTTTTTGTATAAAATATTAAATGGTTTACCATTTTACTAATATTGTAACATATAATGTGTATTATTCTTATAGACGTAAGATAGCCGATATCTTACTACCACAGTCGTCCCAGTAAGTTGTGCCTTAAATACATTTTTTAGCGAGTAATATTTTTTTACTACGAATCGGGGTTTCCTTAGCAAAGTAAGAATAAGTGTATTTAGAATAGCAAAAAAATATGCAAGACCTTTTTTGTTAGTATACATGACGTGTCCCACGACTTGGCGTAAATGTAAGTTTGAAAATAAAAAATATAGTATTTTTTAGCCAAGAGTCAAATACCGCAAGGAACTTAAAACTTGAATAGCTCCTAAACTTACAAACGCATAGGAAACTTAAAACTACTTATATTCTAGATCGGTATACAAAGTACTTTCTTAAGCTCTGGTTTCCTAGGATAGCGGTGCCATCTTATAGCGGCCGTAATATGACGGCCATTCACCGCCCTCTAGGAAACCGCGCCATTTTGTTTACATAGACAACGTTCTTTGTGACGTCGTTCACCGCTGTATTACGGCCGCTATATGACGGCACCGCTATCCTAGGAAACTAGAGCTTTATCCCTTCATATTTTACGTCACGTTCTGATACACACATGTTATATCTAACTTACAATCATGACAACCCACTCAGTCAAAATATTCAAGGACAAACGGTTTTTATTCATTCAAATTCAAATTGTTTATATCAGAAATACTTTCCATATTGCACATAGTAAGACACAAATATACACACGGCACAAAATAATAATAGTACATAATAAATAAAAAAATACAAAAACATCTATTTGGTAGAAGGCCTGTGGAGTTTGTTCCAATGGTTCTGGAAGGAGCCATGAAAACTCTGCAATAGAACATAGCATGCTGTTCGGGCTGGCCCGCAATCTGTGCAACAGGGATGCGACTCTTGCGCAGTATAGCAGTAAAGCCATCTGTGTGAGCATCCGCAAACATCCCCACACTACAAACATTTGTGATCTGCGCGTTTAAAATAACAACAACGAACCTGAGAGGTCTAATTGTGTATGAACTTTCGCTTAGTTGCGAATTAGACTGGCAATCGAAACTCCAGAAGTTGATTGGTGTCTTATTTTAACTTCAGTTCTAGAGCAACACAATTTTGTTGTATTTTACTAACTTGAAAATTAGACGAAGACAGCAGTCAATTCATGCAATTTTTAATGCTAGTCTAAAGTTTAGACTAGTTTAGTATTAGACTCTAAACCTTGCTTTATGAAGAGTAAAAAAACGTTTTTGTTAATCGTTTTTACATTATTTTAACAATTCCCGCGAGATTCTTTAAAGACTGCACCGAGCAAATATCGGCCGTCCAGTGGCGCCCTCATTAGTCTCATTACCATTATTGTGTTTTCTAATTAACCAAAGAACCTCCTTGGAATCGGACGATGGCTTTTTGTAGCGCAAATGAAAACGCTATTTTTGAGATAGGTACGTAACCAACTTTAATAACAATTACCCATTATTTATTATGTGATATAATATATCCTATAAATAGTGTTTTTATTTGTAGTATACAAAAATACCGTCCGATTTTAAGAAAATACTTAAGTTTATTAGAAAACACAATAGTAATGCTAGCGCCACTGTACAGTCAGCCAAAAATGTGGTTACCATCCTACGGTTGAAGTTCATTTGCACGTCGAGTTCGATTTTCCCATGCAATAATATAATGTCAGTGACAAGCGACAACCTTAGCGATAATTGGATTTCACAGAAACTTTTATCAAAACTGGTAGACCAATGTCTTGGCCGACCGTACATCCGGCGTACGCTCGGAGCAGTCTTAAGGCCCGTATTAATAAACTAATCTCAAGTCTAATGCTCGCCTCGAGATGCGTCAAAAATGACAGTGTTCTATGGTTTGACGTTTACTTTGACGTATCTTGTGACGGGCGTCTCAGCCAAGATGAGTTTATCAATACAAACCTTAATAGCTATAACCTCCTGAGGTTCCTTGTACTAATATTAGTACATACTACGACCATTGAAACAAAGATCTATTGCAAACAACGTAAAGTGGAATTTTCTTTGATTTATGATTAATGATCAAATTAAAAAAAAAACACTGTCATTCACTATACATTCATATTCCATTTACAAATTTCGTTGTATTGTATGGTATTGTATGGTTGGCCTGAGGAGGATAAGTACAGTCACGAAATTTAATTTGGTACCCACCTTAGGTCCATAGTCAATCTGACATTTTACAACAATAAGGTTGAGTTTCCTAAAAGTTACAAATGACTTGACATCTCTAATGACATTGACGACTTCAAGGATATTTTTCTTGAAATGGGTCCCAAATTAACGCTCGTGACCGTACCTACCTAAGTATTTTTACAAAGTTTTACTTTGTATAGCTTACTGTTGTTTTTTGTGTATTTAACTCTGTCTAACATTATACTTACTTAAGTATTCCGTTATTGAAATGTTTCAGTATTTAAGGTATTGTAATTATTAAATACACTGTTACGCACCTTGTTCTCACCTTATCAGGGTAGTGATTCTCTCAACAACGACGGTCGGACGGACGGACGACTGAATGTCCAAGCGGCGAGTTTAAGTAGTCCCGTCTCAGTGCGAACAAAACATTTTAGCGCGTGCATTTTCAATTTAACAGCATGGTTTCTGCCGATGGATCGAACGTATAAGGCTGCTTGCTTAATTGAAAATGCACGCACTAAAATGTGTTTTGTTCGCTCTGACGGGACTACTTAAACTCGCCGCTGCGATTTCGCTCGATCGTCTGCCCGTCCGTGGTTTTTGAGAGAATAACACCCCAGAAGTATTTATTGCCACGTTCCATTTGCAAACTATTCAGTATTTACACTTTTATCAATATTGTCAATGGTTATAAATTATAAATAAATTAAAATTGTAATGTTATTTTTTTGTTTTATTTCAATTTTTCTTTTGTACAAAATTATGCTTGAACTGCAATAAAAACCCTGTGCTTGATGGGTTATAATTACTTAAATTATTCGTTACTACTACCACAGTATAGATATAGCTAAAGCAGTAAAGAAGCTCGGCCTAATTTTCAAGATAAATGCCTACTCTCCAATTGAGCGTCAGGGTTGTCCCCTAAAATTTTGTAAAATTGAAAAAAGTTTTTGTTTAGTAGTAGTTAGTGCAAAATCGATGTCTGCGACAGCGAATCCCTTGAGATATTGACGAAATGTAGCCGCCATCTTGAACTTTTTAGTTATTGGACTGATTTCTTCCAAAATTGATATTTGGGAATATCTGTGGTCTCCGACAAGGAATCCGTTGACAGAATGGGAAAAAGTAGCCGCCATCTTGAACTTTTTAATTATTGGACTTGTTGCTTCCAAAATTGATATTTGGGAATCTGTGTGGTCTCCGACAAGGAATCCGTTGACAGAATATAGCTATATCTATACTGTGCTACTACCAACACGCCCTCGCTTCGCTTCATTTTACGTGGGTTTTCTGTATTGGAATGGGGGCAAAGAGTTCCAGGGCACATCAGCGATCCCTGCGGAACCGCCTCGTTGTCGCGCGGACAAAAATCAAATCCGCCGATATACCTACTCTTAATTCCACGTGAATCGAAAAATATGAACAAAATAAGTAAAATACACCTTTTAAAATGAATTGGTAAAATAAAAATATTTTCGATTTTTGTCAAATCGACTTTGTTATATGATTGTGACGAATAGTCTTTGACATAGAGTAACTTTTGGTATTCTGACTTTTCTGACATTTCAGTACGCGACGCTGATAAGTATTTCAAATTTCTGTTAAAGAAATCAAGTTTCACAATTGAGTTTTTAGATGTATTAACTTTGAATCATACGTCCTGCAAGGATTCTTTCCTTGTTTGGACGGGTAAGGGACGGCAGAAACCAGATAACACGCAAACTCTGCGATTTCAAGCATTGGAACTGGTCGCAGGCAGAACCCATCGGTCCTTTAGAACAAGAGGAACACGCCCGCTCGTGAGTCAGCTTCTCGGCCAGCTCAGCATTCGGGTCCTGCGCCGGAGTCTGGACTCCAGGAACTCTCGCCAGAACTCTCGCTTTCCGACGAACTCTCGCTCGCTACGACCATGCCAATCCAGTGTGAACTTCATTGACTATTTGCACCTTCGTTTGCAGGGAACCTGAAATTTGCGCATTTTAATGCACTAGCGGTTTCATCTTGAGTCATTTGTTGCTACTTGTACATAAAGATGCCTTTTGTTAAAGAAGGCACCGGGCCTAAAGGTAAGAACTCATCCATTTAGTCATCCTAGCTAGAACGTACGTGGTTATGTATGTATGTATGTGGTTCTCTTCTCTGACCATTTTACTTTGTGTTATTTGTGTTTTTGTGTTTGCGTAGGTATCATAGATATGTGCAAAAGCCACGACTAGTGCCCGAAAATATGCAACATAACCATTCACTGGTAATAATTTCTCACGATGTCCCGCCATCGGTAGGCTCTACTCGGTGACAAGGTTTCTGCTAAAGGTGATAGCGAGTTGTTCGGGTGGTCTGTACTGCTGCGACTGGATATTAAATTAAAAAGAAAA
Organism: Acleris laterana; assembly: GCA_963966035.1. Classification (NCBI taxonomy): domain Eukaryota; kingdom Metazoa; phylum Arthropoda; class Insecta; order Lepidoptera; family Tortricidae; genus Acleris; species Acleris laterana. The sequence goes on from OZ014439.1 coordinate 1,223,664, forward strand.
TAAAAATACCTAATGGATTAAGAACTATCTATTTTTTATCATTCTTATTCCATAATTAAGGCATGTCCTTTCATATAGTTCGATAATGTTTGTCAGAGTTTTTCTACGTTGATCATGGCTCGGACCATCGAAACGAACGAATGGTGGACGGAAGTAAGCACGTGGCGCTCACGGACGCGGGCTGGGTAGTGATTCTGTGAACAACGCCGGTCGTGCGGACTGTCGAGTGATATCCAAGCGGCGAGATTAAGTAGTCCCGTCAGTGCGAACAAAATACATTGTAGCGCGTGCATTTTCAATTTAGCAGCATGGTTTCTGCCGATGGGTCGAACGTATAAGGCTGCTTTATTGAAAATGCACGCGCTACAATGTGTTTTGTTCGCACTGACGGGACTACTTAATCTCGCCGCTTGGATATCACTCGACAGTCCGCACGACCGGCGTTGTTTACAGAATCACTACCCTGGTGGCAACTGACTCGACTGAACGTTATTACGTCCTTTCCAAACTAGGATGGTACCTCATTTAGTTCGTCAGAAACCATCCTTCCTTCTAATTAGGTTACTATTAAGGATGCTTATTTGCTTACTAAATTCCGTAGCAGGATAAAGGATGGAGAAATGCCCTTTGATAATTAATGACTTATTTTTTTTTCCTACTGTAAGCTTTATATTTTATTTGTAAAAAGTAGCCTATACCTAGGTATTCAAATTTTCACGTATCTAACTTCACAAATTACGAAATTCATACAAAATTCTACACCCTACTTTTAACCTTAGGGTTTATAATATTAGTAGGGTTATTAGGACACTCGTATCAGTAGGATTAGTGGATAATAGCTTCTGAACGCGTCTTTGTCTGCTTAGATTTAAATTATAGTTATTCCCTCGGGAACTTTTACATTTTGTTTTTTTTTTGTTTTACATGTAACACCGCTCTGAGCTCTCTCCAGATAGGACGTACGGATGGACAAACGGACAAACGGTGTAAGAACGGACGAAGACAGACATGCACAGACACACACATACACACACATAGCTGTCAAACTTATAACATCCCTCTTCTTGCGTCAGGGGTTAAAAAGGGAGCAGTATCAGCAGTGCCCCATGTTCTAGCGGTCTGCTTGCGACAGCCGGGTTCACCCCTCATAGGCAGTGGGGGGAGGGATGCGTCAATCTGTTTCCCAAACTCGATTATTTCGCGTAGCAATTTATTTATCCAGTGGCGATGTGATTTTACCCAATCGCATTTTTTTCCATTCTTAACTTTCTCTGGGTCGCGTATTTTCCCTCTGGATTTTTCCCAGTCGTAAATTTCCCCATTGTAATTAGGTCGAAGTAGGTAGGTAGGTTTAGGTCAGGTTAGTGTTGCAGCAACCACCAAGAAGTAGGAGCTCCGCACGAGTGAAACGTGGAAATTGAGATAAATACGTTTAGGAAATTATGATAATCGAATCATTTCTGCTGAGAATAAATCATCGGACAAATAATCTACTTAGGTACTGAAAAAAAGTAAAGACGTAAGTTTTGTGAATGGAAAGATGGCTACCAGATCAAAGATATTGGACAAAATATCGCCATACTCGGGAGGAGGGGTTTCACACGACGCAAATTTATACCCACTCGCGTCGCTCGTGCATGCGCTGCCTTTGAGTAATTATGTATACCTACTACGTACTGTAACGTAATAATTCAATGTGCGCTGCCGTGGAATTCCACTGTATCGCTAGAGTATCCCTGTAACCCTGTTTTTTCTTTCAGTATTCCTGTGTTACAGTGATCGCCCGTGGTGCAACCTCAACATCGAGTATCTTATGTCTCTTAAGGCACTACTGAAGTATGTGCAAATAGTGAGTTCTTTTTGTATAAAATACTAGCTGTTGCGCGCGACTCCGTCCACGCAGAAAAATAAAACATAGGCCTATGTCACTCAGGGTGAATGTAGCTTTCCAATGGTGAAAGAATTTTTGAAATCGGCACAGTAGTTTTTGAGTTTATTCATTACAAACATACAGACACAAAAATACAAATCTTTCCTCTTTATACGAGTACCTACCTAGTATTAGTGTAGATGAGTGAAGCGGTCGGTTGATTTATGCGACACACGCTTCATGGGACACGATGCGTTTCATGCACATCATACTCGTATGTTAGGTACATCAGATAATCTAATCAGTAATTACCAAACATTGTTTAACGCGGTGACCGCAGTTATATCTGGGGCCCGTTTCTCAAGATCCTCTCACATTTCTCTAATAATATTAGTGTTTGGTCTCGTAAATAGTACTACAAAATGAGATAAGTAAGACACTTATATTATTAGACATACTTTTTGAGAAACCCTGATGTAAACACACCTTCAAATTCCCAGTTACTTTTTTCTGAATAATCATTTTACCGAATTTTCATTTTTCCGAATGCTAAGTAGGTATTTTAGATTAAATGCATAATTTAGTTGTCATACGTAGGCTAGGTTAGGTTTGATTTATAATCGATAGCAACATTTTAAGTGTTCCATAAAAAATTGCGTTCGAAATTATGAAAATTCTGAATTTTTATCAATTCGGAGTTATGACTGTTCGGAGTTAGGTATGTAGTGTACCTACCCGTAAAAATGATGTGCGTCAAACGCACCGCGTTAAGCGTAGCTTTTATCGCATAAATCAACCGAGCGCGTAAGTGCTTGTCCGTGATTATCTCACGTTTGCCTGAACCGATTTTGATGCGGTTTCAGAAAGTTTTTGTTACCGTCACGAGCGTTAATTTGGGACCCATTTCAAGAAAAATATGCTTGATGTCGTCAATGTCATTAGAGATGTCAAGTCATTTGTAACTTTTAGGCAACTCAACCTTATTGTTGTAGAATGTCAGATTGACGTTGGATTCGGTAGTCGCACGATGCTACATCCGGAGTTACTCGACGTCATAGAGACCTGTTGGGTTGCGAAGCGTAGATGATAAAAAGAATAATGACTTATAATATTATACATCTTTTCATCGGCGGGGGAGCGGCTATTGGTTTTCACATACTTAAGCTCACGCCTTTATTCCCAGAGTGGGGTAGGCAGAGCTACAGAATTACTAACAGCTCTAAAAACTTGTTAATAATTCTGTAACCACATTTTGCACAATTAGGCTAAGGGGTCAATCAACTTTTCTTTGTAGCTCGTTGCCATGGTGACGTCTCCTGAGTCACTCTTTAAAACTGTGATTTCAAAGAATATAAGTCATCTAAAAATCAGTTTTATTGGCAATATCATACCCATTGTTTGAAGGGCTTTCTCTCGAGTGTGCTAGAAGTATATATTATAGCATTTTTTCTAAGAAACTCTAACACTGTTGTCTCCTGGGTTACGGGACAGAATAACAACAACAAAAAGTTGATCCACCCTAAGATTACCAGTGTATTAGTGACAGGTTGCAAGCCCATCGCCTAACAGTACTACACAGCTTTTATTCCCTTAGTCGTCTCTTACGACAGCCACGGGAGGACATGGAGTGGCACAATTCTTACCCGGCAACCACGCGGGGAAATTTCAAAAATGTAAAAAAAATCTTTTGCATGGACATACTCGAGCGCGTCAGATATTGATATCATCCATGTCCTACGTATTTAAAAAAAAACGTACTTATGTTAATCTGATTGTTTCCATGATGGGGGCGGTCGAGTAAAAAGTAATTAAAAAAAATGTGATCCAGCGCGTCAGATTTCCAAGGGGGATGTTAAGTGAACCTAAAAAAACGCTCATAAGTAATAATCTGACTATTTGGATGTGACGCAAACTCGCGATCATTATTGGAATGTGTAAAAAAAAAACGTCATTTTGAAATACTCAAGCGCGTCAGATTAAGATATATATGGTTCATCTTTCGTGCTTTCTCATAATCTGACTATTATCTGGATGGATTCGCCTGATCTGACTTTTTTTTAAATCTTTGAACTTAAATAAAATCTTGAAAATCTCAGAAAATAGCATGCAAATGCAAAAGTGTACCTATGTTTTTAGGGTTCCGTAGTCAAATTACGAACCCTTATAGTTTCGCCGTGTCCGTCCATCCGCAGCCTAGCTCGGAGACCCTTAGTGCTAGAAAGCTGTAATTTGACATGAATATACATATTAGTCACGCCAACAAAGTGGTAAAATAAAATGTAGTTTTTTTTTAGCGTAGGTACCTTCCCTATACATAGTAGGTAACTACGCGTAACTGGGGATGTATTTTTTTTGTCTACCCCGTAGTGTGGGTTGTCGTTGAATAGGTCTTTCTAAGATATTGCTTCATTACTTGAACAGCTTTTTGATTAAGGGATCCGTTTATGAAATATTAAGCTTTAAAGCGCTAATTTGTGAAACCTTTTGTTAAACAGCCTTTGTAGCGGATAGGCAGGAAAATGAGAAAAGGCGATGTTTTTAGCAATTATGAATCTATGAATTTAGTGGCAAAATTGACTATTTCATGGCTATTAGCAGCACAATTTTATTTATTACCATTTCGGGGCGGCCGGACGAAGCTCAAGTGTTTTTATTATTACTTCTGGGCTGGTGCTCCCGATGAGCATTGGCACTACGGCTTCCTTAGCCTCGCCGCGTAGACACTTTCCTAGACAATATAATTTTTCAGTGTCACTGAATTTACACAAAGTAGATGACTCCATAAAAGCCGCTTTAAATTGCATCCATTATATAGGGTCCCCAGAATACAAGGGTAGATCTTTTGATGCAGCATACTTTAAACCCATATCATGGCTTGGAAACGTAGAACTAGAAGCAGTTATGGCATTCTTTAACGCGTCAGCTAGTTTTTCTATGTCGGTAGGTTGTCGCTCGGGCTGCGCTAGCGCCGCGGGTGGCTTATCGCTGGAGCCGGCATGCATGCTGCGATACCGATGCGCGCGCAAGGCTAAGGCGCGAACGAGATCGGCCGACAGCCAAGATTCAAAATGTAATAATTAGTGTTTAAAACACAAATTACAAATAATTTAAAATTATTTCAATTAAATTGAGTTATTTTTTAGTAATAAAGCTGGTTTTACCAATTTATTGAAATAAACATGTAGATACTTAATGTTATTTGCCGCATAAAAACTGTTTGTTGCTAAAAAAAAGGTATAACCCGATTAAATTACATCGCTTCTTCTTCGTACTTACAACTTGGTACTAGGGTACCAAATGTAAATTGGTTGGGTTAATAAACTAAAGGCACTAGTTCAATAATATACCGAAAAAGCACGCGTGTTTAATATCTACGATTATGAGCCAAAATCGGTGGAAAAAGAACGTCGTTTTGAGCAAGTGTGTTGAAAATAATATAATATTAAGGTAGTATAATATAATGTAATATTTTAGGTTAGTTTTCCTAGACCTAAGTCAACAAACAGCCTTTATCGATGAATTTTTGTTACTTTGGCGGGTAGAAATCGTCAGTCGTACCTAGTCAAAAACAATTTTTCATCACACTTGCTCGTAGGTAAATAGTGTCCTAACATGCTAGAATAATCGACCGTAAATCCAAAATAATACCCCCGGGCCTTTTTTTACCATTACGTACGTAACGTGCGTAATAGCTTTTTCATCACACTTGCTCGTAAATAGTGTCCTAACATGCTAGAAAAATCGACCGTAAATCCAAAATAATACCCGCGGGCCTTTTTTTACCATTACGTAACTAAAGTGCGTAATAGCTTTTTTTTTAAATATTATACGTGGACTCAAACTATCACAATACGTCAGGACCCCAATTCTTGTGCCATTCGATATGAAGTTTCATTCGAGATGAAATGTCAGTTGAATACTATTTCCTAACAATCTCGCATAATAAACTATTGATCTCATATGTCACTAGAATCGGACTCCGAACACGTTTGACATTATCTGTGGTAAGTCACAGACAATGATGTAGTCTACCGCTAATAAGTTAAAAATATGATCTTTTGTCTGATTTTATTTCATTTCCTCGCAATTGTGATGAAAAACATTGTATGTTACACGGGTGGTAAAGGAAATACAAAGCTCGAGTCATTAAAGCCCTCAGCCTTCGGCTTCGGGCTTCTAACAGACTCTCGTTTGTAATTCTTTCTTTACCACCCTTAATACACAATGTACTATTTTTTTAAATATTATACGTGGACTCAAACTATCACAATACGTCAGGACCTCTTGTGCCATTCGATATGAACTTTCATTCGAGATGAAATGTCAGTTGCATACAATTTCCTAAAAATCTCGCATATAAACTATTGATCTCGACTGTCACTAGAATCGGACTCCGAACCCGTTTGACATTATCTGTGGTAAGTCACAGACAATGATGTAGTCTGCCGAGACATATCCTATAATCTGTGGTCTGCCGCTAATAAGTAAAAAATATGATCTTTTGTCTGATTTTATTTCATTTCCTCGCAATTGTGATGAAAAACATTGTATGTTACACGGGTGGTAAAATAAATACAAACCTCGAGTCATTAAAGCCCTCAGCCTTCAGCTTCGGGCTTCTAACAGACTCTCGTTTGTAATTCTTTCTTTACCACCCTTAATACACAATGTACTATTGTTATTTTCAAGTTTGTAGCCCTCCCCCTTCTTTACGTCACTCTCAAATTGTCAGATTAGTGGAATATAGATACACGTTTTAGCATGTAACTAACCACCTTAATCTGACGCGCTGAAGAATTTCAGATGGTCAATTTTTTTTACCCATCTAATCCTTTATCATTGACGGGCGGCCATACATAAGGGGCTCATATTTGGTGGAAGTACGCAGGTACTAGGTATTCCCCTGTATATTCATCTGCCGCGCTGGAGTTAATCCCGAAATCCCCTCTTGGGGTATATACTTAAGGTGGGTACCAAATTAATCTCCCGTGACTGTAGGTACATTCTAGAGAAGGATTTGGAATACAACAAAGTTTGGTTTACATTTGGTGAAGTGGAACTGATGACGAAAACCACAGATGGCTGCCGGAACCCCTCAACAATAGCTGCCTGTTCCTATTCCACTATAACGGCGCGACTATAACGAAGAACGTTTACCTCATTTTTAAATATGACATATAATTTCCTTGCGGCGAGCTTAAAATGTCTTAACCCATATATGCCCAGAACTATTTTTGGTGTCAAAGGACTATGAATCAAATGTAAATCGGTTTACTAATGTTTGGTCAAAACTCATTTCTCAAAGTATCACTTCCCAAATTATTTTACTTAAATTTTCATTTCCCAAAAAATCATAAGGCAAAACAACTTTTAGCAAATTAACAGTTAGCAATAATTTTCTTTGTAAATTATTGTTTAACAAATAATTACTTGGTCATGTTTCATTTTACCAAATTTCATATAGTCAAATGTATCGTTTCGCATAACATACTTTTTCCAAAATATTGTTTGGCATACGATTTATATCCTGTAGTGCATTAGATAAAATTTAGGGTATCATTTTAGGGTCGCAGCTCTAACCTAACCTACTTTTCTGGCAGCAGTTCGTTTCTGTGGGGATGACAGTTCTAACCTAGCCTAACCTAATTTGTTGGTAGGAGTTCATTTCTGTGGAGGTCGCAGTTCTAACCTAATCTTACCTACTTTTCTGGTAGCAGTTAGTTTGTGGTATAAATTGAGTGTGTGAAGTTACAATTTGAACAAAACCAATTCAATCATTCTCTTAAGATCCATTCATCAGATCTATGATGTATCTAATGAAATATTTTTTTCTAACTAGATCCATTACGCGGAAGTATGGATCTAATGAGATATTATTTGTCACCTGATACATCTTTCTACCCAGTTGCAAGAAATGGATCTACGGAGAATATTTTTCTCAGTAAATCTAACGTGTTGTCATGGATCTAATGAGAAGTAAATAATGTTTAGTCAAGATCACCAACATACCCGTACATATATAAGTTTCAAAAATATGTATACATAAACTTTATTAACATCGTAATAAAGTATGTATACATATTTTTGAGACTGGTATACAGACATATTGGTGTTGCTGACTGTACTTCAGCACAATGGTCACTAATGGTGGCCTCTATCGGGTTATGCGTTTCATCAGGCATGCATTTTTCGCAGTGAGGTTTCCGTATTACAATATCAGATTCGTCCTAAAACCAAAAAACGAGAAGTATACAGTATGTCCCTGGATAAAGTGCACAAACGAATAGGGATGAAACTAGACACAATTTTATCGACAAAAAAAAAATAAAAAAAAATTACCACCTTTATTTATTTTTTTATGATTTTTTAAAAAAAGTCATAGTACGCAGAGGACCTCATCGGAACAAATCAAGATATTTTGGCTCCTGTGGGCTCTATTGATTTGAAACAAACGGAATTATAATCACAAAAGTTTATTTGTGTCAATGAAAATAGAAAAAAATGAGAAAAATTGACATAAACCCTAAAAATAATGACTTTTCCTATGAATTTTGTGTTTTTTTTTCTCGAATTTTTAGTATTTACTCGATTTACTCAAAATTATGCCCATCTTACCTCATGTTATTTTTACCAGTAATGGTTGTGTATCTCATTGCCTTTTATTTAAAAAAATAACCAAGTGTCTCGCACAATTACAAGATCCTTAATGAGCGGCCAAACAAAGACATTGCGTTTACACTTAATTAGGTAGCCGCTCAGGTTGAAACCCTTAATGGAGGATTAGGATTACATTTTGGGTTTCTTGCACAATTATAAGATTATTAATGAGTGGCCAAACAATGACATAATGATTACGCTTAATTAGGTTGTCGCCCAGGTAGATTATTGTCCTTACTCTTTATTGAATTTTATTTGGGGTGGGGCGGGGAATACATGTTAGGATTAGCATAAATAGTGATAAGATAAGGTTTAGTTCATCAGTTACTTCGAATCATTCGTCGTTACTTATTCTCAGTTACAACTACTTCTACTATCAGGATTTCATAAAATGCCCCGTTTAAGTGAGTTCACGCACAGAGATCTCGCCGACATCCACTTTTATTATGGAATGGCGAGAGGTAATGCCAGAGCTGCTCGTTTATTATACATGGCAGCATTCCCGAACAGGAGACCTGTACCGTCTGCTCGTAATTTTCAAGAACTTCACAGACGATTGTCGAATGGACTTCGATTGGATCGAGATCGCCGAGAACAAGCAGGAGTAGTGATTGATGGAGCTGTTGAGGAAGCCATACTAAGAAGTTTATTTGCTGATCCGACGACCAGTATTCGGCGGTTGGCCTTGCAGCATGGAGTTTTAAAATCATCGGTTTGGCGGATTTTTAAAAAAGAAGGTCTTCACCCATACCACTACCAACGAGTTCAACATCTACACGACGACGTAGACAGGGTACCAAGATGTGTGCTGTCTTCTTGGATTCAACGGCAGATCAGGAACGATCCTGAATTCACCCAAAAAATTCTGTGGATGGATGAGAGTCAGTTTACACGACATGGGATCACAAACTGCAGGAATCTACATGAATGGAACCCCAAGGGAGAAAATCCTCACCTCAAAAGGTCGTCAAAAAGTGCAGTTTTCGATAAATCTGTGGGCTGGACTAATTGGTGACATGTTCATTGGCCCTATTTTTCTCCCCAGAACTTTGAACGGTCCCAGATTTTTAGAACTTTTGAGAGAAGATCTGCCCCTTGAATTGGAGGATGTGCCCTTGGAGACTAGAAGAACAATGTATTTACAAATGGATGGATGCCCGGCCCATTACGCACTTGACCTAAGGGGATTTCTCAACGCCTCTTATGCTAATCGTTGGATTGGCCGACAAGGGCCAGTGGCGTGGCCAGCACGCTCACCAGACATGACACCACTGGATTATTTCCTTTGGGGCACAATGAAACAGAGGGTATATCAGCGTCCCTATCAACACAGAAGAGGAATTGCGTGGCAGAATTGTCCATTGTGTAAATTACATAAAAAATAACCCGGAAATGATACGTCGAGCAACTCAACAAATAGCAGTACGTGCAGGATTGTGTTTGCAAGAGCGGGGTGGGCATTTTGAACAGTTATTACATTAAATAAGTAATTATGAAATTCCATAATTCGTTTGATTTTATAATCCCATACCCAAAATGTAATCCTAATCCTCCATTAAGGGTTTCAACCTGAGCGGCTACCTAATTAAGTGTAAACGCAATGTCTTTGTTTGGCCGCTCATTAAGGATCTTGTAATTGTGCGAGACACTTGGTTATTTTTTTAAATAAAAGACAATGAGATACACAACCATTACTGGTAAAAATAACATGAGGTAAGATGGGCATAATTTTGAGTAAATCGAGTAAATACTAAAAATTCGAGAAAAAAAAACACAAAATTCATAGGAAAAGTCATTATTTTTAGGGTTTATGTCAATTTTTCTCATTTTTTTCTATTTTCATTGACACAAATAAACTTTTGTGATTATAATTCCGTTTGTTTCAAATCAATAGAGCCCACAGGAGCCAAAATATCTTGATTTGTTCCGATGAGGTCCTCTGCGTACTAAGACTTTTTTTAAAAAATCATAAAAAAATAAATAAAGGTGGTAATTTTTTTTTATTATTTTTTTTGTCGATAAAATTGTGTCTAGTTTCATCCCTATTCGTTTGTGCACTTTATCCAGGGACACACTTATAAAATTGATAAAATCACGTATTTTTTACTTCACAATCAATCTAAATTCATGTAAATAATTTTTTTGCATTTTGGCAAATACTTACCGCGGATAACGTTACAGATCCTTTACACTTTAATTTTGTTTTTTTATAATTTTCACACCGCCAGAGACTAGTCCCTTTCTTGTATTTTACGTGAGTATGGAACCTATATCCCTCAAACAAGAGGACTTTCCCGCGTCCACTCTTAATAAATTTAAGTTCACTCATTGTTCAGTTTACCTAAGCAAATGATAAGTATCTCTGTAATATGAGAAACAGCAGTGACAAGTACCGGGTATTTTATTATCATGATTAATGCTACAAGTGGCCAATTCATCATTCTATCTAAAGAGAGTTAACGATGTAGTCTATGAGACGAGTAGATCTAGCGGGAATATGTTCTCAGTGGATCCACTATCGGTAGCATCAATGGACCTAGTGAGAATAAAGTTTCACCAGATCCATACTGGCTCTGATAAAATGGATCTAGTGGGAATATGTTCTCAGTGGATCCACTATCGGTAGCATCAATGGATCTAGTGAGAATAAAGTCTCACCAGATCTAGTATGGATCTGATAAAATGGATCTAGCGGGAATAATGATGTCATTAGATACATGGACAAATGAATAAATGGACCCATTGAGAAAGTTTTCTCCCTAGATCTGTTCCAGAGATGGACAATGTATCTACTGAGAAAAATATTCTCCGTAGATCCATTTCTTGCAACTGGGTAGAAAGATGTATCAGGTGACAAATAATATCTCATTAGATCCATACTTCCGCGTAATGGATCTAGTTAGAAAAAAATAATTCATTAGATACATCATAGATCTGATGAATGGATCTTAAGAGAATGATTGAACAAATTGGGAATATAATATTTGCCAAAGGAAAACATTTGCTTAATAAACGTTTGTCTTAATATAACTTGACAAACTAAAATGATGCCAAATGATAATTTGACTAAATAAATAAAATGCGAAATGTAAATGTGCTAAAGATTCGTTTGGGAAATGAAACTACTGCGATATTACGTTTCTTGAGAAGTGAAATTTTGCGAAAAATATTTTGCCCAAACGGCAGTACACCCACTGAAAAGTATAATAGTAGATTGTTCAACAAGGGACTAAAACAAGCCATATTGACACGAGATGTTTAGCCACGCGAGCTCAGCGAGCGAGGGTGGCTATAGTTCGTGTGCCATTATGGATGTTTACATCTTAATCGTGGCTTTTAGCTTATTCGTAGCTTTTTCATTTGCAACCGTTTGAGTCTCGCTTAAATTGCATCCATACTATAAAACTGAGTAATGCCAACAGGAGCCCTGAGGCCCTAGCCAAGATGCATAACGCTAACTAGCGTGTATATTCGTTTCGTTTTGTAACCAATCGCGTCACTGGTAGATCACGTGACCTTTCGTATCACGTGATCTACCACTGACGAATAGAAACGCTAGTTAGCGTAGTGCATCTTCACAAGGGCCTCTGGAGGATCAACTTTTTTTTTTTTTACAGATAGTGAACGTGATATGTATATGCCTAGTAATAAACCCTGAATATCAGCTTGTATCGTCTACTCACTGGGCTTACTTCGAGCCTAACATTAGACCGATAGTTATTGTGGTGGACACGGTGGCCGTGGTTTTCTTAGGTATAGGCATTCTCTATGAAGTATGCGTAATACTATGCTATGTATTTTACTTCGTGGATGACCCCATGGAGGAGAAGGTGGTCTGGCTGAGGTGCCAGGTGTTCTGGTGTCTACTGCTGTGCATTAGTTATATCCCAGTGGGGACCTACCTCTTGGCTGTGGCGTCATATTACTATGTAAATTACTACACACACTTTATGTCGGTGAGTATTGAAGGCTTATATCAAAGAGAGGATCAAAAATTGATCTTGTGTACAATCAAATAATTTTCACCTCAGCAGATCAAACAAGCTGGTTTTGCTGCTTAAAAATAACGGGATTATTGTACTGAAAAAAAGGTTTTTTAAAGCCACAGACAGCATAAAACTGCATACAGACAAGTTGTGTTTGCACTACGGCATTATCAAGTTGCGTGGCATGTTTCATCTGTTTCTTTTATCCGCTTTTTATTTTATTAGTATTTTGCATAAATGGTTTTGATTTATGCATATGCGATCGCGTCGTCACTGCGTCGTGTATTCACGAAATGGTAACTGCAGAAGAGCAACGCTGGCTCTGCCGGCTTCACGCTGCTGAGGTGAAAAGTTGTATGTGTCACACGAGATCAAAGCTATTTATCTCTTCCAATCCTTCGCTTACTCGGGATTAGAAATCAACACTGGCCGCAAAAACCAGCTTTGCTCTCTTGTTGCGCAAATAACTTAGTATTGTTTAAGCGCGCTAAACTACTCGATAAGACACTACCGATAGGGCCAAGGAAATTGGGCTACTACCGTGAACTTACCTACAATCAGATTAATATCATCAGTAGGTACTGATATTAATCTGATCTGACAGAAATTTCTCAGACAACCTATTCGCTATACATTACTTACCATATTCAATTTGATATAAAATACTTTTTATCGAATAAACAGCCCGGTGAAGGTCGCTCCTATTCCGATCTTAGACTATAAGTACAGTAGAATAACCCCATTTTCTTGTTTTAGATCATTATGTTGTTAAACGCGTGCTCGATGGGCTGTGAGAGCTATCTATTATATGTAGAAGTTGAGGAAGAAGACTACAGATGGTTCCAGCTGATTGACCAGGTCGTACGAAGAGAAAGCCGTTTTCATAAATAAATCACCTCATTAAAAAACTAAAAAGTAAATACGAAAGAAAACTTCTAGCTAAATCGGTAAAATAATAATAAATTACTCTGGAAAAATATGAAATCTTTAACTTACACTAACAAATCTAATAAAACGAATACACAACTACTGAACATCAAAATAAACCCGTTTGAGTCAGCTAATTTTATTAATGCATACTTTGCAGATATTGGTAGGGAGCATGCTTGTCAAATTCCTCGTCACACATTGGTGGAAGAAAATGATTACCTTAAAAAAATCTCTCTACACACCCCACATCACTTGTGTTACTACGTACTAATGAAGGCGAGGTCTATAGTACACTAATGAATCTAAAATCTGGAAGTGCCCCGGGTGGACAATATCCCCACAAGCTTTTTGAAGTACATGTCTAATGAAGTAGTCCCTGTTCTAACTCATCACTTTAATCTTTGCATTGCCCAAGGCATTTTTCCAAATTCACTAAAACAATCCCTGATAACCCCTGTGTATAAGAGTGGGGAAAAAGACAACGTCAGTAATTATAGGCCAATTTCCGTGCTACCAGTCATATCAAAATTTTTGGAAAAGCTAATAAATTCCAGACTATTAAACTACCTAACGAGATTCAAGTTATTATCTACTTCCCAGTTCGGTTTCATACAATATGGTAAATCAACTGAAGACTCAATAAAGGATCTCAGTTCATTGATTGTAGAACAGGTTGATTTGAACAATAAGTGTGGACTTTAAAAATGCTTTCGAAACCGTTTCTCTCCCTACTCTTATACAAAAATGGGAAAAGATTGGTGCTAGAGGAACTCGGCTTTCTCTGTTGAAAGATTACCTTACTGGCAAAAAACAAAAGGTTAAACTGGAAAATCATATCAGGGAGGACACGGATGTTTTGTTTGGGGTTCCTCAGGGGAGTGTATTGGGCCCTACGCTGTTCTTGATTTATATCAACGACCTCTGTGATATGAACATTCAAAACGCAAAAATGTGTGAATGTGAATGTGTATGATGACACTGCCGTTGTCTTCACTGGTAAATCGTGGGATGAAGTAAAGATCAATGCCGAACTGGGATGCAAAAGTTACGAGGACACTGAGATTTTACAAAATTATATAAGGTAACACACACACACACACACACGTTTCATATTTCACGTTTATAAGTAAGGAGGTTAGACATTAGTACCAAAATGACCTGTTACCGATAAAACCACTAAGGTTACATAATTGTGACGGGCATCTCAGCCAAGATGAGTTTATTAATACAAACCTTAATATGGCTATAACCTCCTGAGGTTCCTTGTACTAATATTAGTACATACCATTGAAACAAAGATCTATTGCAAACGACGTAAAGTGGAATTTTCTTTGTTTATGATTAATGATCAAATAAAAAAAAAAACACTTTGTCATTCACAATACATTCATATTCCATTTACAAATTTCGTTGTATTGTATGGTATTGTATGGTTGGCCTGAGGAGGATAAGTACCTACCTAAGTATTTTTACAAAGTTTTACCACAGATTAAGTAAGAGTTACCATGCCTTTGCTTCCCTCATCACTATTTATTAAAACTATTCATTAGATTTCGAATTTTTACCGTATTGAAATTTAACAACCGATTATTCCGGTCCAACAAAAACTTGCGACAGCATTTTTTAAGTTGAATCATATGTAAAACCTGTGTAAAACAACAAAAAGTAAAAAAGAAATATTATATTTTGATTATTCAAGTAACTGTTTTTCTCATAATGTTTTCGATGTGTTGACAACCCTACCGTTCGAGCGAGCAAACGTAGGTATAACTATACGTTCGCAGTAAACTACGAAAAATGAACTTTCAATAGGAGTTAATATGGTTTATTTAGGCGCGTTCGGCCAGCATTATACATATATTTTATATGTATTCAATACTTTTACGTGTTGATCGGACCTACTTTGTCGCTTTGTATAGAAGTGAAATATGCCTGGTTTTACTTTGTATAGCTTGCTGTTGTTTTTTGTGTATTTAACTCTGTCTAACATTACTTATACTTACTTACTTATTCCGTTATTGAAATGTTTCAGTATTTAAGGTATTGTAATTATTAAGTACACTGCTACGCACCTTGTTTTCACCTTATCAGGTGTAATACTATGTTTTTTCCACTGGGTATAAAGAAAGGAAGAAAACAAAAGGTGATGTAAGTATACAAATTTAATTTAGGGTATTGTCATTGTTTGGTCGATGACGCTATAGGTAGCTATTATAAATGTTTTTGGTAAGATGTACAATCTAGAGATCGTTTAGCTGCGGATGTGGTCGAGCCGTGTTGCCGAGGGGAGCGACTACGCTGGCACGTGGGCACCTCGCCGGATGTACTGGCGTGGCCTATCGCTAGGCCCGTACAAAGCACCTCCTGGAATGGTCCGGGAGTAGGGGTAAGCGACCAATTCGATTGGTTGAAAGGGTTAATTTAAGTAAACTGTAAAGAGAATGCGGCATGAAGCTTCTGGAGGTGACTCAGCAGTTCGCTAGGCATAAGAGACAGCCTCATGTTTCATAGCCGGTGCAGGAAGGCATGTGTTCAAACGCAGGTTAAATTTAGGAAAACACCATAAGATCCTTGCAGAATAATTTAAATAGTTCACCGTGCGCGGCGTGCGTGTTCCAAGCAGGTTTTGCTGGATATGTTTAGCAAGGGAATAGAAGTGTGAGACAGACATGACGTAGCACAGAAGTTATAACCTCAAAACCTTCCTGTAGTATACTTAAAACACTCAGCTTGATTCACCCAGGTGAATCAATTATACTAATAGTATCCTTTATTCACTTTGTGCACCTAGTGAGTGCATCAAGTTAACTAAAAGTTGACTTGATGCACTCGTCTGCTGGCATGGGTGCATTAAGTTAACTTTCGGTGTACTTTACACACCTTTGAATTCTAAGGCCACTGTCTACAAAACCCTTTTTAGGGTTCCGTAGTCAACTAGGAACCCTTAGTTTCGCCATGTCCGTCTGTCTGTCTGTCGGTCTGTCTGTCCATTTTTTGGCAAGGACACTACCAGCCGCATTACCAGTAGTGCCGTTTACAATTTAACGACACTACCCAAACTATTTCGGATTAAGTTGTACTGTCAACACGACAAAGTTTTGGAACATAATTCTTTGTTTATGTTCCTAAACTTTGTGTAAGTAAATCATGAAGTAAAAAAAACGGCCAGCAGAAAAGTAACTCTTTATTTGTTTTTAAATCAAAGCAAACCTTAAAAAACACGAAAAATAAATTAATACGGTTTTTCTATCCATAAAGCTTTCAGGTATTTTATCCTCCTATTTAGTTAATGATTTTATTGTACAGACTCAAATGGAATAATACGAGTAAGTTTAGTTTTTTGCTTGTTTTAAATACTTTCATCTTGCGTTGGATGAAAATATTGAAGCGCAATGATATCCTGTTTATAGTTATTTTAATAGTTTTGTTTCATTCGCGGAAGCAGATCGATGTGAGGAACTACATGCTACTAAGTGCTATGGATAACATACTTAAATAAAAGTGTGCGGAAAGTGGTTTGTTTGCATGTAAACTTATTTGTGTCTTAATTTTTTGTAGCAGCCAAGGCCGCGAAATAGATTGGAATAAAGGTGTGTAACAATATAATAATTTGGCGGCCTTGGCTGCTACGAACTATGTGACGCTGACTGTACTTATGCCACAACCAAAATGCACGTGTGGACAACACCACAGTGCACAAAATTATCTTTCAGTAAACTTAATGTACCTACCGCCTACTCAGGTGCACAAAGTTTACTTGAAATATCGATGAAATTTATTCTAATGCTGAAAGTCTATTAAATGTACTTTTAGTGTACTTGATTCACCCAGGTGAATCAAGCTGAGTGTTTTAAGTATACTACAGGAAAACCTTGCAAAACCTTTTGGAGGATTATGGCCTTGCTTACGGTTTGCGGTAACCAATGTCAACTCCGGAACGCCGAAAGATCCGTTGTAGGACGTGGCACAAGTGTTCTTTGGCGTACTCCGCCGGTATACAATAAATGCAGAAATATGAACATCACTTTAGGTAAACACTTGACACACAACGCGGCTTCGAAGATCGAAAGAGCTATAAGCACTTACCTGGCGGTTTGCCCGTGGTCCTACTGCGTAGTCCTACTGCCTAAAATTAATATCATAAAATTCATAAATATGAGGTAGGTTTAGGTTATGTTAGTTTTGCAGCAGGGCCGGAGGCCCAAACCACCCAGAAATAGGAGCTCCGCGCCAGCGGAGCTCCGTCGACCCTGTTAATTTGATATTCAAATATAAATCATTGATCAGTAGGACTACACAGTAGGACCACGGGCAATGAATGACTTACCTTCGCTGTAATTATAGCCACGTAGGTTATTATTTAGGTTATTTAGGAATACTACGTGGACTGCCGGTAACTGGAATATAAGAATGCGTGGTCAAACCCGAAACGATACACAATACCTAATAATTAAAGACACCTCAAGCCAACGTCGAAGTACTTACAAGGAAAGGAGATATGGTAAGTAATTCTCCAGTATAAAATAAATAGGATGTAACTAGTTAGCTCGCCGGCTTATTAGAAAAAGAAAGCCACCGATCATGACTTGCCCAAATCAACATCTAGATCAAAACCACTTTCCAATGTTGTATCGGGGTAGAAACTTAATCGTCAACACGGGTACAGATAATAGTGGATATTTACTTAAAGGCAGCAAACTCGGGTTTTCCTCTGTCTGACTGAGGAATTAAAAAGAAGACTAAAGCTGGACTACATAAACAATTTTGGAAATAAAGATTTAAAACAATTACTAATACAGTGCCCTGGGTTTACTAACAAATGAGGGGATCAAAACATGACCCTTGCAACACCGGGTGCATGTGCCACAGATTCAGTAGTTTTTTTGACAAAGGTACTCTGGTAGCTGAATTGACCATAGATTATAAGATAAATTTAAGATACCAACTTGACAAGAAATGGAATAAGTTGTGCAGATGTGAGGCGTTAATTCAACGTAATGATGATGTTTGTTAACGACACTCTTAGGGGTGCCGTTTAGTGGTGTCGTCAACAATGAATCGCACATTTGGTCATCGCGTTTTGTACATTTTGGCCACAGAGTATTCTGTCCTGAAAACTTTCAAACTGACACTTTAGCCGTAGTTACTTCTATCGAGAAAACATTCCGACTATAGCACATTTAGTCAATCGCGTTTGTACCTTTTGGCCACAGAGTATTCTGTCCTTTAAACTTTCAAATTGACAATTTAGCCGTAATTAATTCTATCGAGTAAACATTTTGACTAAAAGAAATGTTGTCCATGGCATATTTTGCCTTTAAAGTATTCAGATAAAATGACTTGGTGGCACAAACATTTAGTACTTTTTGACAAAATTACATCTTAACTATTTGTGCATGATGCCTTGATTCCCCCTTTAACAAGATTCCCAGAGAACCAAACGAATGTGCGATGTACTAGACTGTCAACGCCATCCAATGGCGCTCGGCGGCAACTCGCTCACTTTAGATTAAAGGGACAACTAGCGTCATCCAACGGTAGTTGGCGGCAACTTGCTGGGGATATCCCAGAAGTTCCATAATTCTAGTTCCATATGGAACAATCGGTACATATGTATATGTCAAATAAATGATCCCAATAGTTCCATATGGAACTACATACTAGGCTTTACACCTGGTTTTGTTTTTATTTTAGTTTTAAATCAGTTTAGTATCTTCGGAGCATACCCCGTTATCAGTGTTGCAGAATCATTGAAGACGCTAGGGTTGGCACAGCACATATTATGGGTTTTTGTTTTACTAAAATTTGAGTGATAATGCGGTAACACCCGAGATATTGTAACACGTCGTGCTTACTTCGGCCGCGTTTTACTATTGTAAAACACATTTTTTACCGAGGGACACGATCACTTGTATCAGAAACAATGTGAAACCTGAAGTGTCTTATACTTGACAATGTTAACTGAAGTATGTAGGTAATCAATGTGAAGAAGTGGCCAATTGTGTAATTTATTTTTATTTTAGCTTTAATTTATTGTAAATTGATTTATCCTGTAATTGTTTATGTGCAATAAAGATATTGAAGCCTGTAAAATAAATATGTAAAGGTCATACTTAGCAGAGGTAGACATTTAATATGAATACGTACCAGTAGTTCCATATGGTACTTTTGGGACATTTCCTTCAAAATGAATATCCCGATAGTTCCATATGGAACTAGAAAATATGGAACTTCTGGGATATCCCCAACTTGCTAACTTTAGCTAGATAGTTACTAACGTCATCTAACGGTGAGCGCGAACAGCTCGCTCGCTATTTGTGATAGTGAAAAAGGCCGGCATTCTATGGGTTAATTAAATAAAAAAAAAAAAAAAACAATGACTTTAGAAAAAAAGATAGGCTCGCGTTTTTACAAAAATAATGAGTAAATGTTTAAATGAATTAGCTATATTTTTATATATCAAAAAATTCAAAATTCTTATTTTTCTCTAAATACATAGTATTTTGTAAAAAAGGGGATGGACTCCTAGTAAGCAATAATTTGCTTGTGTCAGGAGGCTCCGCTCTTCCTAAAGTAAAAACATGACTATACCTAGTATGTGATTTACATGTACTTAGACCATTTTTTTTTATTACATAACAAAAAGAAATAAAAAGAAAATATTGCAAATAAGTACAAGTAAGCAGGTGTGTGTGTGTGTGTGTATATCATATGTGTATGCATATCGATTTTAGGTTGTGTGTTACTTGTTATACTAAAACATCTATAATTTGTTTTAGAAATATTAAATGTCAATACATTGAGTCTGAGCCGCTTAGAAATCTGAGACATTCCCAGTTCAGCATTGATTTTTACTTCATCCCACGATTTACCAGTGAAGACAACGGCAGTGTCATCAGCATACGAAAAGATTTTTGCGTTTTGAATGTTCATATCACAGAGGTCGTTGATATAAATCAAGAACAGCGTAGGGCCCAATACACTCCCCTGAGGAACGCCAAACAAAACATCCGCGTCCTCCCTGATACTCGTATGATTTTCCAGTTTAACCTTTTGTTTTTTGCCAGTAAGGTAATCTTTCAACAGAGAAAGCCGAGTTCCTCTAACACCAATATTTTCCTATTTTTGTATAAGAGTAGGGAGAGAAACGGTTTCGAAAGCATTTTTAAAGTCCACACTTATTGTTCAAATCAACCTGTTCCACAATCAATGAACTGAGAACCTTTATTGCGTCTTCAGTTGATTTACCATGTATGAAACCGAACTGGGAAGTAGATAATAACTTGAATCTCGTTAGGTAGTTTAATAGTCTGGAATTTATTAGCTTTTCTAAAAATTGTGATATGACTGGTAGCACGGAAATTGGCCTATAATTACTGACGTTGTCTTTTTCCCCACTCTTATACACAGGGGTTATCAGGAATTGTTTTAGTGAATTTGGAAAAATGCCTTGGTCAATGCAAAGATTAAAGTGATGAGTTAGAACAGGGACTACTTCATTAGACATGTACTTCAAAAAGCTTGTGGGGATATTGTCCCAACCCGGGGCACTTCCAGATTTTAGATTCATTAGTGTGTAGTAAGAGAAGACAATAGAGAGATCTCTCTCCAGGCGGGTGTTATGCCTGGGGACCGAAGTCCATTGGGATGAAGTTGGAAGTGCTACATATATCAACTGACTCAAGTCGCTAGCTAGCGCGATGTAGAACACTTTAGTTCCGCTGTCTGACGCTGTGGCGCTGTTGGCGCTGGCGAGTTGGTGGTACATGTTTGCCGTTAGATGTCGCTATGTCGCCACAAGTGTACTAATAGACCTCCGCCTTCATTAGTAGGTAGTAACACAAGTGATGTGGGGTGTGTAGAGAGATTGTTAAGGTAATCATTTTCTTCCACCAATGTGTGACGAGGAATTTGACAAGCAAGCTCCCTACCAATATCTGCAAAGTATGCATTAATAAAATTAGCTGATTCAAACGGGTTTATTTTGATGTTCAGTAGTTCTGTATTCGTTTTATTAGATTTGTTAGTGTAAGTTAAAGATTTCATATTTTTCCAGAGTAATTTATTATTTTTTACCGATTTAGCTAGAAGTTCTCTTTCGTATTTTCTTTTTAGTTTTTGAATGAGGTGGTTTATTTATAAAAACGGCTTTCTCTTCGTACGACCTGGTCAATCAGCTGGAACCATCTGTAGTCTTCTTCCTCAACTTCTACATATAATAGATAGCTCTCACAGCCCATCGAGCACGCGTTTAACAACATAATGATCTAAAACAAGAAAATGGGGTTATTCTACTGTACTTATAAGTAGTCTAAGATCCGAATAGGAGCGACCTTCACCGGGCTGTTTATTCGATAAAAAGTATTTTATATCAAATTTAATATGGTAAGTAACGTATAGCGAATAGGTTGTCTGAGAAATGTCAGTCCAATACAAAAAAAAACTTTTTTAAATTGCAATTGCTTGTTTACTAGACAAACTACATACTAATCGAAAGTATAAAGCCTATAGAATATGCAAACGTTAGGTTTAGTGCAAATCATTAGTACCGACTTACCTGTTTATAACCTACCTACAGACCTACTTACCCAAAAGTTATGGTGGGAAAAAAATGTTAACCTAACGCTTGCATATTCTATAGGCTTCATACTTTCTATTGGTATGTAATTTGTCTATTAATTACGCAATAGTATTTTTTTATTTTAAAGTTGATTTTTAAATTTTTAATTATTTATATACTGGACTGAAATTCAGCCTACCTATTCGCCATTTATTACTTAACATATTAAATTTGATATAAAATACTTTTTATCGAATAAACAGCCCGGTGAAGGTCGTCCCTATTCGGATCTCCTACATTGCCTCACATGAATTGATACGGTCGAGGACATAAATATGTAAACACTTTAACTTGACATTGACACTTACTTGACTGTTATAACAAAGAAAAGGACAGAGCTACAATTTACCTGAAAGATAGTGTTAGCTGGAAATTGAAAAATCAGCCCGTAATGTCATGTTTAAAGATTTAAAGATAAAAAGATAAAAGATGTTTATTCAGTAAGTAGGCCGCACGGGCACTTTTACTCGTCAAAAGTCTACCAGCAGCGCTTCGTAAGAGACCACAGCTGAGAAGAAACGCCGCAAGAAACTCAACAGTCAGTCGTTTTTTTTTTTAAATATACTTACAATTATAAAACTTAACCTAGCATTATACAACACAATGAGTATTACACATACAATAAGAAATAAATACATACACGCGTAGTTGAGCAGGAAAATGTGTCAAACTTATTTTTTTCATTAATATTGTTTTTTTTTTGTTGTAGTTTTTTTTTATTGTACTGTATTAAATAGTTATAATAAACACATTTAAAACTAACAGCTAGTTTTATTTGCAAATTTTACGGTTATAAGTGTATCCGAACGTGTTTGTTTATTTTTGGGCCTGCTATGTGTGGAAGCACCATGGTGGAGAGTAACGGTCATCATGCCTTGAGTTGTGGTCGATGTGCTGGCCGTTTCCCCCGTCACCACGCTCTCAATGATATTGTCCGGAGAGCGCTAGTCTCGGCAAATGTTCCGTGTGTGCTGGTACCTTCGGGCCTTAGCCGCACGGACGGTAAAAGACCCGATGGTTTGACCCTGGTGCCTTGGTATAGACGGAGGTGCCATCTCTGGGACCCTACGTGCGTCAGCACTTTCGCGGCTTCACACCACGTGCACGGCTGGCGCGCTGCCGTCTAACGGCAGAACGCTGCAAGTCAAAAACCCTAGTTTTGAGAAAAACGCGTTTAAAGGTTTTTATGTTTCATGCCACAAATCACCTATTATTTATTGTTTTCAAGTGTTGGTGGTTTTTGTAATTTATGAGTATATATTCCTTCTATATAGCCGAAGAGTCAAATAATTATTAATGAATATAATTAATATAACATATGCGATAAACTGTTTTGCCAAAAGAGCTATTATAAAAAAAACGCATGAAGGCCTGGGCAAAGCGCTACAAGTTGTAAATTGAAGCGTTATGCCGTGTTTATGAACTACTTATGACGTTTTGGCTTTTTCTCATCTCGCTTTTCTCTTTTTAAACGACAATACAATATAATTATTAGAACTATACTTTTACGGGTTTTAGTCAGTTAAAATTGCCTTATTATATTAGGATATTTACTGTTGTCTGTTTATTTTTTATGATGTACTTACTTTGAAATGAAAAAGACAATACTACAAAAAATAAACATTTTTATTAATTTTGCTAATTATAATCATAAAATAAGTAAGTACTCAAACACGAAATATAATTTTAAATTCTTAATCATTCATAACATCACGAAGGCACATGATCAGTCTCTTCAGTTACATGTTAAATTAGTTAAATGCTTGTTTTCTTTAATAATATTGTACAAATGCAATAATCACTATACGAACATTTTTTTGTTATTAACCCGTACATTAATAAAAGTTATAAGGTAACTCCATTCCAAAGGTCACGGCCCACCTAGTATGAAAACCATACCCAGGGTGTACAGAAATGCAATAGGGCGGGAATTAAAGATAAATATGTATACTTTATAATGGTATATGTCGCATTAGTAATTATAAAAGAAGAAACAATAAAGGGATTTTTTTAAGTTTTATTCAACTTCATCAATGTATAAATCTAAAGTTACATCGTCCAAAAAGGCTGCAGGTATAGGTATCTATACTTTCTTGATGTCTGGCCCAGGATAAATAGTAGACAACGCTTGCAATGTGGGCACAACTTCCTATGGTGCGGCGGCCTTGTATACAAGAGCAGTAGTAACCCTCGATACTATCCCGGCAATGTGCAATTGCATGGCAAATTGACCTCGAGCCATCAAATGGAGTCTGAAATAACAGGTTGATACCGATAGAGGTATAGGTACCTGGATTAACTTAACACTAGGGTACTTTTTATCCTGGAAATCTGAAAAGCTCCCATAGAAACAACAATAACCGAATTCCATGTGGGCGGAGCAGCGGGCGAAAGTGTAATATTAAAGTAATTATGTGTATTAATATTAGGTATATCCTCGAACTTACCTCACGTGGTATTATTTTTTGTAGTATTAACACGGCGTGATCCCGATATCTTTCGAGGAAAACTCCTGTAAGACTGTGTTTTCTGCGACGTAACACAGATCGGTTACACGCTACACAACTACTAAGTCTTTCCATATCAAAAAAATCCAAATCCAAAAGCAAAATTTCCAGTAAACACGCCAAAATAATCAAATCGAACACACAGATCACAACGAAAACCTACGAAGACTGAACTACCCACATTAACTAGGGATTTCATATAACTACCTAATCAAAGATATATTAATAGCCAATCTTCTTAGCACTGTTACATATTACCTCCATGTTTTTTTTTTAAACTATTTACTTAAAATAAAGTGTGGGTTAGAACTGCATAATTTACCACCAATTTGGTTCATGTACGCAAACATTTTTTGACCGGGTAGGATTATGGGCCATGACCTTTCATTAAAATCCGTTCAGTAGTTTTTGCGTTATAGATTCACAAACATACATACACACATACATTCATCCTCACAATCTATTGCATTTATAAGTAATAGGTTCTAGTTTCTGTCCACAATTTCGTCTGCGTAAAATTCAGTTCCCGAGGGGATGGCATTATAAAAGGTAGCCTATGATGTGTTAAGCCAAAGTATTAAGCTATCTCCATTCCGAATTTCATTAAAATTCGTTTAGTAGTTTTTACGTGAAACAATCTCTAACATACATACATCCTCTCAAAAGTACCTACTAAAGATCCATAATCTCTCATTTTCGCCGTCGCCGTTTCCATCCTGTTGTATTATACCTACTTAAACATATACTCGAAAATCGAATTCAAGATCAAAATCTGACAGTTCCAATCTCGATTATTTAGTTATTTTAAAATAATTTCATAAAAACATGAATGAGAACTCGTGTAACCAGTAATATCAGGGTAAGTTTTATTGATAAAAATACCTACACCTAAACTAAAATGCAGTACAGCTAATTACACTAATTACAGCGAATGTGCGCCCGTTAGGTTTTTGGTATTGAATTAGATTTTCGAGTTTAAACAAATTGTTACCAACCCTTTTGTGTGAATCCGTGTCCGTTACTAATTGGATTAAACGTAAACTTCTTTGGTTTCTAGCCATTTTTTAACAGTCTCTGCCAGTTGTCACTATATAATTAATCAAAAATCAATCCCATATTTTATTTTAGACCCGCAAACGTTACCGTTTATCGATCGACTAGAAAACAAATAACAACAAGTGCGTAATGTTTCTAATTTGATATTTTGGAAACGAATCTGTATTTAATATGCTATCTCATTCTATAAGCTTTTAAAGTCAATGTAACTGTCTCTTTTTCACTCAGTTGCCGTGTTTTGAATTGACGGTGATGCAGCACATAGATTAAGCAAAGCGCTGCAAGTGGACATGACGCGTTCCGAGGTAGTGGCCATTTAGTACTTGCAGTGTTCTGTTATGATCAATCGGCATTACCGGTTTTGATATAAAACATCACAACTGCAGTCATGGTGTTTTGGCTAGTTTTATGCAGATTTGCCGCGTTTTGACAGATTTCTACAGCCTAAACTAAAACATATATTTAAAAGGACTTTCGTAGGTATGATAGAAGCACTCACGAGGAATCGTTTGATGCAAGTTAACACAAAACGCTGTAACTCGAGTTGCAGCGTTCTGCCGTTGGACGGCAGCGCGGCTACTGAGACGGCGGCTCTTAGGAAGCGGGACCAATATTCAGCACTGGGGAATTATTGTCCCGCTCGCGGTAGAAACGACCGGCTGTTGAGGTTTGGAGGCCCAAAACATTTGTGCAGAGGGGTCATGACCCCCGGTCCGGGTCATTCCTGGCGCAACGGCTGTCCATCGCGATTCAGCGCGGCAACGCGGAGAGCGTGATGGGTACCTTTCCGCGGGGAGTGGCGCGGGGGGGAGGGGCTTTTTGACAAGTTGTTTGTATGTTAATTATTATTATTTTGTGTCATATATGTATATTTAAGTTTCATCTTGAACTAGTGGTATTTGAAAAAATGTAGCATGTAATGTAAAATGTAGCATGTAGCACGTGAAGCATTATGGCAACTTTATTGTTTAATAGGTAATAAATTAATTAATTTGACTGTATTTGAAAATCGAACTTCGAATCAAGTTGTTTCTATCTCTCGCTTTTTTCGTATCAAAGTGAAAGTGACAGAACCAAGTGAAGGTCAATTCTTTCGAATGTCGCTCGGCATTTAAAAAAAAATTACTTTGTATCACACTGTTTTGAAGCAGCAAAACCAGCTTGTTTGATCTGCTAAGGTGAAAATTGTTTGATTGTACGCAAGATCTACTCCGGATCAGAACCCGACGGCAGCAGGCCCAAGTCCTAAGATACGCTAACCCGATACGTTTTGTTACTTAATAAGCAGTGATCGGAAATAGGTGAGCTAATTTGCCTAAACTTGATGCACCTTCATTCAATAATGTATTCCCATCTCGCTCACGCATGAATGAATATGCGTCAAGTTTAGGCAAATTAGCTCACCTATTTCCGATCACTGTTAATAAGTAATTATTGTACAATTTTTGATCCTGTCTTTGATATAAGCCTTCAATACTCACCGACATAACGTGTATGTAGTAAATTACATAGTAATATGACACCACAGCCAAGAAGTAGGTCCCCACTGGGGTATAACTAATGCACAGTAGTAGACACCAGAACACCTGGAACCTCAGCCAGACCACCTTCTCCTCCATGGGGTCATCCACGAAGTAAAATACATAGCATAGTATTACGCATACTTCATAGAGAATGCCTATACCTAAGAAAACCACGGCCACTGTGCCCATCACAACAGTTATCGGTCTAATGTTAGGCCTGTAGTAAGCCCAGGAAAAATACTCTATAAGGTGATAGTCAGGGTTTGTTACTAGGCATATACATATCACGTTCACTATCTGTAAAAAAAAAAAAATGTTGGTCCTCCAGAGGCCCTTGTGAAGATGCACTACGCTAACTAGCGTTTCTATTCGTCAGTGGTAGATCACGTGATACGAAAGGTCACGTGATCTACCAGTGACGCGATTGGTTACAAAACGAAACGAATAGACATGCTAGTTAGCGGAATGCATCTTGGCTAGGGCCTCAGGGCTCCGTTAGCATTACTCAGTTTTATAGTATGGATGCAATTTAAGCGAGATTCAAACGGTTGCAAAACAAAAAAGCCACGAATAAGCTAAAAGCCACGATTAAGATGTAAACATCAATAATGGCACTCGAACTAATATTATAATTAATCATTTATTCATGAAAGACACATTTATGTTTACATATGATAGTATACTGCCAAACTGCATAACAGTTTGTTGGCAGTGCATTAATTGCTCTTGATAGGTACACAGTTGTGTCAAAGACATAATTATGGCTAATTTATATTCATGCTATTATATTTAGAGACCTATAAATACCCACCAAGCAAGCTGGACCAATAAGAATGGGTAGGTATATTCTCACTGATCCTGATCACAATTATCTAATAATACCTTACTGACACTTTTCTTAAACGTACTCATTTACTCAACGTAAACGTACTCGCTGAGCTCGCGTGGCTAAACATCTCGTGTCAATATGGCTTGTTTTAGTCCCTTGTTGAACAATCTACTATGATACTTTTAAGTGATCATAATAAGCTGTTATGTAGTCTCGCTTCTTAGTTGATGTGCCCAGTGGGTCGTTTTCGCCCCATTAAAAAAACAGCCTTCCAGAGATTTATATTTGATTCATAGTCCTTTAACACCAAAAATAGTTCTGGGCATATATGGGTTAAGACATTTCAAGATCGCCGCAAGAAAATTACATGTCATATTTAAAAATGAGGTAAATGTTCTTCGTTATAGTCGCGCCGTTATAGTGGAATAGGAATAGGCAGCTATTGTTGAGGGGTTCCGGTGGCCATCTGTGGTTTTCGTCATCAGTTCCACTTCACCAAATGTAAACCAAACTTTGTTGTATTCCAAATCCTTCTCTAGAATGTACAGTCACGGGAGATTAATTTGGTACCCACCTTAAGTATATACCCCAAGAGGGGATTTCGGGATTAACTCCAGCGCGGCAGATGAATATACAGGGGAATACCTAGTACCTGCTTAAGTACTTCCACCAAATATGAGCCCCTTATATATGGCCGCCCGTCAATGATAAAGGATCAGATGGGTAAAAAAAAATTGACCATCTGAAATTCTTCAGCGCGTCAGATTAAGGTAGGGTGAGTTAGTTACATGCTAAAACGTGTATATTCCACTAATCTGACAATTTGAGAGTGACGTAAAGAAGGGGGAGGGCTACAAACTTGAAAATAACAACGTCTTCTCGACATTCTCGAGCGTTGCTAAAATTGTTTTTGACTACGACTGACGATTTCTACCCGCCGAAGTAACAAAAATTCATCGATAAAGGCTGTTTGTTGACTTAGGTCTAGGAAAACTAACCTAAAATATTACATTATAGTATACTACCTTAATATTATATTATTTTCAACACACTTCCTCAAAAAGACGTTTTATTTCCACCGGTTTTTGGCTCATAATCGTAGATATTAAACACGCGTGCTTTTTCGGTATATTTTTGAACTAGTGCCTTTAGTTTATTAACCCAACCAATTTACATTTGGTACCCTAGTACCAAGTTGTAAGTACGAAGAAGAAGCGATATAATTTAATCGGGTTATACTTTTTTTTTGGCAGCAAACAGTTTTTATGCGGCAAACAGTAAGTATCTACATGTTTATTTCAATAAATTGGTAAAACCAGCTTTATAACTAAAAAAGAACTCAATTTAATTGAAATAATTTTAAATTATTTGTAATTTGTGTTTTAAACACGAATTATTACATTTTTAATCTTGGCTGTTGGCCGATCTCGTTCGCGCCTTAGCCTTGCGCGCGCATCGGTATCGCAGCATGCATGCCGGCTCCAGCTATAAGCCACCCGCGGCGCTAGCGCAGCCCGAGCGACAACCTACCGACGTAGAAAAACTAGCTGACGCGTTAAAGAATGCCATAACTGTTTCTAGTTCTACGTTTCCAAGTTCCAAGCCATGATATGGGTTTAAAGTATGCTGCATCAAAAGATCTAGGTACCCTTGTATTCTGGGGACCCTATTACAATGGATGCAATTTAGAGCGGCTTTTATGGAGTCATCTACTTTGTGTAAATTCAGTGACACTGAAAACTTATATCGTCTAGGAAAGTGTCCACGCGGCGAGGCTAAGGAAGCCGTAGTGCCAATGCTCATCGGGAGCACCAGCCCAGAAGTAATAATAAAAACACTTGAGCTTCGTCCGGCCGCCCCGAAATGGTCATAAATAAAATTGTGCTGCTAATCAAGAAAATGCCATCGTTGCCTCAAGCGTACCACCATGAAATAGTCAATTTTGCCACTAAATTCATAGATTCATAATTGCTAAAAACATCGCCTTTTCTCATTTTCCTGCCTATCCGCTACAAAGGCTGTTTAATAAAAGGTTTCACAAATTAGCGCTTAAGGCTGCGGCTCCACTGAGGCGGAGATGAGCGGAGCGGAGCGGAGCTGTGCCAATATTAACCAATAGAATCTAAACTAACGTGCGCAAGGCGCGCTCGACGTGATCGCATGCGCCTTCTATTGGTTAATATTGGTCAATTTTGCCACTAAATTCATAGATTCATAATTGCTAAAAACATCGCTTTTTCTCATTTTCCTGCCTATCCGCTACAAAGGCTGTTTAATAAAAAGTTTCACAAATTTGCGCTTTAAAGCTTAATATTTCATAAACGGATCCCTTAATCAAAAAGCTGTTCAAGTAATAAAGCAATATCTTAGAAAGACCTATTCAACGACAACCCACACTACGGGGTAGACAAAAAAAATACATCCCCAGTTACGCGTAGTTACCTACAATGTATAGGGAAGGTACGCTAAAAAAAACTACATTTTATTTTACCACTTTGTTGGCGTGACTAATATGTATGTTCATACCAAATTACAGCCTTCTAGCACTAAGGGTCTCCGAGCTAGGCTGCGGCTGGACGGACACGGCGAAACTATAAGGGTTCGTAGTTTGACTACGGAACCCTAAAAACATACACTTTTGCATTTGCATGCTATTTTCTGAGATTTTCAATTAATTAAGTTCAAAGATTTAAAAAAAAAGTTAGATTAGGCGAATCCATCCAGATCATAGTCAGATTATGAGAAAGCACGAAAGATGAACCATATATATCTTAATCTGACGCGCTTGAGTATTTCAAAATGACGTTTTTTTTTACACATTCCAAATAGTCAGATTATTAGATACATAAGAGCGTTTTTTTAGGTTCACTTAACATCCCCCTTGAAAATCTGACGCGCTGGATCACATTTTTTTTAATTACTTACTCACTTTTTAACTCGACCGTCCCCATCATGGAAACAATCGGATTAAAATAAGTAATTTTTTTTTCACCTCAGCAGCTCAAACAAGCAGGTTTTGCTGCTTAAAAACAGTGAGCAAAATTCAATTTTGCTGCGAGCGAGAGGCAAAGTAGCTTTTTAATTATTTTTTTTAAATGCCGTGAGCAGTGCTGGGGCTACTCACAACATTCGAAAAAATTGAACTTCACTTTGTTCTGTCACTTTCACTTCGATAGGAAAAAAGCGAGAGATAGAAACAACTTGATTCGAAGTTCGATTTTCAAATTCCACACATAGTAGGCCCAAAAAGAAACGCACGTTCGGATGCACACATAACCGTAAAATTGCAAATAAAACTATCTGTTAAACTTTGAAATGTGTTTATTATAACTATTTTATACAGTAGGTACAATAATTTTTTTTATTTAATGTTTTGAAGACAAAATTAATGAAAAATAAGAAGTTATGTATCTACATAATTTTGTTATCGTTTTAACAATCTTTAATTTCGTGACATAAACCGCGGGGGCAGTTTCAGAACGCATTTCAAAAATAGCGGGATTATTGTACTTAAAAAAAAAAGTAATGTAATGTAAATGACGATGTAATTTTTGTTAATTTGTCCGCCATAGCCAATAGCCATAGACAAGGCCTAGTTAGGTTTTTTTTAAAGCCACAGACTACATAAAGCTGTATAAAGTTGTGTTTGCACTACGGCATTATCAAGTTGAGTGACAGGTTTTATCTGTTTCATGTTTATTTTTTCCACTTTTTATTTTATTAGTATTTTGCAAAAATGCTTGTGATTGATGCATATGCGATCGTGTCGTTATTTAGTCGTGTATTCACCAAATGGTCACAACGGAAGACCTGCGTTGGCCCTACCAGCTTCACGCTGTGTTGTTCTCGCTGCTGAGGTGAAAAGTTGTATGTCTCACACGAGACCAAAGTTTTTTACGTCTCGTATCTTTGAATCCCTCGCTACGCTCAGGATTCTAACCTAGAATCACTCGCTACGCTCGTGATTCAATAATAGAATCCTTCGCTTACTCGGGATTCAAAATCATCACTCGCAGCAAAAACCAACTTTGCTCTCTTGTTGAACAAATAACTATTTTAATACGTAGGACATGGATGATATCAATATCCTGACGCGCTCGAGTATGTCCATGCAAAAGTTTTTTTTTTACATTTTTGAAATTTCCCCGCGTGGTTGCCGGGTAAGAATAGTGTCACTCCATGTCCTCCCGTGGATGTCGTAAGAGACGACTAAGGGAATAAAGGCTGTGTAGTACTGTTAGGCGATGGGCTTGCAACCTGTCACTAATACACTGGTAAACATCTTAGCCTAATTGTGCAAAATGTGGTTACAGAATTATTAACAAGTTTTTAGAGCTGTTAGTAATTCTGTGGCTCTGCCTACCCCACTCGGATGTAGCATCGTGCGACTACCGAATCCAACGTCAATCTGACATTCTACAACAATAAGGTTGAGTTGCCTAAAAGTTACAAATGACTTGACATCTCTAATGACATTGACGACATCAAGCATATTTTTCTTGAAATGGGTCCCAAATTAACGCTCGTGACGGTAACAAATACTTTTCTGAATCCGAATCAAAATCGGTTCAGGCAAACGTGAGATAATCAAGGACAAGGACTTACGCGCTCGATTGATTTATGCGATAAAAGCTACGTTTGACGCGCATCGTTTTTACGGGTAGGTACACTACATACCTAACTCCGAACAGTCATAACTCCGAATTGATAAAAATTCTGAATTTTCATAATTTCGAACGCAATTTTTTGATAGAACACTTAAAATGTTGCTATCAATTATAAATCAAACTTACACCCGTATTTATAGTCAAGAAAAGTGATTAGGTACTTGAGTATTAATAACAGTGTCAAAACAAAAGTCATATAAAAATCGTTACTTTAGTCATTACTTTTACTCAAGTAATTACTTTTCTTGACTATAAATACGGGTGTTAATCTAGCCTACGTATGACAACTAAATAATGCATTTAATCTAAAATACCTACTTAGCATTCGGAAAAATTAAAATTCGGTAAAATGATTAATCAGAAAAAAGTAACTGGGAATTTGAAGGTGTTAATGTTTACATCAGGGTTTCTCAAAAAGTATGTCTAATAATATAAGTGTGTTACTTATCTCATTTTGTAGTAAGTACTATTTACGAGACCAAACACTAATATTATTAGAGAAATGTGAGAGGAACTTGAGAAACGGGCCCCCGATATAACTGCGGTCACCGCGTTAAACAATGTTTGGTAATTACTGATTAGATTATCTGATGTAACATACGAGTATGATGTGCATGAAACGCGTCGTCGCGCGAAGCGTGTGTCGCATAAATCAACCGACCGCTTCACTCATCTACACTAATATTATACTCGTAAAGAGGAAAGATTTGTATTTTTGTGTCTGTATGTTTGTAATGAATAAACTCAAAAACTACTATGCCGATTTCAAAAATTCTGTCACCATTGGAAAGCTACATTCAGCCTGAGTGACATAGGCTATGTTTTATTTTTCTGCGTGGACGGAGTCGCGCGCAACAGCTTGTATTTTATACAAAAAGAACTCACTATTTGCACATACTTCAGTAGTGCCTTTTTAGACTTAAGATACTCGATGTTGATGTTGCACCACGGGCGATCACTGTAACACAGGAATACTGAAAGAAAAAACAGGGTTACAGGGATACTCTAGCGATACAGTGGAATTCCACGGCAGCGCACATTGAATTATTACGTTACAGTACGTAGGTAGTAGGTATACATAATTACTCAAAGGCAGCGCATGCTCGAGCGACGCGAGTGGGTATAAATTTGCTTCGTGTGCCTCCTCCCGAGTATGGCGATATTTTGCCCAATATCTATGATCTGGTAGCCATCTTTCCATTCACAAAACTTACGTCTTTACTTTTTTCAGTACCTAAGTAGATTATTTGTCCGATGATTTATTCTCAGCAGAAATGATTTCATTATCATAATTTCCTTAACGCATTTATCTCAATTTCCACGTTTCACTCGTGCGGAGCTCCTACTTCTTGGTGGTTGCTGCAACACTAACCTAACCTAAACCTACCTACCTACTTCGGCCTAATTACAATGGGGAAATTTACGACTGGGAAAAATCCAGAGGGAAAATACGCGACCCAGAGAAAGTTAAGAATGGAAAAAAATGCGATTGGGTAAAATCACATCGCCACTGGATAAATAAATTGCTACGCGAAAAAATCGAGTTTGGGAAACAGATTGACGCATCCCTCCCCCCACTGCCTATGAGGGGACTATGAGGGGTGAACCCGGCTGCCGCCAGCAGACCGCTAGAACATTGGGCACTGCTGATAGTGCTCCCTTTTTAACCCCTGACGCAAGAAGAGGGATGTTATAAGTTTGACAGCTATGTGTGTGTATGTGTGTGTCTGTGCATGTCTGTCTTCGTCCGTTCTTACACCGTTTGTCCGTTTGTCCATCCGTACGTCCTATCTGGAGAGAGCTCAAAGAGCGGTGTTACATGTATCCCAGTGAAACCCCGGCGGCTCGCTACAGAGGCTCTGTAAGTATAAGAAAATAAGAAATCCTACTTCATATTATAAATGCGAAAGTATGAGTGTGTGTGTGTTTGTTACTTCTTGACGCTGCAACGATTTAAATGATTTTTTTTAATTTAAATTTTAATGGAGATAGCTTATCCCCTGGATAAACACATAGGCTACTTTTCACTCCGGAAAATGTAAAAGTTCCCGAGGGAATAACTATAATCGAAATCTAAGCAGACAAAGATGCGTTCAGAAGCTATTATCCACTAATCCTACTGATACGAGTGTCCTACTAACCCTGTAGAATTTTGTATGAATTTCGTAATTTGTGAAGTTAGATACGTGAAAATTTTAATACCTATAGGCTACTTTTTACAAATAAAATATAAAGCTTACAGTAGGAAAAAAAATTAAGTCATTAATTATCAAAGGGCATTTGTCCATCCTTTATCCTGCTAAGGAATTTAGTAAGCAAATAAGCAACTGACGAACTAAATGAGGTACCATCCTAGTTTGGAAAGGAGCTAGGAAGGTGCAATAACGTTCAGTCGAGTCAGTCGCCACCAGCCCGCGTCCGTGAGCGCCACGTGGTAACTTCCGTCCACCATTCGTTCGTTTCGAGGGTCCGAGCCATGATCAACGTAGAAATACTCTGACAAACATTATCGAACTATATGAAAGGACATGCCTTAATTATGGAATAAGAATGATAAAAAATAGATAGCTCTTAATCCATTTTTTTTTCTTTTCTTTTTAATTTAATATCCAGTCGCAGCAGTACAGACCACCCGAACAACTCGCTATCACCTTTAGCAGAAACCTTGTCACCGAGTAGAGCCTACCGATGGCGGGACATCGTGAGAAATTATTACCAGTGAAACGTTATGTTGCATATTTTCGGGCACTAGTCGTGGCTTTTGCACATATCTATGATACCTACGCAAACACAAAAACACAAATAACACAAAGTAAAATGGTCAGAGAAGAGAACCACATACAAATATACATAACCACGTACATTCTAGCTAGGATGACTAAATGGATGAGTTCTTACCTTTAGGCCCGGTGCCTTCTTTAACAAAAGGCATCTTTTTGTACAAGTAGCAACAAATGACTCAAGATTAAACCGCTAGTGCATTAAAATGCGCAAATTTCAGGTTCCCTGCAAACGAAGGTGCAAATAGTCAATGAAGTTCACACTGGATTGGCATGGTCGTAGCGAGCGAGAGGTCGTCGGAAAGCGAGAGTTCTGGCGAGAGTTCCTGGAGTCCAGACTCCGGCGCATGACCCGAATGCTGAGCTGGCCGAGAAGCTGACTCACGAGCGGGCGTGTTCCTCTTGTTCTAAAGGACCGATGGGTTCTGCCTGCGACCAGTTCCAATGCTTGAAATCGCAGAGTTTGCGTGTTATCTGGTCTCTGCCGTCCCTTACCCGTCCAAACAAGGAAAGAATCCTTGCAGGACGTATGATTCAAAGTTAATACATCTAAAAACTCAATTGTGAAACTTGATTTTTTTAACAGAAATTTGAAAAATCAGCGTCGCGTACTGAAATGTCAGAAAAGTCAGAATACCAAAAGTTACTCTATGTCAAAGACTATTCGTCACAATCATATAACAAAGTCGATTTGACAAAAATCTAAAATATTTTTATTTTACCAATTCATTTTAAAAGGTGTATTTTACTTATTTTGTTCATATTTTTCGATTCATGTGGAATTAAGAGTAGGTATACCGGCGGATTTGATTTTTGTCCGCGCGACTACGAGGCGGTTCCGCAGGAATCGCGGATGTGCCCCGGATCTCTTTGCCCCCAGTCCAATACAGAAAACCCACGTAAAACGAAGCGAAGCGAGGGCGTGTTGGTAGTAGTAACGAATAATTTAAGTACATACATACCTACATAAACTCACGCCTTTATTTCCAGAGTGGGTTAGGCAGAGCTACAAAATTTCCAACAACTATAAAAACTTTTTGATAATTCTTTAACCACATTTTGCACACTTAGGCGAAGATGTTTACCAGTGTATTAGTGACAGGTAGCAAGCCCATCGCCTAACAGTACTACACGCCTTTATTACCTTAGTCGGCTTTTACGATATCCACGGGAAGACTTGGAGTGGCACTATTCTAATCCGGCAACCACACGGGAAGTAAGTTAAGTAATTATAACAAAATTAATTAAGTTTTACAAACGCAACCCATCAAGCACAGGGTTTTTAAGCGGATGACTCGTGGTCACACCAGTTTGTCACCCCAGTGCTATTCGCTTTAGTCGGTTATTCGTCAGAAATAATTTTTATTCCGCAAAAGTAGGTAGGTTAGGTTCGTTAGGTATCTTAAGATGCCCGAAGGTCAAATCGCTCAGAAATAGGAGCCCTGCGATAGGCAGGGCTCCGTCGAAAGGCACTGGGGTGACAAACTGGGGTGACCACGAGTCTGCACCCGGTTTTTATTGCAGTTCAAGCATAACTTTGTACGAAAGAAAAATTGAAATATAACAAAAAAATAATATTACAATTTTAATTTATTTATAATTTATAACCATTGACAATATAGATAAAAGTGTAAATACTGAATAATTTTCAAATGGAACGTGGCAATAAATACTTCTGGGGTATTATTCTCTCAAAAACCACGGACGGGCGGACGATCGAGCGAAATCGCAGCGGCGAGTTTAAGTAGTCCCGTCAGAGCGAACAAAACACATTTTAGCGCGTGCCTTTTCAATTACAAGCAGCCTTATACGTTCGATCCATCGGCAGAAACCATGCTATTAAATTGAAAATGCACGCGCTAAAATATGTTTTGTTCGCACTGAGACGGGACTACTTAAACTCGCCGCTTGGACATTCAGTCGTCTGTCCGTCCGACCGTCGTTGTTGAATTCTAGGGGTTAATGATAATGAATTAATTACAATAACTTTAGAAATAAAACAAGTTTTCTTCAGGTAGATTTATTTAAATGTATTAGCCATTTATTTATTATTATTTATTTACAAAAAACGGCTTTCTCTTCGTACGACCTGGTCAATCACCCCGAACCACCTGTTATCATCTTCCTCAACTTCTAGATATAATAGATAGCTCTCACAGCCCATCGAGCACGCGTTTAACAACATAATGATCTAAAAACAAGAAAATGGGGTTATTTCACTGTACCTACTTACCTCACATGAGTTGATACGGTCGAGTCCATAAATATATAAACACATACATACATTAAATCACGCCTGTTTCCCAGAGGGGTAGGCAGAGACCACTTCTGTTAACCTTTGAGCGATTGAGAAATATTTAATTTACAACGAATAGCCAAATAAGTACAACACTAAAAGTAATTTCTATAAATATCAATAGATAAAATACATAAACATAAACAAGCAGGAAAGACAGAACTTCTTTAGTCTAGATTTAAAAAAATCTACAGACTTAGACAGCGTAATTTCAGGAGGCAATAGATTCCACAACCGCACACCGAGAACCGAAAAGGATATAGAATAAGTATTGAATTGCCACCACGATTCAAGTGACAAGGTACTAAAGTAAATACATATTTATGAATTAATCTGTACAAGGAATGTAGGTACGATAAACTACCTGTTTGTTACATAAATAATCATTTTACATACATACATATACATAATACATAAAATATATACATAAACTCACGCTTTTATTCCCAGAGTGGGGTAGGCAGAGCTACAGAATTTCCAAAAACTATAAAAACTTTTTGATAATTCTGTAACCACATTTTGCACACTTACTTAGGCGAAGATATTTACCAGTATATTAGTGACAGGTTGCAACCCCATCGCCTAACAGTACAAGACTTACTACACGCCTTTATTACCGTAGTCGGCTTTTACGACATCCACGGGAAGACTTGGAGACGTTTACCAGTGTATTAGTGACAGGTTGCAAGCCCATCGCCTAACAGTACCTACTACACGCCTTTATTACCTTAGTCGGCTTTTACGACCTCCGCGGAATAATCATTTTGTGTATACATAAACAATCAACATGTTTTCTTGACAAATACTCTCGGTTATCGTATTGAATTTACCTATATTTATTACCGAGACAACCCGTCTGGCTGGAGAGATGGAACGAGACGTCCTGACCGGGGTGTTATTTATTCTCTCAAAAACAACGGACGGGCGGACGAACGAGCGAAATCGCAGCGGGGCGAGTCTAGGTAGTCCCGTCAGAGCGAACAAAACACATTTTCGCGCGTGCTTTTTCAATTAACCAGCCTTATACGTTCGATCCATCGGCAGATACCATGCTGCTAAATTGAAAATGGACGTGGTAAAATATGTTTTGTTCGCACTGACATGACGGGACTACTTAAACTCGCCGCTTGGAGATTCACTCGTCCGTCCGTCCGAGAACCATTGTTGAGAGAATCACTAAGTACCCAGTGATTGAGTGAATGACCTCTTAATAGTAGAGGATTTCGGGATTTACAAAAGCGCGGCAGACGGATATACAGGAGGATACCTGTACCCGCTTAAGTACCTACTTCCGCCAAAATTGAGCCCCTTACAATATGGCCGCCGGTCAAAATATTATCTAAATATACAGGGTGTTCGGCACATGGACCGTCAATTTTTTTTGGGATATTGTTGTGGTTATTTGTTATCTTTTCGCCCTTGGACTTAGGGTCATAAGGGTCACGGTTTTGGAGATATGATTTGTTAAATGTTTTTTCTCAAATTTTCCGAAATTCCTCCTTTAAACGTTCGTAACTTTTTTATTAATGCGTGTTACAGAAAAATATGTTGTATTTAAAACTTGTTAATACATGCTAGTTCAAATACTAATAGTCTTTATTCTAATTGATAGTCTCAAAGGGACGTACGAGGTTTTTTATTTCACAAATTTACTATTTGTGTAAAAAAAACCAACTTCAAAATTCAATTATTAAAAACCTAAATACAATTTTGGGGTTCATTTTATTTCAAAAACTTCTCTAACTAATTACCTTTCTAACGATGTGCTACACATTAATAAAAAGTAAACAAGAATATCCACATTTTCAAAAAAAAGTTCGAGAGCACCTAGATCTCGTTTCCTAACTCGTGGATAGGCAGAAGTGGCCCGATATCTTGGCCCGCAAGATCTCTAGACCTAACGCCCTAAGACTTTTGTCTGGGGACGGGCAAAAGAACTAGTTTATGTAACGGAAGTGCCTACGCAATTTCTCAAGTATTTTTTAAATAAAACTTCATTTCAATACTTTACAAGTACTGAAGCGAAGTTTTATTTAACAAATAAGGCGCTAGGTCTGGAGATCTTGCGGGCCAAGAAATCGGGCCGCTTCTGCCTATCCACCAGTTAGGTAACGAGTTATCTAGGTGCTCTCTAACTTTTCTTTGAAAATGTGGATATTCCCGTTTACTTTTTACTAATGTGTAGCACATCGTTAGAAAGGTAATTAGCTAGAGAACTTTTTAAAACAAAATAAACCCCAAAATTGTATTTAGGTTTTTAATAATTGAATTTCGAAGTTGGATTTTTTTCACACAAACAGTAAATTTGTGAAATAAAAAACCTCGTACGTCCCTTTGAGACTATCAATTAGAATAAAGACTATTAGTATTTGAACTAGCATGTATTAACAAGTTTTAAATACAACATATTTTTCTGTAACACGCGTCATTAATAAAAAAGTTACGAACGTTTAAAGGAGGAATTTCGGAAAATTTGAAAAAAAAACATTTAACAAATCATATCTCCAAAACCGTGACCCTTATGACCCTAAGTCCAAGGGCGAAAAGATAACAAATAACCCCAACAATATCCCAAAAAAAATTGACGGTCCATGTGCCGAACACCCTGTATAAAAGGAGAAACTGACTGACTGACTGACATATTAACGCACAGCCTAAACGGCTAAACGTAGGCACTTGAAATTTGGAAGGGACGTAGCTTAGGTACCGTAGAGGTGCACTAAGAAAGGAATTCCCGAAATTCCCACTACTCATATAAACCGAAGCGAAGCGAGGGCGGGTCGCTAGTCATCTATAATTCTCGAGCGCGTCAGATTAAGGTAGGGTGAGTAAGTTACATGCTAAAACGTGTATATTCCACTAATCTGACAGGGAGGGCTACAAAGTTATATTGGCTATTTTATTTTTATTTGACGATTTCCACAAGCCGAAGTAACAAGAATTCATCGATAAAGTTTAACGCGTGCAGCTACGTGATGCCTATATTCCCCTCTACGCGTTTCTATTCCTCTCTATCTATTACTCTCTCATTCCGTCCCCACCGATGAAGATGATAATAAAAAAAAAAATGCTCAAAAGAATTGAATTGTTAATCATTATTTTCTTATAAATACGGGATTCTGCCGTTTTGCCAAAATTATTTTGGTAAAATTTCATTACCCAAACAAATTTTCGCAACTGTTTTTTTGCCAATGCAATCTTTGGTATAACTATAATACGCTAATTTTCATTTCGTCAAATTTTCATTAAGCAGAGTTTAACTTCGGATACAGACATTTAGGCATTTGGTCTTTTGGCAAATGCTTTATTAAGGCATTTAGGCGAATTTGTCTGAAAAAAGTTTAGTTTAAGTAATAACTTTGAACAACAGTAAGAATTTATTACCGAATAGGTTAGGTTAGATTAGAAATAACTGGTAGTTTTATTAAATGAAATTTAGTCAAACTACCAGTTGGTAAGCGAGTTAATGACTAAACATTCATGTGCCAAACATAACGTTTGCGTAACTATTATTTGTGAATAGTTAATTTGGCAAACAATGATTTGGCAAATGAAATTTTACAAAAAAAATATTGGGCAGTGATAATTTGTCAAACATCTAAA
The DNA here is from genome assembly GCA_963966035.1 of Acleris laterana. Taxonomy (NCBI): domain Eukaryota; kingdom Metazoa; phylum Arthropoda; class Insecta; order Lepidoptera; family Tortricidae; genus Acleris; species Acleris laterana. The sequence continues at coordinate 1,264,988 of OZ014439.1, forward strand.
TATATAAAAGGAGAAACTGACTGACTGACTGACATATCAACGCACAGCCTAAACGGCTAAACGTAGGCACTTGAAATTTGGAAGGGACGTAGCTTAGGTACCGTAGAGGTGCACTAAGAAAGGAATTCCCGAAATTCCCACGGGAACGGGAATTAGCGGAAAAATTATTAAATGTTTTTTCCAACGAAGTGGACACGGGAACAGCTAGTAATTTGATAAAACAAAGGTGACCCATAAACAATATTTCTGATTACACCTTCTAACTCGCACTCTGTCGTACCCCTTTACCTTTTCTCGTAATTCATACAGTACATTATTTCCGAAGCTACACGTTAGATATTCAAGAAATTTTGAAAAATTACAGTTTTAGTTATATTTAATTAAGCCGGAAAAAATTGGTTAACAACAGGCTCCCGATTTATTTGTTGGGTGTGACGTCATTGATTGAAAACTAGGTACCTACTGATATTAATCTGATTGTAGGCAAGTTCACGGCAGTAGCTTAAGACTGCGCCGAACGTACGCCGGATGTACAGTGGCGCCTTCATTACTATGATTATGCTTTCTAATAAGCTAAATATTTTCTTGAAATTGGTCGGTAGGCTTTTGTACTACAAATAAAAAGACAACTTATAGGGTATATCACATAGTTTAATAACAATTCACCTTAGAGTTATCAACTTAACGGAAAAAAGTGGCCACCTTTACCCGTTAAGCTGACTACTCAACGGGTAATTGTTGTTAAAGTTTGTTACGTATTCCATAAATTGTGTATTTACTTGCGCTACAAAAACGTATTGTCTGATTGCAAGGAATTTTTTTAGTTAATTAGAAAACACAATAATAGTAATAAGGGCGTCAGTGGACGCTCGACGTTTGCTCGGTGCAGTCTGAATTCCCTTGACCCTATCGGTAGAGTGCCTTGATCGAGTCGTTTAGCGCGCTTAAACAATAGTACATTACTTAACAAGGGCTGTAAAAGAAAGAAAGCCCGAAATCGCAGGTATTTGAGACCCGAGCCGTAGGCGAGGGTTGTAAATATGCGATAGAGGGCTTTCTTTTTTAATGCCCGTGATGAGTACACAATTTTACGTCTTCACCTGGCCACAATGCGAGTTTTACCGTGCGCGCAGCGTGCGATAAAACTCACATAATGGCCAGGTGTTACGTAAATTATTTTACGCCTCAATTTATTTTTTCAATTTATTTTACGCCTTATTTTACCCTCTATCGCATATTTACAACCCTCGCCTACGGCTCGGGCCTCAAACACCTGCGATTTCGGGCTTTCTTTCTTTTACAGCCCTTGTTAAGTAATGTACCATGATTGTACGCAAGATCTACTCCGGATCAGAACCCGGCGGCAGCAAGCCCAAGTCCTAAGATACGCTAACCCGATACGTTTTGTTACTTAATAAGCAGACCTAGGAATATTCGGGGCAAAATGAAATGACAGCTAGGGATTGCCTATATCGATAAACTTAATTATCGAAGCTTTTCCCATATATTAGTGATCGCTCCAAGTTTTGATTGTAAAAATAGTTTATTTTTTAAAGTATGCAAATTAAACAAAACAGCAACATAATTCTGGTCATTCTTTATTTTAAAAGGATTTATAACCTTCACTCATCATCGTCATATTGTTTTTACTCCTAACAAATTCTAGTCGTTTATTTTAACAATAGTAAATGGGACAGTCATTCTGAAATTCACAATACGGAAAAAATATATGATGATGATGAGTGAAGGTTAAAAAATCCTTTTTAATGAAGAATAACCAGAATTATTTTGCTATTTTGTTTCATTGCATAATTTCAATCAAATTTTATTTTTACAAACAAAACTTGGAGTGATCACTAATATATGGGAAAAGCATCGATAATTGAGTTTATCGATATAGGCAATCCCTAGCTGTCATTTAATTTTGCCCCGAATATTCCTAGGTCTGTTAATAAGTAATTATTGTACAATTTTTGATCAAGATCGTCTTTAACATAAGCCTGCGATACTCACCGTCGCAAAATGCATGTAGTAGTTTAGATAGTAATACACAGCCACAGCTAAAAAAAAGGCCGCCACTGGGATATAACTAATGCACAGCAGTAGACAGCAGAACACCTGGAACCTCAGCCGGAACAACTTCTCCTCCATGAGGTCATCCTCGAAGTTATATACATAACATAGTATTACGCATATTTCATAAATAATGCCTATCAATAACAACAGCGCGGTAATTGGGAACATTATGTGATGTATCGGGGCAAGGTTCTCTTTAAAGTAATCCCAGTTTTCACCATCTATAAGGTGCGGTCGGAACACGGCCATGACTATAGTTATCACGTTTGCAATCTGTAAAAAAAAAAAATTTAGTTCACTTGTCCCCCCAGAGGCCCTTGTGAAGATGCACTACGCTAACTAGCGTTTCTATTCGTCAGTGGTAGATCACGTGATACGAAAGGTCACGTGATCTACCAGTGACGCGATTGGTTACAAAACGAAACGAATAGACACGCTAGTTAGCGGAATGCATCTTGGCTGGGGCCTCAGGGCTCCTGTTAGCATTACTCAGTTTTATAGTATGGATGCAATTTAAGCGAGACTCAAACGGTTGCAAATCCATAAAGCCACGAATAAGCTAAAAACCACGATTAAGATATAGGTACAGTACAGGTACAGGTGATTAGTTTAGTCTCGGCCAGACCTAGGAATATTCGGGGCAAAATTAAAAGAAAGCTACGATTGCCTATATCAATAAACTCAACTATCGATGCTTTTCCTATATATTAGTGATCGCTCCAAGTTTTGTTTGTAAAAATAAAATTTTACTGAAAGTATGCAATGAAACAAAATAGCAATATAATTCTGGTTATTCTTTATTTTAAAAGGATTTTTTAACATTTACTCATCATCGTCATATATTTTTTCCGTATTGTGAATTTCAGAATGACTGTCCCATTTACGATTGTTAAAATAAACGACTAGAATTTGTTAGGAGTAAAAACAATATGACGATGATGAGTGAAAGTTATAAATCCTTTTAAAATAAAGAATTACCAGAATTATGTTGCTATTTGATTTAATTTGCATACTTTAAAAAATTAACTATTTTTACAATCTAAACTTGGAGCGATCATTAGTATATGGGAAAAGCATCGATAGTTAAGTTTATCGATATAGGCAATCCCTAGCTGTCATTTAGTTTTGCTCCGTATATTCCTAGGTCTGGTCTCGGCTATGGTTAACAATATGTATTGTGAGTCGCTGACTTCAATTACCTTCTAACCGATATTTTTGCATGGCTATTTTTTTGGGGCTTCCATATTAATTAATCTCGCGTCAGAAAAAAAAGCCAATACAGCTGAGCCCACATGAAAATTATTATTATTTTGATACTTTTAACACGTTGACCGGCTTGCAAAAAAGCTTGATGTTCCATTCAAGCCGCTGGGGACACATGTGAGTGATCGTGTAGGTACTGTACCGTTCAGGCCACGGAGGTCACAGGTGAGCCTTCGGCCGGTTGGACTTCAAACGGTTTTTACAGGCCACATAGTACAAATACCGTGCGGGTGGTAGGACCTTGTGCAGGGTCCGTCCGGATCGCTACCACCATCTTATCCATTAACCTACCGCCAAACAGCAGTGTTTGCATTGTTGTGTTCCGGTTTGGGGATAAGACAGCCGGTGAAATGACTAGCATAGAGGCATTCCAAATTAGTCCTCAGGGTTGGCAACGCATTTGCAGTCTTAGGATTGCATTGCAGTCTTATGAATGCGAATGTCTATGGGTCACAGTTTCCACTTACCATCAGGTGGCCTGTGTGATCGTTTGTCTTCTCTATGCCATAAATAAAAAATAAAAAATAAAAAACGATAGCGAGGTGAGCCGCGCGGCTATGCAGAACCATTTAGTCGGCTTGGTTCTCGCATAAGGCAAAAGACTTGGATTTTTTTACGATTTTTGTCCCTATGGTAGGGTTGTGCTGAAGTTCCGTGGCCTGAACGGTACAGTACACGATCACTCACATGTGTCCCAAGCGGCTTGAATGGAACATCCAGCTTTTTTGCAAGGTGTTCAACGTGTTAAAAAAAAAAATGAACTTTATTAAAACACTCCAAACACATCCAAGGTTTATTTGGACAAGTTGAGCACTAGGTCACAACTGCGCGGCGTGAGCCGCCGACTGACCCCGCGGCCCCCGCGGAAGGAATCACGTAATTCTTTCCGTTGAGGCCACGGAGGTCACATGTGTGCCATTTTTAATTATCACCTGTTCCTGGTCTAAATTACCCAGAGATTTTAACTAGGAGTACCAAATATCATATTTCTAATCAATTAGTAACATAAAACCATAAAGCGATTTTTGTCGATTTATGGTTTCCATTGGTCCACAACTTCCACAATCCCACTTTGTCAACATTCCCATTTCATCCATATTCCCACTTCGTCAACATTCCTAGCTTAACTAACAAGCGTAAAGTAAAATCAGAAGTAGAATAAAAACAAAAATAAAATGCGGACGAAGTGGGAATGTGAACGAAATGGGAAATGGACGTAATGGGAATGTTGACCAAATAGGAAGTGGACGAACTGGGAATTGATTGTGGACGAAATGGGATTGCTGACGAATTAGGAATGTGAACGAAATGGGAACGTGGACGAAGTGAACCTAAACGTCTTATCTTATCTCATTTTGTAGTACTGTTTACGAGACCAAACACTAATATTATTAGAGAAATGTCAGAGAGATTTGAGAAACGGGCCCCAGATATAACTGCAGTCACCGCGTTAAACAATGTTTGGTAATTACTAATTATATTATCTGATGTAACATAATGATGTGCATGAAACGCATCGTGTCACACGAAGCGTTTGTCGCATTAAACAGCCGAACGCTTTACTTATATTTTATACAAGAAGTACTCACTATTTGCGCATACTTCAGTAGTGCCTTATGAGAAATAAGATATCTATAGTTGGTGCTGCAGCACGGGCGCTCACTGTGACACAGGAATACTGAAAACAAAAACAGGGTTGACCCTGGTTTCGACCGGTTACACACGGCGACTTGTTGCAGCGATACTCTAGCGCAGTGGTGGGCAAACTTTTTTCGTGGGGGGCCAGAAAGCTTGAGAAATTTCAGAGGCGGGCCAGAATTGCACCAAAACTGCAAAATTTTAAAATTTAACGGTTTTATATAAAAGTGCAGTTTTGCTGCAACTCTGGACACTGAAATTTCTCAACCTTTTTTTGAACTACGCGGCTAGACAAACTGATTCTTTTACTTATTCATCTATCTATCTATGTACTTATGTCATTCTATGTATTCAAATATTTTACTTTATAACGGGTGAATCCTCAAAATATAATCATCGCGGGCCATATACAAACTATTTCGATGTATCCGCGGCGGGCCGGATAAAATGGTTTCGCGGGCCGGAGTTGGCCCGCGGGCCGTACTTTGCCCACCACTGCAGTGCTCTAGCGATACAGGGGAATTCCACGGCAGCGCACATTGAATTATTACGTTACAGTACAGTCAACCAATTTGATTTCTAGGCCACTTTGGACTATGTTAAAGTGACGTTGTCAACCAAAACGTAAGAGACTCCCTATGATTTGGTTTACAACGTCACGTTGACAAAGTCCATATTGGCCTAGGAATCAAATTGGTTGACTGAACGTAGTAGGTACTTATACATAATTACTCAAAGGCAGCGCATGTTCGAGTGACGCGAGTGGGTATAAATTCGCTTCGTGTGAAACCCCTCCTTACGGCTTTAGTTTTTTTCAGTAGCTTAGGTATTTGTCCGATGATTTTTTTCTCAGCAGAAATAATTCCACTATCATAATTTCCCGACCGTATTTATCTGAATTTCCACATTTTGCTCGTGCGGAGCTCCTACTTCTTCGTGGTTGCTGCAAAACCAACCTAACCTAAACCTACCTACCTACTTCGGCCTAATGACAATTGGGAAAAATCCACACGGAGAATACGCGACCAAGAAAAAATTAACAATGGGAAAAAATGCGATTGGGTTAAATCACATCGCCACTGGATAAATAAATTGCTACGCGAAATAATCGAGATTGGGAAACTGATTGATACTCCCCTCCCCCCACTGTCTATGAGGGGACTATGAGGAGTTAGGAACCTGGCTGCCACCAGCAGACCGCTAGAATATTGTGCAACTATCTGTCTATCTGTCCGTTTGTCCATCCGTACGTCCTATCTGGAGAGAGCTCAAAGAGCGGTGTTACATGTATCCCAGTGAAACCCCGGCGGCTCGCTACAGAGGCTCTGTAAGTAAAAGGAACTAAGAAATCCTATTTAATGTAAATAAATGCGAAAGATTGTGTGTGTGTACGTGTGTGTGTTTGTTACGTCTTCACGCTGCAACGGCTGGACGGATTCGGATGAAATTTGAATGGAGATAGCTTATACCCTAGATAAACACGTACCGTAAAACTACACAACTATGGTCCTGGCCTACAATAATAGTACAATTTTACTTATCACATTATTATAAAAATATGATAGGTTTAGCTCTAGCTTGAGTTTAGAGCAATCGATTTTAGGCTAAACAGTACATATACCCAGCAATAATAGCCGTAAGGTATCATACTACGCGACACTATTTGACGACGCGATAGCCTAGTTGGTAGTGACCCTGCCTACGAAGTTAGAGGTCCTGGGTTCAAATCCCGCTAAGGGTAGATATTAGTGTGATGAGCGCGAATATTTGTTCCTAAGTCGTGGATATTTTCTATGTATTTAAGTATATATTTCTCTATATAAGTATTTATATCGTTGTCTAGTACCCATAGTACAAGCCTAGAGCTTAGTTTGGGACTAGGTACATTGGTGTGACATAGTCCCCTGATATTATTATTATTATTATACTTTAGATTAATGTAATGAGGAAAATTGGACTATTGTTACAGGCTAGGATCATAGTTGTATAGTTTTACGGTAAGCTACTTTTCACACCGGAAAATGTAAAACTTCCTGAGGGAATAACTATAATCGAAATCTAAGCAGAAAAAGACGCGTTCAGACGCTGTTATCCACTTACGAGTGTCCTAATAACCCTACTAATATCACGAACCCTAAAGGGTAAAAGGAGAGTGAAGTTTTTTTTATGAATTTCGTCAATTTTAAAATTGGACACGTAAAAATTTGAAGCGGTCACAATTTTATTGTACACATGCGACGCCTTCGAGCTTTAACTTCAGACTGATTCAGTAAGTAAATTCAGCGTCGTGTGATTGGAGGCTTCCTATCTAACGTAATATTATAAATTTAGTATATACTTTGAGATAGCAATAGCTACAGACAACCCAAACAACTCACTATCACCTTTAGCAGAAAGCTAAAGAGCCTTATTACGAGTGAAAGGTTATGTTATGTTGCATATTTTTCAGGCACTCTGGCTTTTGCACATACTCGTATCTACGAAACCTACGCAAACACACACAAACACAAATAACACAAAATAAAATGGTCAGAGAAGAGAACCACCTACATACATACATACAATATAACGACGTACATTCTAGGTAGGATGACTAAATGGATGAGTCCTTACTTTTAGGCCCGGTTCCTTCTGTAACATAAGGCATCTTTTTGTACGAGCAGCAACGAATGAGTCAAGATGAAACCGCTGGTGAATTAAAATGCGCCAATTTCAGGTTCCCTGCAAACGAAGGTGCAAATAGTCAATGAAGTTCACACTGGATTGGCATGGTCGTAGCGAGCGAGAGTTCGTCGGAAAGCGAGAGTTCTGGCGAGAGTTCCTGGAGTCGACTCCGGCGCAGGACCCGAATGCTGAGCTGGCCGAGGAGCTGACTCACGAGCGGGCGTGTTCCTCTTGTTCTAAAGGACCGAGGGGCTCTACCTGCGTCCGGTTCCAATGCTTGAAATCGAAGAGTTTACATGTTATCTGGTTTCTGCCCTCCCTTACGTCCCTTACGTATGTGATTCAAAATTTATACATCTAAAAACTCTTGTGAAACTTGTTTCTTTTTTACAAAAATTTTAAAAATCGGCCTCTCATACTGAAATTTTGACTGAAATATCAGAATTTAAAAAGTTACTGTGTCAAAGACTATTCGTCACAATCATAGAACCATGGAATTAGTAAGTACTAACGTACATCTGAAATGCTCACTTCCAAAATCGCGCCTAGTAAAATTACACTTAACAGAAGGCTGATTTTATGGTGATCAAGTGCGAGCCTAAAGAGACTTACTTTGACTTTATTTGTCTCTCTTACACAAGTAAGTAGTTAGTAGGGTGACCACGAGCAATCATTAATATCATAATTCAAATCAAGGACTGAAAAGGTATCTGTAAATACGGTTTTGATCAGGTCTTTTAAAAGATATCCGACCGTTAAAGTAGCATTCCGGTACCGGTATCCAAACAAGCTTCCGTCCAAACGTTAACGTAAAACGTAACCTTATCGCTTCGGATCTGATACCTCAGTTCAAACCGGTCACTCAATTGGAAAGAAGCGCCGTCGCGACAACAACAGAGAGAGTCGAGACTCGTGTGAGAGTGTCTCACTTTTACCAGGTACGCAGATCCCAATGTGAATCCGTTGGCAGATTGAGAAAAAAGCCGCCATCTTGAACTTTTTAGTTATTCGATTGCTTGTTTCCAAAATCGATATCTGGGGATCTGTGCGGTCTCCGACATTGAATAAGTTGGCAGATTGAGAAAAAGCAGCCGCCATATTGAACTTTTTACTTATACAACACAACTAAACAACTATACAACTAAAAAATTCAAGATGGCGGCGAATTTTTCTCAATTTGTAGCTTCTTTACTGCTATGGTTTGTTATGTTGGTAATACTGCATTTTGTTGTAAAGCTTGTATTTATCGCTTAATACTTTAACCTAGGTTAAGTATGCTTTGGCAGTTAGGCGTGTCGTTTTGGCTCAAAAAACCACAAGTGCTGTTTTGGAGAATAGACTAGATATACTTTTCTCTAAATTATTCTGCGGACATAATTATGTATGTTCTTATATTAGAGTTCGTGACTATATAAATGACAAATAAAAGTACAGGAGTAGGTATGAAAAATAAATTATAATACCTTTATATTACATTGTATTTTATTTGAACGCTAAGTAGCAGGATAGCGTTTATCGCCGACATAAAGCATCCGTCACTGTCTAGCAAGTACGTCGGCGACTAAACGTTTTCATGCTATACTAGTGCTGGAAGACCACGGAGAAACACGAAGAAAAGAAGTTTCTTAGTTATGAGCCCTAGCTAGATAGATTATTCGCACTCGTAAACCTTTTTGAAGTCAGTTAAAAATTGTTTCTTTTACTGCCCTTATAAAATATGTTTGTAAAATTAATTTGACCGTAAATTGCCTCTCACGTAATGTACTAGAAAGGGACGCATTAAGTTTTAGAACATTTCTTTCCGCGCGTTATCGGTGTAGTGCACCTTCCAGATGTACAGTCAACCAATTTGATTTCTAGGCCACTTTGGACTATGTTAAAGTGACGTTGTCAACCAAAACGTAAGAGACTCTCTATGATTTGGTTTACAACGTCACGTTGACAAAGTCCGTAGTGGCCTAGGAATCACATTGGTTGACTGTACGTACTTACTTAATACATATACTTACTGACTGTTGAGTTTCTTGCGGCGTTTCTTCTCAGCAGTGGTCTCTTGCGAAGCGCTGGTAGATTCTTGATGTGTAAAAGTGTCCGTACGGCCTACTTACTGAATAAACATCTTTTATCTTTTTTTATTACTAATTCCATGGTATACATACTCTCTTATGAATGACACGTATAGTCTGGCAAAAAAGTCTTGAAAATAAAAAATGGCAACACTGTAGTGTCGTCCCTTTTTCTTAGACTGATTTGAAAGGGATGACACTACAGTGTTGCCACTTTTTGACTATATAGTAAATATTTATATTTATTATGTATTTTATATTCTGGGATAATTCAGTAAATGTACAATCCACATTTATTTTGCAGAAGGTATGCCTTCGAATAAGCTTGAATATGGAATGATTACGGACGGTTTTAAAACAAACAAAATATTAAGTCTGACTTGTAGAATTTTGTCTATTTGTAAAAAAAAAAATTTACAGTTTTATAAAAAAGGGACCTTAAGAATAACCTAAGACCTCAATACAATTTTTTATGACCTAAATGAATATTTATCTGTATTTTTGTAAAAAAATTTAAACTATTATACTGTACGCTTGAAATGGATAAACTGCTGGAACTATTGTAATGCATGACATCCTATTATAATATAATGTAGACAGTTTTGACAATAAATGATTACCTTATCTAAATAACTATAAACCTACTATTTTACAGTCATCCAAAGCCTTCTCAGAAAAATCTTTCAGGTACTTAATTAGCATGTACGTCGTTATCGTGGGGGCTAAAAAAACCAATCTATCAAAGAACACATATATCAAAATGTCTGTTTAGTATACACGGAATATTCTGCCTATTTATTATAAGCCTCTAAGAAGTTCTTCATATCTAGCGCGAAATTTTCACTGGAAAAGTTCAATCAAACTTGTCTTACTCTGAGTCAACGCTTACCTGTAAAGTCAACATGTCAACTCAAACGAAAAAAAATCATGTCAATATATTTTTAAATATATGTTTTCCATTTGCACTCAAATTAATTTAGATAGGTTTTTGTATACTTTTTGTACATATCAAATTAATCAAGAATGACAAATATCTAAAGTAGCAGGAAAAGTGACTAAAAACGTTGACGTTAGGATTTCGTAGCATTTTTTTTAAAATATGTCCTACTAATCAAGTTAAGTACGGAGGTAAGAAATTAGAATGAAAATTTATACATTTTGAACTGGTAGGTATAAACGTTTCTAGATACGAGTGTCACTTTGTTATTGCCTATTTGTCATAACTCGTAACCTTTCAGTACTGTCAAAACATTTTTGCCCCCGCCATAACGACGTATGGTAATTAGAGACTCCTCTGAAAATCCCTCAAATTTTGAGGATACACTACCAAAATTAACCGGGTATACCCCTCTGACGTTTGCAAGATGCGACGCCATTATTTCAAATTTTTAAAGTCAACACCCGTTTTACAACATAACAAATAAATTTATCAAACCAGGATCATTTCGTTTTTAGGCATATAATAAAGACAAAACACGTCGCCTCCACAAGGACCCCGAAATTCTTCTCTAGGTTAATTGAGCAGTAATCAACAGAGACAAACAGTTCGCCAGTCCTGGAGAATTTTGGAATAATTTAATTAATCGGACACAGGTGAACCTAAGAGTTTCTACAAAGAAGAGTCCACGTAAGTCACGCACTCTTGCACTATCGTAACCCTAGGCCTGAGGGCAGACGTTGTGCCAGTCTTTCTAACGCTTAGAACGGAGTATTTTGTAGTGCAAAGGGTGACAACAACAAAGGGTAATCGCTAATGTAGAAGTTGCTTGAATATCCAGAGTATCGGTAGACCCTTTTTTCATTTATTTAACCGTCATTGCACAAAAAAAAAGTAGAAATGGCACAAAAAAAACTTAATACCTACTGGCATTCTCTACCAGTCAACCAAATAATCATACAGAAACTGACGAAAGTGGTGAACAGAAAAAGAAAGACAAAACATAATTTACACATTAATGAGAATTCACGTAGAAAATACTTACATAAGGTACTTACATAATAATACAAGTTGGACCGAAGATTCCGCAGTCAAACTGTGCAAACAGTTTTGTGGAACAATGCATAACGTGTAAACTTTGGGTTGGTTATAATATAATAAATGAATAAATAAAATAAAATAATAAAATAAGTTGCCACCGTCAATAGAACTTGCAAAAGATGTAGATACTTACACAAAACCAATCGAAAAAAATCACCATGATTAGGTACTCAGTAATCAATCACGTATTTAAAGATCAAGTTAGGTGTTTTCAATGATTTATACACTAGATCATTATTTTTATATTAAGCTTAAGATGAAATAATTATTCATTATACGTTGTTTTTGATAAAAACACGCTTGGTGAATATTTGAGGTTAGGTATGTGTCAAACAGAACTAATTTGTTTACATCGTTCACAAATTCCATTGACGGCAACTTTATATATAGTATATCAAACATACATGGATATATAAACATAAATAAATACAATAATATATAAACCTATAAATATAACAACAGTGACTAAAACATATTCCATGATTGGTCTAGCCTAAAATTCTACGCAACATCTTGTTCCAGCAATACAATTCATACATACATAAGCTCACTTCTTTATTCCCAGAGTGGGGTAGGCAGATCTACAGAATTACTAACAACTCTAATTTTTTTTATAATTCTCTAACCACATTTTGCAAACTTAGGCTAAGATGTTTACCAGTGTATTAGTGACAGGTTGCAAGCCCATCGCCTAACAGTACTGGGGTGTGATTCTCTCAAGAAGCAAAGGTGAACGAATGGACGAGTGAACTCCAAGCGGCGAGATTAAGTAGTCCGGTCAGTGCGAACAAAACACATTTTAGCGCGTGCATTTTCAATTAAGCAAAATTATTATTTTATTATTATTTTTTAATTAACGTTCGATCCATCGGCAGGAACCATGCTGCTAAATTGAAAATGCTCGCGCTAAAATGTGTTTTGTTCGCACTGACCGGACCACTTAATCTCGCCGCTTGAAGATCACTCGTCCATTCGTTCACCTTTGCTTCTTGAGAGAATCACACCCCTGCACAGCCTTTATTCCCTAAGTCGTCTCTTACGACAGCCACGGGAGGACATGGAGTGGCGCTATTCTAACCACGCGGGGGATATAGCATGTACATTTGTGTCCGTCGGAGGGCGGAATAGTACTTGTGATCCTATTCATCAAGGTTTATTTTCTACTTAAATATGTTGAAAGTTTTGTAAAGACGATATCGTCACCTGTAGGATCAATTAATGTAACCGCCAATTTGACGAAAATGAGTTATATATACAGTTCGATTGGATTTTTTTTTCTCCGTCGACTGGTATATTTGAAAAAATTCTATCTTGAAAGAAGAGTGAGTTACACTAATCAAAAATCAGGATAAATTATGGAAATTCAGTACAGAAAATAGTGTATGCTACATTTTCTTGATATTTGATTTCGTTATGTTGTTGCAACGGGCACTCTAACAAAAGAAGTTGTTGTAACAGGCAGTTCGACTGAAAATTACTCTTACGTTAATACTTGAACTGTTAGCTTTATAGGTCATAGTCCATTACATTAAACTCACTGCTGCTTCTAATCTGTGAATGCCCGTTACGTTAACTACAAATATACGTATTTTTGACATTGGTGATTACGTTACGCTTATACACTTGTGGACAGACGTGCTGTGCCCATTACGTTAACATTTTTAGTTTGACATTACGCAATTTAATTCATACATTATTGATACTTTTTAATGCCTTCAATATTTGGCGGGTACCCTACAAAACTTTAATATTTTATGACTTGTGTGGCGATTACCTTACCATCATTTACTTACACAAACAGCTATTTGCCTCTTTTCTTCCTGATAAATTAGTGTCTTGTTAGAGTAAGATAGAGTATAAAACTATTTGGAACTAGTTGTAACGCGAAACTAACATCAAACGCTTGCGACGGTCAAGGTGAAGTGATTATTAAAACAGTTTGCTTATGAAGTTCGTGCCGCAAATACCTGTGTTCAAGATGAGTGATTGATAAAAATCAACTAGATGCCTGATAAGACGAAAAAAGGAGCTTACAAGACAAAGGGATAATTTAATGAGGTAAGTTTTTTTTAACGCTTAATGTAAAAAAGGTTAGCATATTTTTAACATAAAATAAAAAAGATGTTTGGATTGAGTAACCTTCTAGATGCGTGCGAAACAAGTTAAAGGTGAATTTGATACCAGTATTTATTTATTTATTTATTATTCAAAGAACATTATCTGACTAACAGCTTGATGCCAAAGTGCCAGACACAGAATACCTAAGTACCTATATCAATTGTTTTATTTAAGATGACACGTGTAGTTCAGTACTAACAATTAGCAAAAATACCATGATTACTTACATAAATAAACAGTGTCTTTATTTATTTAAGTATAAGTGTAACATTTTAAATCGGTTTGTATGGTATGCAAAAGTAAAATTGACTGAAGTAGATATTTTTAATAATAATACTTTTAGAAAAATAATGAAATATAATGCCTATACGTCGGTGTTTATAATGTACAGTCGAGTTCATAGATCTGTGTACACTTTAGTTCCTTGTCTATTTAATGTCATGTTTAATTTAAAGTACCATAATATAAATTGTCACAGCGATTAAAGTACTAAAGTGTACACATATTTATGATCTCGACTGTACATCTATATGATTTATATAATACTAGGTTTTGCCTGCGTCTCCGTATGTGCAGAAGTTTTTTCTCGCTATACTTTCAGAAACTGACCCTTTTTAAGGATAAAAAATATCCAATATCCATCTTCAGACTATACTCGTAAACTATCCATGGACCTAATTTCACAACGATTAATTGAGGCGTTTAACCATAAAGAACATAAACACTCACATAATTATATTATTAGTAGAGCATTACTCAGCTAACAAGCCTAGTTGGTAGTGACTTTGCCTACGAAGCTAGCTGTCCCGGGTTCAAGCCCCGGTAAGGGCAGATATTTGTGTGATGAGTGCGAGTATCTGTTCCTGATTATTGGATGTTTTCTATTCTTATATTATTCTTCTATTCTTATAGTCTTCTTATATTTAAGTATGTTTTTCTCTATATACGTAAGATTATCGTTATTTTGGGGATATAATGTATTTATTTATTATTACTTCTATTTTAAATACGTCTAGTTGACGAAATCAAAATTTGGTATCGTGTCTTGTAATGTACGGTATTTAAATATTAATATTATTTAGTTTTGACTTATTTCAGACATAAAACTACAGATGTTGCTCGCGGAAGCTTAAGTACAAGTAGTGACGTGATAGAAGACAGTGATACAGATCTACCGACACCGATGTTTTCAACGGCGGCGGTATTGAGACACCGCGGCGCCCGTATGAAGTAAAAGTCATGGACCACACCGATTTCATAGATTGGAAGTCTGTAACCGAAAAAGTATTTACGGCTAAAACTGTTGCTAATACAAATTTAAAACTAAGATACATGAGAATCGTCACGTTTAAAAAAAAAATGGTATGGAAGTTAAATACACGATGAAAGAAAATGGACAATACTACGATATTGAACTGGGCCAAGAAACAAAATTGTAAAAGGAAAGGGATGGGGAAAAGGCAGATCAAATGGAAGAATAATGGACACTTATTTAGTAACTCAAACAGAACTACAAAGACTTTATACACGGCCGCTACCTATTTCTACAAAGAAATACCAAGACTTGAAAAAACTTTGCGATGAAGGTGTTATACCCAAGCAGTTTGTACAAGATTATCTTACTCTACCTCACATAAATAAAAACGACACATTGAAAATCAACCACAGTGATGATTCTGAAAGCGACATTGAAGAAAATGTAATCAATTCCGAAAATGAAGATGAACAGATATCATCAAATAAAAGTAAGCAGCCTATTGAAGATACGCCAGTCGACTAGGTACCTAAAAAAACAGAAAAGAGTGAAACTCATGGAACCACAAAAAACAAAAGAAGAGTATAAACCAAAACAAACAATGAAAAAGAAAATACAAGTTAAATGTGAGGATCAGAAAAAAAGTGAAAAAATCAAAATTAAAAGCGACGAAAATACAAAGCTTCAAAATAGGATAATACAAGTTAAATCTGAGGATTTGAAAAAAGCGGAAAAAAGCAAACAGAAAGTACTAAGAAACGGGAGAGTGAGGTGAAATGGAAAGCAGGGAAAGGCAAGCAACAATTGGAAAAGGAAGAAAACTCTATTGGATCGCGGCGTAGCCAAAGGATAAAATATTAATAAGGGAAAGAAAAAAACAGACTATCAGTAAAGTCACAGGATGTAACTTTGTTATTTTTAATTATTTTATAGCTGTTCATTACAAAAATGTCTTAAATAAGTCTGATTACTTATAGTTAAATTAAGACACATTCGAGAAGATTTTGCTGTTGTTTTTTGTTGTTAATTGTAACCATAATAACGTTTCTAATGAGTCTTATTATTATTTCTCAAATTATGACACGTTTGAGAAGTTTTTACTGTTGTTTTTTAGTGTTAAATTGTAACCACGAAAACATTTTAAATAAGTCTGATTAGGTAGGTAGTTACTTATCGTTTCTCAAATTATGAGAGTTTTGAGAAGCTTTTTATTCCATTAATTAGATAATCGAGAAGAATGAAAATGGTTTTGTGTTACGGGATTATGTGGTTGCTGTATTATTGAACAGTTAAATAATGTGTCTAAGTAATTGTTATTGTTACATGTAAGTAATAATATTTGATTTACCAAAAATACCCGACTATTATGATAATTATTATTCTGTTTTAATAAAAAAAGCAACAAAATATTGTTGTGATGTAGATTTAAATAAAAACGGCTAATATATACATACCTACCTTTGTCTATTTTATTAGAGTATGATCCAGGGGTCGTACTTTACATGCCGATGACGTCAGTTTGTAAACAGGCTGATTAAAAATGTAAGACTAGTATTGAAAGGTTTAAATTTGGTTCGAGTATAGCCGAACAAGTTCTGCATAAACCTATAGGGAGTTTATGTAATATGTAGTTGACCAATACTGAATCGAATGTCAATTAGATCAAAACATTTATATTTTATTTTAAGTACGACTTAACTACTTGAGTCTCAGACAACGACTCAAGTGCAAAAGTTGACGCAGCATTCCGTGTCCCTACAAACCCTTATTTAACTTTCTTAGTTTAATGATACTGACATTGAGAAGGACAGTATGATTAAATAGACATAAATACAATTAGGGCATTGACATTCATAAAAGAAAGTGGTCTTCATTTGCGATGTTTAGTAATGAGAGGTGAAAAAAAATTGATTCTGCCGTGCAGTTAAGACATGCCTAAACATCTTCCAAATTAAAACAAAGCACCCTGTGTGTAAAATTTCGTCATTTTGACGTCATCGGCATAAAAAGTTCGACCTCTGAGATTCCTGTTCATAATAATTGTCACATTCTAGCAAACAGTAACAACACGATTAAAGTTTTAAGTGATCTGTTATAACGGTCATTTATCCTAACTTGAATTCTATTACAAGATAATAAGAACTATAGTTCATTGGCAGATTTAATTTAGTGTAAGTAGCGTAACTCTTAATTATAAAAAGGGCGTGATATACGATAAAAAGTTTTACATTTTTGGGAGTTACACTTTTGTTTCATTTTAGTTTTTATAAATGATGTAACGTATCGCCTTTTTTTTTGCAAATATTAACGTAAGAGCCACCTTATCTTGGAAACTACAATGTCTAGGTAAGCAGTGTCTACCTAGACTGAAAGACCTTTTGATTTAATGAACCTTCGCCATAATCAACATTTTTATAACAATAAACAGTTAAAAGTTATGATTTATTTTTAAATTTTGTTTTTGTTTTTTGGGTCTCCTGAAAAAATTACTTTTGGCGGTTACATTAATTGATCCTACAGGTGACGATATGGTACAGTCAACCAATTTGATTCCTAGGCCACTATGGACTTTGTCAACGTGACGTTGTAAGCCAAATCATAGGGAGTCTCTTACGTTTTGGTTGACAACGTCACTTTAACATAGTCCAAAGTGGCCTAGAAATCAAATTGGTTGACTGTACGTTTAGACGATGATAATTTTAATGTCACCGCAATAAATAGACGCGTGCTGTATTCCGTGCTAGCGTAAGGCTGCGTTTCCACCAGAGCTGTGCGAGGCAGTTAAACGGCGTTGCGAGGAAAAATCCACCAATAGTATAGGGAAGCTAGTAAAACAAAATAATCCTATTGGTGGATTTTTCCTCGCAACGCCGCTAAGCTGCACTCGCACAGCTCTGGTGGAAACGGAGCCTTATGCTGTGTTTTTTTACTGTCTTATTTCACCACCCCCTGACAATGACAGGTGACATTTCAGTATACATGGCTCTGCTTACATCAACCGCAGTGATGTGAAAACTTGGTATCTTTTGGAATGTATGCTTAGTGTTATCTGCAGGGTTGTTATTATCTAGCCGCGATTAGAAAGGGATTGGAGGTGACAGTTTTACCTTACACTTACGTCAAAGTGCATATGAATTGACAGCTATTCCAATCCCAAACTAATTACGGTTTCATAATAATAATAAGTTTATTCCATGAATAACATTTGCACGCTTGCTTGCAAGCTGGATGCACAGGACATTATTTATTATGTTAAATTGAATGTATACTGCATATTGATTGAACATACTCATTCGTTTATTAAATTGCCTTTTTTAATTATAAATGTGTATAATTAGCTTAGCATATACTCAGGGACTCAAGAGGAATATAAAAGGAATTAAATAAACAAATGAGTATGAGTTAAATTTTATTGTTAATGTCGACTCCACGGCTCTCTTTTGTCTTACCGTGCTATGAAGCCTGCGGGGTGTTATTCTCTCAAAAACAACGGACGGTCGGACGAACGAGCGAAATCGCAGCGGCGAGTTTAAGTAGTCCCGTCAGAGCGAACAAAACACATTTTAGCGCGTGCATTTATAATTAGGCAGCCTTATACGTTCGATCTTATCGACAGAAGCTATGCTGCCAAATTGAAAATGCATGCGCTAAAATGTGTTTTGTTCGCTCTGACGGGACTACTTAAACTCGCCGCTGCGATTTCGCTCGTTCGTCCGACCGTCCGTTGTTTTTGAGAGAATAACACCCTAGTCATCTGTCACATAATCCTTGTCAGGATGGTTAAATAACGGTAGCGAGATTTTGGCGCTGCAAGTTTGGCAAGAGAGTTAGTTAATCCCTCTCCACACGTGCCACCGTTAAGATGCTGAGAAGTGACAATTCGGTGTAAATTGCGTAGCCAAGATGAAACCTAGTGATGTAGGAACCTATTAACTTCGCAATGCATACGTACCCTGTTTTTTGATTGCAGTGAAATAAAAAAATGGCCGAGGCCGAGGCGGCTGCCTTTCCGATATGCTCTGGCGATAGACGAATGAACAAGAACTACATTAAATCCCCATGCGGAATAGTGAAACTAATTCAAATTGTGAGTACTTACTGCCCCCATACAAGTTATTTTACGGTTAGATTTTTTTACTAAAAACTAGGTACTGGTACGTCACACAGCGGAAATTAGAAGGGTTTTGATAATTTTAAATGTAGAGGTTTTACTACAAGCTTAACTTCACATGTATGCGTTCACCGTAATAAGCTAAAAGGCGGTTTATTCTAGGTCAATAGTCCAAAAACAGGTCCTAGTGAAAAAGAGTATGACTTCTAAAGGGGTCCATATTGACTCACATAAAATTCTTATTCCTATTTTTTGTTTTCTTACCGATTTGTATTCATAATAATCACACTTCATAATTTTTTTCCTCATACTTTTATCTTCATACTCTTTAAGTTATAATTATCGCAATTCATAATGCATTTTTTTTTAGGAATCGTTACTTTTTGAGATTTTTAATAAATCTAACCTAACCTAACCTAACTTTATTACACGTAAGATATTTAAGAAATGGTGAAAAGTGTACGGCTTCATTAATATTGGCGTTATGAATTCAGATGATTATGAGTTCCGATCGTTAGTACCAAAAAAAAATATGAAGAGTATGAAGAGTGATCATTATGATGTAAAATGGTATGACAAATATTTTCGGACTTCCGATAATAGGACTTAAAAAGGTATGTGAGAAGATACGCACCCCTTCTAAAGATCAAGTGAAACACGGTATAAGAAGAGTATACTCCGTTCATGCTGTATCCTTTTTTATGACAAGTTAAGTCGACTTGTACCCTTTTTCACCAGGACCTCAGAATTGATTTAAAGGTCTAATCCTCTCTGGGAGGTTCCTATTGCTATAGAAGTTTAATTTGAAATACTCCTATGGAGTTTAGCACGGCAATACGAATTGTTCGACCTGGGGCCCTAATATGGCTGCGTTTATCGCGTACCAAAGTTTAGATAAGGCATCCGTCACCTTCTGACACGTAAATAAGTACGAGAGTGACGAATGCTTTATTCACATTTGACACGTGATGTAGACGCAGACATACTAGGCCCGCTACTCCGTAGTGATTCTCTAAACAACGACGGTCGAACGGACGGACGAGTGATGTCCAAGCGGCGAGTTTAAGTAGTCCCGTCAGGGCGAACAAAACACATTTTAGCGCGTGCATTTTGAATTAAGCAGCCTTATACGTTCGACCCATCGCCAGGAACCATGCTGCTAAATTGAAAATGCACGCGCTACAATGTGTTTTGTTCGCACTGACGGGACTACTTAATCTCGCCGCTTGGACATCACTCGTTCATTCGTTCACCTTTGCTTCTTGAGAGAATCACACCCCTGGTCTTGAGATGTGCATTTCTAATGTGTGTCATGTCGTCTCAGCCACTACTGCCACATATTTCGCTACAACCCAAAGAAAGGGTGGCATTTAATTGCATTATACTAGAATATTACAAAAAAAAACAAAAAAAATAAAGCTAAGTCCATGGTAGTGGCAGAAAGACATTTTAGGTTTTAATTGAACTTGTAACGAGGATCTTGGTTTTATTTAATTTAGGTGTTCAACGGGTATTTTTTATAAAGAAATAGGTATGAAAAATGGGTCCTTTTTAATTTGCATAAACAAAATAGCGTACCTATCATTATTACTACGTTCAAAACTTATAATAAATATTAAGCATAAACACAAATTGTATAATTTTATAAGGCATACAATCAAGTAACATACCAATAATTTAACAGAATATTTCATTTTCTTGTTCTTATACATTCTAGATCAATTTTTTCACAAGATTAGGTTATGTTACAATTATGACAACAATTCGATGCAATCAAAGACGTTTGTATTGTTCACTTTTAACCTGTAGACTATTATTTTTAAGAAATTATGCACTTCGTTGGTTATGTTATTTGCAATTCGTTTAATTCAAAATGAAAATTAGTGGTAAGTTGTGACTCAAATCGTTACACACACGTAAAATATAAACATTTACAAATAGTGAGTTTTATACGTAAAGTATTTGCAACACTTGAAATAAATTTAATTGCCAATAAAAAAAAAACATGCAAAAACGATTTCCTAAGTGAATAAGACAAGTGTAAACACCCCGTGAACACATTCGTTTGTTTTTTTGAAAGAAAGGGAAAGCCTTGTAAATTCAACGCATATAATAAGGAGACTTCCTTACGAGACGATTGTAAGTGATTTGATTACACCAATCTAATCAATGGAGAACAAAGAGAAACAATGCGAGAAAATTTAACGTTCACAATGTCCAATAACCTTGAACTTCTCGAAAGTAAGACGGCTATGAATTGGCTGTTAGCCCAAAGAAAAGCAGCTAGAGCTTTGAAAACATGAAGCACCCAATAACAAAAAATAAACTGACGAAATGAGAACCTTTTTTTGAATCTGGTTAAAAATGCTTTAGAAACTTAGCAAACAATTGAAGAGTTAGAAAATGGTGAACCTTTGTAGTTTAAGAACTGCAAGAAATAACATTAAGCGGAAGAAATACTTAGTGAAAAGTGGATTGAAGTACAATATCTGAAGGCATCATTGACGTAAGTACAGTAGGGGGCTTATAAGGCTGTGTTTATCGCGTGACGACATGTGGATAAAGCATCCGTTACTTTTGCGATTACACTCGCGGTCAAATAATTCGGGTCAGAGTGCGTTTTTCATATAAACGAGGCTATTTCGAAGCCTTGGTCCCTAGCCAGGGGTTGTTTTGAGTGAGGTTTAATGGTGGATACTCCAAGGTTCAATAGAGGAGGTCAAAAGTTCTTAACATACCTAACTGATAGCACTTCCAAGATTTGACATTGACACCACAGCGAGAGAGTTTGGGTCAGCATTTGGATTTCCTTACATTTTATTGTCATTTTACATGTTTTTCTGAAGATGCACAATTCCGGCGTTAGCCGCAGATTCAATCAGTTGGGTGTCCTAGGCACTCTGGAAGTCCTGTATCGATGCTCGGGGTATCCATCATCAGATTTCACTACAAGCATCCCCTGGCGAGGAACCAAGGCTTCGAAATAGCCTCGTTTGTATGAAAAACGCACTCTGACCCGAATTATTTGACCGCGAGTGTATATAAAAGTGTCAGAGAGTGGCGGATGTTTTATCCACATTTTGTCACGCGATAAACGCAGCCATATTAGGCCTCGGATTATAAATTGTTATTAAGTATTAAGCCAATTTAACTGTAGACTGTTTTAAATTCACGAAAATCTTCACGAAAACACGCGATTTATGCGTCGTTGGACTAAAAGTAAATATGGCGATGTATAAAAATGTCTACATATAAAATAAAAATTGGTCCGAGTATTAGAAAGCCAATACTTCAAAATGTCTGTCTTATCAAGTCGGAATATAAAAATGACTACTTTCAAAGTATACAAATGTCTAAGTCTTATCAAGTCGGAATATAAAAATGACTACTTTCAAAGTATACAGATAAAGTAAAGTGGCCAGTATCATAAAGAGGTTTGATAAACAAACTATCTAATCTTGGCTCACTGCCTGCGGACGACCTTCTTGAGAAAGCGATTATTGTTATTATTTTAGCCATTTATTCCTTAATAAATTTTACATGCATACATTTTCATTTCTCATAATAAATATAACAAAGAGTAATTTTAAAATACATCGCCAATTTACTTTTAGTGTCGCAACATATTTATATTTGGTCTAATATACAGATGCACATTTTTATACTTCGTCAAAATTATATACGTCCGAACTTATGCAAATGGACATTTTTATACATCATCGTCATATTTACTTTTAGTCTAGTGCCGCAACATAATTATATTTGGTCTAATATACAGGTGGACATTTTTATACTTCGTCGAAATTATATACGCACAAACTTATGCAAGTAGACATTTTTATACATCGCCATATTTACTTTTAGTCCAACGACGCATAAATCAAACACTTAGGGTTCCATACCCAAAGAGTAAAACTCAATGTTATAACTACCTCCCTCAAGATAATAAACTGGTCTTCTATGGAGATGTAACCTGTATACACCAATTCTTACTTTGTAATTGATAAAATGTATTAGAGTCAGTGCTTAGGTAAATTTATAAATTGAATTCTGTTTACCGTTATTTGCTTATTGGGAAAAATATACATACAATCCAACAAAAGTAGCACGATTTAAGGAAGCATATGGGAGCATAATGGTATGGTACCTGCATATAGTATAGTATAGGTAAAGTTTAGTATAGTATAGTATAGTATAGCATAGCATAGCATAACAAAGCATAGCGTAGCATAGTATAGTATAGTATAGTATGTTTTGTTGGCTGAAAATCAGCGCTGTAGGTGTCTGATGCCGCAGCATAATGCTGAGCCAGTCTCCGATTCACTACCGCGAGGACACACACGCCGTGCTGTTTCTGTCACATTGTTTGTTATGTTTAATAAATTGTCCATTTGTGTGTCTTCTGTGTAGTGAATAAATGTATTTCTTCTTCTTCTTCACGACGAATTGAGTTCATTTATTTCGAAAATTAGCGAGTTTTTAATCAATTGTATTTTCCAGTCAACACTGTTTTCAAACAGCTGCTACAAGTCCAAGATATCGAATATAGAAGGGCTGGTGCGCCTGAATGCGCTATGTTACGTATTCAATCGCCAGTATAATCTTTCGATTCTGATTAAGATTGGTGACTTTAAGAATTATTACGAGTAATACTGTTTTGTCAGTAAAACAATCTTGAAGGTAAGAACTTTAAAATTACGATTATTAGTGGTAATTTTTTATCGATATAGGACCAAAATTAACAATCAAAGTGCAAGGTGAGGTAGAGATGAGCGGAGTGGAGTGGAGCTGTCCAATATTAACCAATAGATATTTTTCAATAGATATTTGTTTCTGCAATAATCAATAGTCAATAGTCATTGTTCACTCTTCTAAGTAAAAAAAATAATTTTTATCATAATAAAATGAGTTCTGTAATACTTAATCTATTAACTAGATCATCAGTATACACAAAGGTAGTAATTTTATTTTTCGACCATCGTTAACATATTAAATTGTTAGTTAGTTATTATTGATTTTTCAAGATAATATGTTTGTCTTCTGAGCAACTGAGATGTAATTTAGATTATAAGTGGAAACTGTTTTGGCTGATGTACTTTTTAAATGTGATTGTTTCTTAATGTGTTATATATTGCTGTTTGTTTCCCAAATAAATAAATAAATAGAATCTACTCTTACGTGCGCAAGGCGCGCTCGACGTGACCACATACGCTTTATTTTGGTTAATATTGGCACATCTCCGCTCCGCTCTGCCCATCTCCACTTCAGTGCAGCCGCAGCCTAACATGGCAGCGTTTATCGCGTGACAACATGTGGATAAAACTTTTATCTCTTTCTGACACGTATATAAGTACGAGAGCGACGGATGCTTTGCTTTATCCACATATTGTCACGCGATAAACTCAACGCAAACGCGTAATTCTACTACAGCGCACGCTATGCACGGTTAGGCACTTGTCCCACTGCCGGCGAGAACTGGGCGTTTTCAGAAAAAGTTGTTGGTGACGTAAGAAGAATTCCACTTGAAAAAATTTTTTTGTTTACTTTAAAATGTAGTTAAATTGATAATATATTAAATGAGCAGCATGAAAATAATAAATTTATTACAAAATAATTACTATTTCAGTAAAAAATCGCAATTTGATTTCGTTTCTGCTCGTAAGAAGTTCCATTACGCCACTCATTTTAGAACGGGTTTAAAAGAAAACTAGAAAGATTCAAGATGTTTTGAAGTTTTATTGATAAACCTTAAACTAGAAAGTGTTCAAAAAAAATATTTTTTAATCATATTATTACAATTCAATTAAGTTTTATGACAAAAGCTTTCCTTAACGCTACCTTTTAGTACTTTGTACTATATATTATTGTCTTTGGAGCGACGAATGCGTAGTATTTTTTTTATATTTTATTGGTTAGCTAACTATTAGTTAAATATAATGTGTTTAACAATAATAACTTCTAAACATCTTTGATAGAATATTAATTATTTAAGAAATTCAATCACAGCAATAACGGGACAGTGACGTATAGTGAAGCTCGAAGTGGCGTTTAGGAACTATATTATTACTATGTTTTTTTACCAAAACAATTAATTAATTAATTTTAACAAGTAATCTCATGAGATCGTTAAACACAACATCATTCTTTTTAACCGACTTCAAGAAAAGGAGGAGGTTCTCAATTCGTTTGTTATTAATTAATTTATTGCGTTTTTTTCTAACTTTCATTTTAAATCAATTAATTAGGAATTATTCGTAACATAAGATTTAATGAGTTTAATAATAACACATTTTCAGTTTGGTGTCAAGCTGCCGCCTGCAATACCTTTTCCAATATTCAGTTAAACTTAAATTGTTATAAATATTTATGAGAACATTGCTCTTATTTATTACAATTTTCGATTTTCAGTTATTTCTTATTGCAGTCGGGTTTTTTGTTTATTTTTAATAATTTAATTTATTTCACTCTTTTTAGTTTATAAAATACTTAGTGGTTAAACAAATTATAAGCGAAACATTCTCTAGCAAAAGGAATTTATTACTTTTTAGACGTTCCTGACAAAATGGTAGCATTAAAGCATTATAATGTATATATATTTGGAATGGGCTATTTAACAGCTTTCATTTGATACCCATATTGTTATTATAGAAAATCATTTTTTTTTATTTCCCCCTCCATTTTTTTTGCGGGCGCCATATTGAAATATTATATACCCTATGTCACTACGACAATTAAGACAAATCGAATGACACCTCGCATGTTAAAATCCGTCAAGCCGTTTAGGCTGCAGAGCGTGCCCAGAAATAGACATACATACATACATACATAGATACTTACACACATACATACATACATACTCTCGAAAAACATAACCCTCCTTCTGACGCAGTCGGGTAATTAGTACAATAAAGTGTTAGTTTACATACATACATATATACAATACAGGCACCAATAATATTACTTATTTTATTATTAGACATATTGATAAGTTTCCGTGGGCACCTTCCGGCTTCATTTTTATACCAGCTCAATGAAACCGTAATATTGAATCGTCATCGGGTTTACATACGTATTCCAAATTTCAAACCATTCCATTTAGTAGTAGCGGAAAAGACTGCTTCAAAACTGAATTGCAAGAATTGACCTAAACAAGCCAACAGACAGACGGACAAACAAACAGGTAGGTACATTGTAAAAATTCGTTTATGTAGGTAAAACAAAATGAAAAATTGGCATTTTATTAAAATAATCTTTAAATCTCTTTATGAAACGAGCTTTAGAATTCTATTACGTCACTTTTTAGTTCTAATAACGCGACCGTGGCGGTATGGAGGTGACGTATCCATGCCAATCAAACATTTAGATAAAATTACAAATGAACTATTGAACTTTATTTAAATATTACCTTTGATTCCGAATCAGCATTAATTAATAAATATAACATTATAAAACATCAATTACACAGGATTCTCTTACCTTGATAAAATTGGAGTTGTATGAAGAAACCTATTTTTGGTGCAAACGCCACGCGACCACTCTAAACACATTTCACGGACTAACTGCTGTCATTTGAAACCAAATAGCGACTACCATAGACTAAAAATGCTGCCATAATTCAAAATTTTCATGTATTGTGGCGTTTTATTGCCAGGAACATATTAAAAATGCGGTCGCGTATGCCGGAAATTCCGCATGCGCTATTTCGCGGGACAGATTAAAATCTGTATTTGTCAAAGAAATTTCTATGTAAACGCACTTGTTTTACGGTTTAAAATTAAAGATCGGTTCATAACTGACCGGGACGCAACCGTTGACTTTTAAACAGTCTAATTTAGTATTTTTTATCTAACTTCAAATTTGTCGTGGAGGGTGTGGGACACGTCAAAATAGCACCTCCTTTTTTCTTATTTAGGCTATATTTTAAATTTAACATGCTTGTTTTGCATAATTCTAGAGTGTTTCTGAAGTTAATAAGATATTTAATGTAAAAAAAAATATATCATTTGATATGCCTTCTTTAAATTCGAATAATCAGCCATGAAAGTCATGGGACACGACTTTTTTCAACCAACAACTTTTTCTGAAAACGCCCAACTCTCCGCTAGTTTGTTGAAGCAAAAGATATCGATCCCGTGTCAATAAAAGAGACACATATATTTATCAGTTTTATTATTTACATTTCATCGCTGGCCTAGTGGGTAGTGACCCTGCCTACGAAGCTAGTGGTCCTGGGTTCGAATCCCGGTAAGGGTAGATATTTGTGTGATGAGCGCGAATATTTGTTCCTGAGTCATGGATTTTTTATATGTATTTAAGTATATATTTCTCTATATAAGTATTTATATCGTTGTCTAGTACCCATAGTACATTCGCCATTAGATATATGGTAGCGGTCAAGGTACTCAAATATTTCGGAGCAGCATTAAATTTCAATATATTAATTACGCTAGATAAGGTCTATAATATCGGCCCATATAATTCGTCATAAATTTAGGAGCAGCGATTTTTCAATAAATTCGTAACATACAATTAGGTAAAGATATCGGAACTTACAAAAGTAAAAAATATGGAAGCAGCCAGGATGATCATAAAGATCGGAACATTTATGGTGGTTACGTAATTGAGCTACGTGGATCGTTCCAGTGGGCCTAGAATGGCTGCGTCTGTATCGCGTGTCAAATGTGGATAAAGCATCCGTCACTCTCGTATTTATTTACGTGTCAGAAGGTGACGGATGCCTTATCCAAACTTTATCACGCGATAAACGCAGCCATATTAAGGCGAGTGCTACACCTGTTTTATCTCACGAAACGGACATACTTATAATCAGTGATCGGAATAGGTAGTGCAATTTCACGGGATTTCGGTGCGTAAGCTTAGTATGGATGTAACTTGCAATCCCGGATTTTCACTTTGAAATGTTTTAAAGTTTGTGTTTGGTTTAAAATAAATATCAGGGGACATTACACAAATTGACCTAGCCCCAAAGTAAGCTCAAAAAAGTTATTTATTTATAATTTTGACAATTATTATACTGCTAGTACAAAGTTGGTATTGACGAAATTATGTAGACACTTTAATTTTGACATTCTTGCAAACAAGAAACCTTTTTGAATAACTATCTTATTATTTATAAAAATACGAATCCCGGAATCCCGGGTCTTATCCATATTATTTATAATGTTTGAGGTCATTCACCCGAAATTGCACTACCTATTCCGATCAGTGCTTCGTATAGACACGCATACTACAGGGACGTTTAGCGAAGACAGCTACACTCTCAGAGCTAGCGTGAACGTGCATCTACACCGTGGATGTAGGAAAACATAAATCCCGTGGGGTCAGATGTCAAGCATACCACCTTTTTCTTTATTTATTTATTTATTTATTCCTTGATAAAACAGAGTTTTACATGTCGAAAGTTCAGTGTTTACATAACAATTCTACACTAATTTATATAAATATAAAAATAAATTATCTTTACAAGGTATGTCAATATATGTAATTCAATATTATGGAGTCAATTGTTTGGGCAGCGAACCAGTAACTAGTCAGTTTAGCCGTTGAGAAAGTCGTCAATGGTATAACATCCGTCAGATAGTAGTTTACCTTTTAATTTATTAACAAAACGCCTCATATTTGGTACATTTTTGATTTCTGAGGGTATCTTGTTGTATATTATAGGGCCTATTGAGTAGAGGCATTTTCATATCATTCTTCTGTGTACTCGTACAACACAAGTTGAAGCCAATATTATTGATAAACCGCACATCACTCACCGCAAACTTACGCACACTAATGCAGAGATACACACTAACTCCTAAAAGGTGGCACGCTTTTGAAATTCAATCGAAAGTGGTCATAATATTATAATAGACGTCTCCTTTTAACGAAGGGCAATTGTAACAGGTGTGAAGATTCCTTTTTATACTCCCTGCTTTTTATGCTTTCCTACCTCTATGATCTACATACGCAAGTGTTGCCCAACTACTAATTCAATAAGTTGCAAAATGTACCTTAATGACGGGTTAGGCTCGTAAAACACACTTTCCCGAAATGTGCACTTTCTGCAGAGGTGCACTTTCCGCAAAATGTACACTCCCAAAATGTACACTTTCCCAATTTGGAAACTTTCCCGAAATGTGCACTTTTTCAAACAGTGCACTTTTCCAAAACGCACGCTTTCCCGAAATGTGCACTTTTTTACACAGTGCACTTTTCCAAAACGCACGCTTTCCCGAAATGTACACTTTCCCATGTAGGACACTTTCTCAAAAGGAACACGTTTATTATTTAGTCACTTTCTTCACACACGCACACACACACACACACACACACACACACACACAAACACACACACACGCTACACACATATTTTTTTTAAAATCCACACGCATTTTTGTCTTTTAAATCTCATCTAAATCGAGATTGTGCAGCGGAACCTTATGTTTTGATGACAAAGTGTACATATCGGGAAGTGCACTTTTAGAGACAGTGTACTTTCCGGGAAAATATACCTTCTGCGAAAGTGCATATTCTGGGAAAGTGCACCTATTGACAAAGTGTACATATCGGGAAGTGCACTTTTAGAGACAGTGTACCTTCGAAGAAAATGACCCTTCTAAAGAAGTGCACCTTTAGAGGAAGTGCACATTTCGGGGAAGTGTGAATTACGAGCCTAACCCTTAATGACTTACCTGCTAAGATGTATTCGGTTCTCTGCCTTTTGGCCGAATGTATCGTTTCCCAACTGTTTCATTTGCCAACCCGCTTTTTTTTCTGTAACTGTAAATATTTCAGGATTTTTATAAAACTAACCTAACCTAACCTATAGGTTTCTACACGATAGTACTGAAATTAATCCTGCAATATTTACAGTTACAGAAAAAAAAGCGGGTTGGCAAATGAAACAGTTGGGAAACGATACATACGGCCAAACATGTTTCGGCCAAAAGGCGGGATACCGATGTATTTGCATCTTATATTGTTTATTATTTATTATGTTTTTATTGACGACGCGCTGGCCTAGCGGGTAGTGACCCTGCCTACGAAGCTAGTGGTCCTGGGTTTGAATCCCGGTAAGGGCAGATATTTGTGTGATGAGCTCGAATATTTGTTCCTGAGTCATGGATGTTTTCTATGTATTTAAGTATATATTTCTCTATATAAGTATTTATGTCGTTGTCTAGTACCCATAGTACAAGCCTAGAGCTTAGTTTGGGACTAGGTCAATTGGTGTGAGATGGTCCCCTTACATTATTATATTATTATTATTATTATTTATTGCAATATCTTTTTTTTTATCCAATAGTCATTAAACCGAAGCGAACACGGGTCGCTAGTAATGTTATAAAACAACTCCTGCGAGCCTAGTATGGTTGCGCTTGTAGCGTGGAAAATGTGCATAAAGCATCCGTCATTCTCGTTCTGAAGTACGTATTAGAAAGTGACGAATTTTTTATTCATATTTCATATTAGGCCCCTGGTATTAAAAGTTGCGTCACTTTTACGTCAGCGGCACCAAATGTACGGGGTCTAGTAGTTCGGTCAGGTTCACTATGTCCATATGTCCATTTCGTCCACTTCCTATCTCGTCCATATTCCCAACTCGTCACAAGTTGTTGGGACTGTGAACGAAATGGGAATGTGGATGAGATCAGAATGTGGACGAGATGGGAATGTGGCCGAGATGAGAATGTAGACGAGATGGGAATATGGATAAAGTGAACCTCGATGATCGCCCTACAGTTATAACAGCAGATTGTCTTACTAGACATTATTTATTTATGTAAACGAACCGTTGACAGTCGGCAAAGAGCTTGTCATAAAAATTACGCTTTAATTTAGTCCCAATTATTTTGCTTTTTAGATGTCATATAAAGAGAGATTCAGAATATTGACCTTCATAGTCTCATAATGGCGGACACTGGCAATGACATCGCTGTCTTAAATTGTTGACGAAAAGTCCGAAGAAACAATAACTTAAGATATATTCATGAAAATGTAATTGTAAATTTGTAAATATATTTTCGTTATAAACATAAATACGTTGTTTTTTTGGATTTTTTTATTTCCGTCACTTCTAAATCGCGCGTAAAAATGGGAACATGAAATTCCGTTTGTTTTTGAGGATTATTAATTTGTCAAGGAACTTGGAACTATGTAAGATGCACTGCATAATTGAATTGATATGCATTTGGTTAGGTGTAATGTAGATTAGGTTAGGTTTGGTTTATAAGCGATATCAATGAATAAAGTCTTGTATCAAAAAATTGCTTTCGGCATTATGAAAATTTGGGATTTTAATCAATTAGGAATTATGAATTTTCGGAATTATGAATGGGTAAACCCCGTAAAAATACGTTTTAGAATGCGAAGCGCGGTTATTATCTTCAACCCAATACATTTTTGTGACGAGCTATTCACCGATTGTTCTTTGAAAAAGTCAAACCTTAGGAAGTAGAGTGTCGTGGTACTAACTACTTCAATTAATAAACACTGGCCATTAGCGTTGCTTGTCTCAACTTGGTTGACTATACTCGTTTACGGGTGTCCCTCAGAATCCCTAACAACGTTTGTCCTAACACATCGTTTGTCCTAATTATCATTTGCCATAAACTGGTTTTCCAATTATATCTGCGGTTTGGTTAGGTTAGGGTTGTATTAAAATAACAGTAAAGCGTTTTAAAATTTAAGCAGAAATGGCTTTAGGATAAACGAAAATTCGGACAAACGATGCATTAATTAGGACCAATGACGGTTAGGGATTCCTTAGGAGAATCCTTGTTTACTTGTAAAGCCCAATACATACATACACATTAAATCACGCCTGTTTCCCAGAGGGGTAGGCAGAGACCACTTCTTTCCACTTGCTACGATCTTGACAAATTTCTTTCGCTTCTTCCTCATTCAAAGCCAAAGCCTAAAGCCTAATAGTTTACTTATTAACTTAATGTTATTCACACACCTCCCCCTATTTCGTGTGTCTTTACTATGAGTGTATTGTCATTGTGCATTGTGCGTGACTTTTTTTTTTTTTATTTAATAATTGGCACACCAACAAAGTACAAGGCTATACATTTTGTAACTTAATGAATAAGGATCACATCTGACCTGTACTTATGAAACTGATAACTGAACTAGATTCTGCTTTATCCACAGATTGGCAGCGGCATTGCTTTCTTCTTGATGATAGTTACGAAAGATAGAAAAATATTGCGTGGGATACCGTTCACGATTGTGGCTGCGGTGGCTTTCGTATTTACGGCAACCATGCTGATTGGCTACGTGTTCTTCTTCGTGGAAGACCCTGACGAGAGCGGCTTCTCCTGGCTGAGGTTTCAGTTTTACTTCTGCCTGGGACTGGCGATAGCTTTTTTATTGACGATCTGTTTGGTAATGGGGCAGTCGGCTGTCGTTTCGTTGGCTGCGGTGAGTGGCAAAAGCTATGTTATGATCAGAGCCGGGATTTTTCGCGGCAAAACAAAAAACTATCACAATCGCAATATATCGATAGTTGTGTAATAGAAGGTCCACGAAATAAAAAAATATTAAATAAAACATTTTACGTGAGTTTTGTACAAAATTATATAGGAACAGATGCACGTGACATTTTGTTTGGTTTGTAATAGTGATAGGAGTAGATAATCATTAATTTATCAACATTATCTGGGAGTAGACAGTTTCTGACGTGTCTATTATTTTCCATGAGGTAGTACAGTCACTTAATTCAAAGTTTTACCTCTTAGTTACCCGACGGGTTATTTTATTCATCATCATCATTATCAGCCGCAAGACGTCCACTGCTGGACAAAGGCCTTCCCCAAGGTTTTCCACAGCGATCGGCCCTCTGCTGCTGTCATCCAGCGGTTTCCCGCGACCTTTATCAGATCGTCTGTCCACCTTGTGGAAGGTCTGCCAACACTTCGTCTCCCGGTTCGCGGTCGCCACTCTAGAATATACTACTTGGTTATTTTATTACTTGATATGAAAAAGTAGGAGTTAAAATTTAGATGGAATAACACATATAAAACAACTGGCGCGAATGATTGTAAAGTACTTAATGTAAGTATAATAATACTCGATATCGATAAAAAAATATTTCTAACACTAGCTAGATTGCGACAATCTTTGGTTTTGCCGCGAAAAATCCGGGCTCTGGTTATGATGGTGGCACTTTACTTTTAATTTTTGTCACAAAAGATAGACCACTTTTTTGGCCGACCGTACACATGCACAGATACATCAGCATGTATGTAGATCAACTAACGTAGCTGCAAATAAATTCGCGATCCTTCATGTCGGCGGGGGACAGACGCCTTGCGTTCGTGCTATGGAATGCAAAAAACCGGTTATAACCGGTTTTAATCAGTTATTTTCCTACAAAGACGGCCAATAACCGATTAAATGTATTGCCTAGTTCGCGCTGTCACCCTTTGATCCGTGTCGCAAAAACCGACAGCAAACGGAAAAGTGGCAGACGCATTAGCCGACGTTAAGGCTGCATTTCCACCAGAGATGTGCGAGGTAGATAATCGGTGCGAGGTTGCGTAGCGAGGATGTGTAGCGTGCTCTATTTAAATAAGCGGGCGAGGTGCAATGAGGCGGGAGCGGAGCCAGACGCCGCCTCGCAACACATCCCTCGCAACACATTCCTCGCACAGATCTTTCCTTTCTTTTGTATGTGGGTGAATTTTTGAGATGGACGTTTTTTCGTAATTTCGGTGGCGCATTTTTTTTTCATCGTTTGGTGATAACTTATATAATGACTAGAAAGAGATTAAATTTTTAATCGAAATGCTGTATGAGGCCCCATTCTGAAGCTATTATTTTAGTTAAAAACTATTTTTATTTTTTTTGCGCCACCGAAAATTACAACGGTGCCACCGAAATTACATCGTAAATTTACTTTGAAATTAATGATGAATAAACGTGCTTACAAGTGTTTTAAAATATGTAATTCAAATTAAATTAAACTTCAGCATGATTTTTAACAATATGTAATAGTCTTCGCATTAACTTAGTTTTTATTTTAGGTAAATTTAAATAGTTCTGATTATCATCAAATTTTTAAATATCATTAATAAATAAATATTAGCATCGTTATTTAAAATGTAATTTTAGCTACGCATTTATGCTAAATCTATGACTGTTTTTAACAAAATCCTATACAAAATTGACTTGACTTGTAATGTCGGTGGGCGTTTGTAATTTCGGTGGACAAAAACGCCACCGAAATTACGCCACAGAAATTACGGCATAACAGTTTTTCAAAGATATCGGTTGCACTATATACTTTATTAAAAGATGCATTACGGGTTTAATTTATTCTATAAAGGTATATTATAAATATCAAAAAAATAACTAAAACATACTTATTTAACGTACAGAAATTACGCGCCACTGAAATTACTTCACAGGGTACCAAAATACATCGCGAAAAAGACTAACCTCGCTAGCTCTAACGGCGCTCAGATACACGTCCACTCCATTCGGTCGCGAAAGCACAACTAATGGTCTCTTTAAATAAAAACGTAAACATGGCGGTAAGTCGCTAGACGAACCAGTTATCAGCAGGTATTTGCGAGTCGTTTCGTGAGTGGTCGGCGCGGGACAAAGACAAAGCGGTCTGCCTACTTTTAGGTATTAATATTTTTGCATTATTGGATAATTATTAAGAAGCGTCATCTAATATTCTTTCTAATGATGTATAATACCTAATTAAGATATTGCGTACACACAAAGTTACGCGAGTTTGTTTGGACAAAACTGGAAGTGTGACATGCCTCAGAGTGGTCATATTCGCGCTATTTTTAAAGTTCAATTTTTTTTTTCAGAGATTTGGCTTACATTTGCGTGATGATTATGTATGGCCTCTTAATATGACAGTGTATATGATGAAAAACATTTTTTTTTATATTATTTTATTAATTATTTTCCGTATTACAGCCGTGTGACACCCAAAAATGCCAGTTTGAAAATTCACCCATGTACACCTCGCTCCGCTGAGCTGTTTCCATCAGAGCTAAGCTAAGCGAGGATAGATAAATAAAGTGTTTCTATTAGTTCATGAAAAACACATCCCTCGCAACGCATCCTCGCACATCTCTGGTGGAAACGCAGCCTAAATACCATAGACGACCAAATACCGCACATATCCGCGAATCTAATATGCTGATACATCTGTGGATGTGTAGAGGAGGCATTGAACGATCCAGGTTAAAGGGCCATGAGCGACCTGGTGTGAAATCTGATCTCAGAACTAACTGAGCTGGATGATATTTTGCTCTGCTGGAGCAGTCCCTTTCGGGTTCTGAAATCCTGGTCACTAGTCACTAAACACCCTCATCTGAATGATTGCCAAATTAAGGAACGACCGCACCGTTGCTCAAAATTATGTTGACGCACGGTAAACGCAGTGACGTGGCTAGGGAATGCAAAAAACCGGTTATGACCGGTTTTAATCAGTTATTTTCATACAAAGCCGGCCAATAACCGGTTAAATTTTATTCCCTAGACGTAACTTACTTTGTATGGATGGTTCTTATGCGTTATTATCGTGACGCATAAGTCACGTCATTGCGTTTACAGTACGTCAGCGTATTTTAAGCACCAGTGTGGTTGATTCTTCAGCAAGCTCGATTAACTATGTCATGAAATGGGTGTTTTTATGTACTTAAATTCAACTGACTTTATAAAGTACCTTTAAAAAGCAGTAGCAGTAAGTAGTTTTTAAAAGCAGACCA
This sequence comes from Acleris laterana, assembly GCA_963966035.1. Classification (NCBI taxonomy): domain Eukaryota; kingdom Metazoa; phylum Arthropoda; class Insecta; order Lepidoptera; family Tortricidae; genus Acleris; species Acleris laterana. Next base: position 1,300,962 of record OZ014439.1, read on the forward strand.
GCGTTCTTTAAGTAATCGGGGAGCAAACATTAAAAACACCCCGACGAATTGAAAAACATCTACATATTTCTCCGTCAATTGTAAACCGATTTAGAAAAATATTTGCGGTCACACTTTAAAGGTGCGAACTAACGCACCGCAGCTTATATTAAGGTGCGTCAAAAACGGCGCCATGTTGTTACTAGATGACCCATTCTTTTGTTTTCCCAACGACACCGTATTTTACGCAGCGGTGGAGTCGCACCTATGCGTATTTGATGACAGCTTTTTATTTTTTTATCTATTCTACTTATCACGGGCACCAATATGAATTCCATATCATTTTTTTTTATTTAATGAGTGACTAAGGCAGTAATCATTATGGCACATTGATAATATTGAAACGTTACACTTACTATAACATTAGGAATTCACTTAAGCGTCTACTTACAACCCTCTCAATTGCTTTTATTAATAAAGATAAATAAGTAGTATTGTAATATTCAGACATCGGAATCCAGAGGGCAAAAGTTCGTGACACGTAGGGAGTGCTTATATCGATAAACTCAATTATCGATGCTTGTTCTGTATACTAGTGAACACTCCAAGTTTATTTGTAATATTTTTTTTAATTGTAGTGTTTTCCTCTTTTTTAAAAAACGTGTTTTTGTAAATTTACTCGTTTCATTTTTTTCCTTCATTAAGTACTAGTCCCATATACTATTGTTAAAATTAACAAATTGTCGGTTGTTAAACGTCTCAGCCTAGGCTGATAAATCCTTTTCAGGTGGCTAAATGACTTTTCAATTTCTGCGGAGATTATAGGAGCATGTTTTTTTTTTTAATATTCTGTGAATTTCAGACTCGTATTCAAAACGATAGAAACAAAAAATTCATACAATACTGGGGGCGATCATTAGTATAATTATGAAAAAAGTATCGATAATTGAGTTTATCGATATAGGAACTACAATCATACGATGTTGCCCCCTGGATTCCTATGGCTGGTAATATTCTTTAACTCTTTCAGATATTTGGCTTGGTAGCAATGTGCGCGTATGCTTTCGATATTTATTTAAAATTCAAAGCGATACAGGCAGGAGACGACCCTTACCAAACCTACGTTGACGAATGATTATCCGACAAAATGGTGTAAGAAAAAACATCAAGGACGCATGTCAATGCTAATTAAATGGTTGTTGGTAAGTTAACGAATGTCGGGTTCCTATATTCAAACCGTGGATAGATAAGGCTTACTTCGGGTTAAAAATTGACATTTGCCCGTACAACATGTGTCAAATTTTTATCCGAAGTAAGCCTATCTATCTGCGGTTTGAATATAGGAACCGGACATAAGTGCATTGCAGATTTTACAAATAATGCCAAAACTTTTTTGTTCATAATCAGACATAGGAATCCAGAGAACAAAATTTCATGACAGATAGGGAGTTCCTAAAAAGATAAAAAGATAAAAGATATTTATTCAGTAAGTAGGCCGCACGGGCACTTTTACACGTCATGAATCTACCAGCGCTTCCCAAGAGGAGACCACTGCCGAGAAGAAACGCCGCAAGAAACTCAGCAGACAGTCATTTTTTAAACATGTTACAATGGTACCTACTACTTAATCTAGCATTATATGTATAAAGCAATAAATATTAAATTAAATATAATATCAAATAGCAAATAGCATGCGTAGTTCAGCAGGAAAACATGTCAAAAATATTACGAGAGAGACAAGGGGGGGGGGGGGAAGAGAGGAGAGAAAAAAAAAACACAGGACAACCAAATAAAAGTTTGATATGCTTTCCCACATCAACGGTGTCCCCTAGACAAACAACTTTGCAATTTTACAAATTATGAATGACTAAGTTTCGGGTTTAGGCCAAGCATTTTTATCTGTTAGATAGTCCTCGACCCTATAGTACGCTTTAGATATTAACGACTTTTTTAAGTAATTTTTAAGTGCTGGAAAGGGTAAGGGTAATATTAATCTAAATCGATAAACTCACTTATCGATGCTTGTTCTATATACTAGCGATCACTCCAGGTTTTGTTTGTAAAAATATGTTTTTATTAAAAGCAATCAAAATAATATTCATAATTCTCTTCTTTTTTCTTCAAATCGATATTTGATACTTTTCTCATCATAATTTTTTTCTTCGCTTGCCCCGTCTACTTAAAATTAACAATCAGAATTTGATCCAATCTCCGTCTTGGCTGATAAATCTATTTCAGGTGGCTAAATGACTTCTCAAATTCTATGGAGGTCATTGGTGCGTTTTTTTTATATAATATATAAAAGCAGCATATTATGCTGTTTGAAGTTCATGCGCGTCTTCAGAAAAATACTTAGAAAAAATACATACAGTGCTGGCGGCGATCACTAGGATGTGGAAAAGCATCGATAATTGAGTTTATCGATATAGAGTAGAAGTCCCTACCTGTTATAAAATTTTGCCCCCTGTATTCCTATGTTTGTTGATTATTATATTTTTGGTATCCTATTATCTCACCTCATTCGTTTTTCGTTTAATTCTTATTTCGTCTCATTCTGTTCGTCTTCGTCTTGTTCGCTATGCGTCACTATCTTATTTGGTCAAATTCTGCAACTTGTCTATCTCTTAATACGTCTTATTCGTTTTTCGTAACGATCTTCCCTTTCCTCTTGTTGACTTATTTACCTCCGCCTAAATTAATTCGATACGTTCGGTGCTGGTCACATTCGCAATTAGACTCTTTCGTTTTTGGTCGCATTCTAGGTACCTACGTGACGATCGTTTTTCGTGTCATTCATTATTCGTGACTATATTTTCCCGTCATACTTATGAAGATTGTGAAGCGACGGGTTTCCATACAAACGGCGTTAACTATTTCCACCCCCAATATTATCAATAAATTTCAATTTATTCCCTTTACAAAAGTCAAAAGTATTTTTATTAAAAATTTCTTTACAATAAATTAATATTTAAAAACCTAAAAGTACGTACGTATGAATGTTATGTTTTTGTTATTTAAGCGAACGCGACATCGATTTCAACAAATAAGTACATATTTGAACATTTTAGGTGCCTTAGAAATAAAATTATGATTTCTTGAAGTTTATTATTTTGTTTTATTGCATGTTTAAAAGCACTATATATCGGTGTGAAAAGGAATTGCCAGCCTCGTATCCTTATCCGATATCTATACGCACTGCTAGATCAAAAAAGGAGTAACTCAACATTCAACTGTGTTTCAAAATCGACTTTATTACAACTTCTATGAACTTGAAACAAAACTAACAAGGATTTTGAGTTAATACTGTTTTGATCTAGCTTTGCGAATTATATACTTGAATAGCGAATGAGACGAATAACGAACGGGACGAATAGTCAATGTGCCCAAAGCCTTAAAGATATATTACAATGTGCCATAAACTTTATATCGTGTGACAAAGCTTGGATAAGGCATCCGTCACCTTCTGACACGTTAATAAGTACAAGAGTGACGGATGTTTTATCCACATTTGACGTGATAGATGCAGCGATACTAGGCCCGCAGTGTAACTAAACTATCGGATATCGTTTTAACCAATCTTACGTGACATAAATGCCTTATTATGTTTCTTTTCATGTGTTTGCTTACTTATTGAGTAGTAAGGTACTACCAGTCAGCGATCTCCAGAAATGGATTTATCAGTTTGTAGTTCAGGTTCATTTATCAGTTTGTGTTGTTTTTTTTTAATTATATTTAATTCTTAATTTTAATTTGACATTTGGAGCCTGTTTACACCTCCGAAATTGTATTATTTATTTTAATCCGACATTTTGATATATTTAATTATTATTACTACTGGGACCTGTACATCCGTGTGACATTTAAATTATGTAGCTTAAGTTTAGTATTGTAATAACTGATTTATTTTTAAAAAACGGCTTACTGTTGAGTTTCTTGCGGCGCTTCTTCTCAACAGTGGTCTCTTTGGAAGCGCTGGTAGACTCAGACTTGTAAAAGTGCCTACAGGGCCTACTTACAGAATAAATGATTTGAAATTTGAAATTTGGTCAAAGAAAACATTCCAGGGGTCTAATAAAATCATGTTTGATAAACTATCACTGAAGCGTTATATGCGATATCATCCACCTCTGTTGGTCCCAGAACCAGCCAATTTTGACCCATATCCTTTTGGTATACTCAGTAGTTAAATAGTTAGTATGAGATCATTTTCTGCCCAATGGCGACTGATTTACTGAAAAAATACGAGTTTCTGATGTATTAAGATGATTAGGAAACCGAGCAATTCCATAAAAAATGCGAAAAGTTTAATCCGTTTTTTATGATGAAAATACAATTTTTATTTGTTTCTTTCCAAGAGACAAATAATAAAGAAACAGAAACGTAAAAACCTAGTTTTTTATAAATACTATAATATCCTCGGATAGCGATATAGACGAATAGCGATGTGGACGGATAGCGATATGGACGAAAAGCGATTTGGACGAATAGCGATGTGGACGGATAGCGATATGGACGAATAGCGATACGGACGAATAGCGATAAGGACGAATAGCGATATGCACGAAAAGCGATATAGGTGAACTGCGCTAACGACGTCTGACGAACTACATAATAGACCAAATACGTGTAGGACTAACGGCTAACAAATCTTTTGAACTAACGAAAGTTGACGTGGGCCTTAGGAGGTTAAATGCAAAACGGAGCCAAATTTAAGTGGATTTTTCTAGAACTATGTGATTTAAACGTCGGTTCGCAATATCGCAATCCTCTTAAATGTTCTTTATAAATAAAAATGAATAGTATTGTAATGTCCTTTAACCCTTTCAGGTATTTGGCTTGGTAGCAATGTGCGCGTACGCATTTGATATGTTTCTAAAATTCAAAGCGATAATAGCATCAGTGGACCCTTATTTATGTTGAAACTCTCCGATAAAATGCTGTCAGAAAAAAAGGATGCATGTCGCTGTTAATAAAAATGTTATTGGTAAGTTAACTTGATTAATTGCATATTTTACAGTAAGTGTTTTAAATTTCGTTTATCTACACATAATATCATAAGTCCTCTATTATGCGTTCAAAACTCGTCGGCAATCACTAGCATTATCTGTGGTAGTAGGTGACAGCGATGACAGCTGTTAATTTTTGGAAGATGTTCCAAATTTGCATCTCATCACCTTACAATATTCGATAACGTAATGAAATTACGTTACAGCTGTCATCGCTGTCACCTACTACCACAGGTAATGCTGGTCATTTGCCTTTCGGCTTCTGAACCCATCTTAGAGTACTTATAACATGTGTGTAGATAATAGTAGTTTATGTGACTGCACATAATGAAGGGCATTAAACATGAGTGTGGGTTTATAGAACAAGCCGAAGGCGAGTTTCATAATAACATCACACCTAGTGTTTTAATGCCTGAATAAAATAATATTATCGATATCGATGTCATTATTTAGCAATAATTACATTTTTATGGATAAGAAATTTGTTTTAACAAAACAGTCTATTTTTATGGTGGTCATAATTTGCGGTGCTTGAACGCATCATGGAGGGTTTATGATATTTGGATAGATAAAGTATTGTACGCGACTCATTACACAACCGTCACGTAAACTACTATTAAATAGTGATATTTGTTCAAAACCAAATAACGTTATACATTTATACTACATAACGTTATAGTTTTATACTTTTAATACCCTAAGTCAAAGAATTGTGCAGCTGTGACTCTTATGATCAGAGATCGGACAATTGGGCGTCATTACTCGCAATAATGTGTACATGACTCCAAAGATTTTAATTTAACAAATTAAATTACATTAACTGATTACTTAGTCGAAAAATAATTTTAATCCTTTACAACGCAGTAAAAAGTAAATAATACCAAGACTTGTTATTAGGCAGATTTATTAAAACAAATAGACAGTATTTTTTCACTGTGTATGAGTGTGAAGAGTACGAAAGATATATTTCCCACTTTTAAAGATAAAGATAAAGATAAAGAGACATTTATTCGCAACAATACAGAACCACATTAGGTACATAGATACAAATAATAAGACACAGAGAAACAGTTGCGAAACGGTCCCAACTCAGCATTCGCTAGCCGTAAAGCCAACACTGGTCCTCCGTTGGAACCGCTTGGTGAAGAGACGGAAAGTGACTCACTCATAAGTCATAAAGTACTCACAAAAGTCATAAGGGACAGGCTCAGAATTTTGCCACATGTAACATAAAAGCAACGTAGATGGTTTTGCGTGACCGTAACGAAAAAGTAACGTAAAAGTGATGTAAAACTTATTATACACTTGATTAATTACCTAATAAATAATTAAAATAAGACAAAGGATTTGTTCATTATTTTTAAAGTAATCTTCCTGACTTAACCTAACCTAAAAAAATAATTAAACGAAGTTTTAGGGAATTATAACTAATAAATAATGACAACTGAGGTAGAACATGTTTATTGCTAATATTAGATAAAGTATTAAACTATAACAAAATTTCTAACTGCAAAAATATTGTACTTACATTACGTATCACAATAGCCCATAGGCAGCTCTTTCTTATCCTAAACTAGAGATCAGTCTTCGACAAGAGTGAATATGAACAGAGAAGTACCTAGTCAACTTAAACAACGAAATCTAATAAAATACCAGTCTTAAACAGTTTAAGGCTAAATTATTATAGATAAAGTACCATATAGCCCATAGGCAGCTCTGTCTCATCTTAAAGATTGGTTTGGGGATTGTCTGGTTGCTCTAATTGCTGTCGTGCCTGTGATTCTTCTTTGGCTTTTTTTCTCTGTTCTCTCCATTTTAATCTCTGTTCTTCTCTTTGTTCCTCAGAATAGTTCGATTTTTTTTGTCTGTAGTGGCGTAGAGCTCTCTCGGAAGATTTTTTTTTCATTTCTTGGAATTTTTCTGGATTTTGATCTTTCAGTCGCTCTCGATATTTTTTTTGCTTTTCGGCTGGTGTTAAAGGCATCTGTAAAAAACAATGATTAAAAAAAATGATAAATACAAACATTGAATATTAACATTAGGCTGTGTGTGAGTTTCCTAATAATTTAAACTATTTACTTACGCCAATTGGTTACCAAATTATCTAATTAAACTACTATCGTATTGGGAAACTCTCGCTTAGACCGATGGGGAAACCATAAAAGTCTTGCTTAAATTCAGTCCCAAGTAAGTTTTCCCGACTATTTGCATGTATTTGACGTCTAAATAAGCCCAAGAGATCATTTATTTAACTTACAATAACATTACAAGACTACGAGACTATCAAACACTCAAAGGGTAAACAAAAAAAATTGATAATTATTGCCCCGTGCGGCAGCGTCATACTAAGGAGTACAAAATAATTAATAAGTTAGGTAATTATTAACTCGTGCGGCTGCTCCGAGCCCGCTAGGCTAGTAATTAGTAAGCAAAGTTAAATTATTAAAAATGTTTTATTGAAAATCAACTAAGTATAATTTTAGCTGTAAAAATTTATTCATGTTACTCAATTGAAATTTGACAAATCATATCATTTTATGCACTCACCTTTAGCTTAAGTTTATGTTACGGTAACATAAGTTTTGTTTGCCAGTAACATAAAAGTAACATAAATGTAACGTAAAAGTGATATACTTTGTTGAATAGTCTCGAAAAATCCTATTTAAAAGGGATATAATGCGATAAAACTACATCCCAGAGATTCCTCGCTGTTAAATCTATAATATTCAATAAGAACAAAAGTAAAAAACCACAAACTTACCTTGAAATCACATAAAAACACTGATTCAGAATTTGTGACGACGCGTGACCCCTTGCCGGTTTTATCACAAACTAAGCTAGCAAAATGGCCGATTCTTCTTTATTTTGAATGACAGGACATTTGATAACGTGGCCAGTGTGTTGAACCAGATCCAACCACTTACTTTGTAAAAGTTTATATCAAAAATGAGTAACGTAAATTAAGTAACGTAAAAGCGTTTATTTTTACACAATGTAAAATAATCAAAAAAAGGTTTTATAACAGTAGAGCATGTACAAAAAATGATATATATGACTGCGTATTGTTCATTTATGTTCGATTACAGGTTATAACATACGTTTCCAGTACAAGAAAAATGTAGTGACGGTAGAAGTGCCACCGCCGTACAAAAAAGACATTAATTTTATCTAAGGAATCAGAACCGCCAAATCAAACAAAATTATATTTTGGTTCAAATTCAATTACATTTACGTGCAAAGTTATTGTAACAGCTAGTCCTGAAGTTCAATAATGTTATACTTTTTTTTTAAAACGCTTAACGTTCTATGTTTTGAAATACTGCCAATGACACGCTGAGTGTTGGCTGAGTGACTAAAAAGTGGCAAAATTCTGAGCCTGTCCCATAAGTGTCTTTTCGTACTCATAAGGTCGACTACTGGTCTTTGGTGGACCACTGGTGACTTTACCCTAGGTAGGAGTGATTCAAGAGGAAGGTTTTTATGTATAATCGATTCTGCTTTTTGTACACGACGTTAATTATTGACCCATTTAAAAAAAAAGGCTTGAAGTCGTCAATGTCATTAGAGATGCCAAATCATTGGAAACTTATAGGAAACTAAACTTTATTATTGTTAGATGTCAGATTGACTTTGGAACTACGGTGGGTAACAAATTTTAGCTCTTGACTCTACGGGTGTTACAGAAACTCAAATAAACCGAAGCGAAGTGAGGGTGGGTCGCTAGTTTATTTATTTATTTATTTATTTATTTAACACTTTGGCTGCCGTTAAATAACAATCGTATGTAATTTGAGCACGTGTGGCGTGTCAGCGGCAGCGAACGTGTTAAGGAGAACCAACAGCTTTTACAATTCCGATATTAGCTTAAATAGAGGTACAGAGCCAATTACGGGAACTCACAAATAGATATAAATTAAGAAATATACACTTTAGTGCCACGCACAGCATATAGCTAGGATATCTAATATACAGACAGGCAGTCAGACAGACAGGCACGTGCTTAAACAATATTGCTTATTGTTATTTTTTTGTTTTTTTTAGATGCGAATGACACTTGGAGTTAAAAGTGCACGTTTGACCGGAAACCATCAAAAATATTGATTGATCACTTCGTGCGTTCAAAATATTGATCATGTCCACGTTTTTAAACAAAAATCATTAATAAATAACAATAAGTAATATTTTGTTTTATTTACCTGTACTGAGCTGCCCGTTTGTGGCTATTAGGCTGTAATAGGGTCTAGACAGGTGCATTTACTGTAAAACAGCTGTAATATTTCAGTTTTCCTGTAATTATGCGCAGTCCACTTGCTATCTTGCTATTTTACAAGCTTTTTTTTTGACTTGCAATGTACCTATATGTATTTACGAGTATGTAAGGGTCAAATCTGGCAAGTTAAATTTGACTCACTTCCCGGTTTCCGATGAAGCTGAAAATTTGCACACGCCCTTAGTTGTGATGACAATAAAATAATGGGTGCAGACTCGTGGTCACCCCAGTTTGTCACCCCAGTGCCTTTCGACGGAGCCCTGCCTATGGCAGGGCTCCTATTTCTGAGCGATTTGCCCTTCGGGCATCTTAAGATACCTAACGAACCTAACCTACCTACTTTTGCGGAATAAAAATTATTTCTGACGAATAACCGACTAAAGCGAATAGCACTGGGGTGACAAACTGGTGTGACCACGAGTCATCCGCTAAAATAATATAGTACCATCAACCTGGTATCATGATGGAGACTCAGGGTGGCCATAGGAACTCCTAAATTACACATGACATACCCCTCGTATTAGGGCTTGTTAGAATTTTCTTAATCAGTAGATTATACTGTGCAAAAAAAGTACAGTAGGCAACAAAAGCTTGTCCCAAAAAATATTTTTTTGACAGAAATTTATTTGAATTTGAATGTGATTTTTTATGGGCGTGCATTCCTAACGACTGCACTGGCTGCATGCTGGGAGCACAAATTTGATGCAGTCGTACCTAATGCAGTTGAACCGGCTGCAATTTAACAACACGGTTCTAATTATACCTATAGCGGCGTTCAAACTGCAATTTTGCGCCTGAAATGCATACCATGCAGGTTTCCCAATCTTTTTTGTGTCACCACTTCCCTACAATATGTTCAGAAACGATAAACAAATGGCCTTTATTAAGTAACCTGCATCAGTGGTCTGTGGTTGTAAGTATTTTGATGTTAACATTAAAGTATCGGTGATCGATGCTTTAATAAAATCATCAAGAACAGGTACATTAAGATACAGGCCTACCACAGATAGAGGTTTCTCACTTATATTTCAGCTCGTTTTATAATACGACACTCGTGTATGAATGCCTCTCATTATGCACGAGTCACATAATAGTTGATTATACAGTTTAATTTACACTGTTTTATGTCACGCGCGCGATATTGAATCCTGAGCAAATTAGGGCGTCCAGCTTTAACTTCCCAGCGTAGCGAGCGTAGCGGAGATTCAAGCTCGCCCAAGACGAAAATAACTTTATCCCAAAGGAGAATACTCTACTTTTCTCACCTTTTCTTTGTTTTGCGTGTAGTGGCCAGTTCGATTTTCGAACAAATTCTTTTCAATTTCCCATACAAATTAAAATCTCATTATTAACCAACGGGTTATAATGATATTCAGTACCAAATTATACATAGTACTGAAGCCGATGGTTATAATGACTTACTTTAGGTGAGGTTTTGCATGACATACAATTAGGCAATTTCGAGCATCTGGTGTGAAAACTAATATTATTTAATCTCGTTTCTTCCGCAGGGTCTGTGCGTCATTGTTCTATTCTGCGCAGTGGTGACCAAGAAGAGGAGTGAATACGGAGGGGTGTTGATCGCCCTGACGTCATCAATCAGCATCGTGTTTACGACTGTTATGCTCTTTCTTTACTTATTCTACGTAGTAGAAGACACGGACAGGTTTTTATTTTCTTACCTGAGACTGCAGTTTTCCGTCTGTCTGGGGCTAGCGATCTGTTTTCTCATTACGTCATCGCTGATCGTTAAATCGGGAGGAGCGCTAACGGCCGCAGCGGTGAGTTTATGCTTCCCGATAATCAGAGCCCGGATTTTTCGCGGCAAAACAAAAGACTGTCGCAATCTAGCTAGTGCTAGAATCAGATTTTTTATCGATATCGAGTATTAATATATAAAAAAAAATATGCCGATGTATTTACATTAATATACTTAAGTATAATAATATAAGGGGACAATCTCACACCAATTGACCTAGTCCCAAACAATCTAGGCTTGTACTATGGGTACTAGACAACGATATAAATACTTATATAGAGAAATATATACTTAAATACATAGAAAACATCCATGACTCAGGAACAAATATTCGCGCTCATCACACAAAAATCTGCCCTTACCGGGATTCGAACCCAGTACCACTAGCTGGGCCACTGGGCCAGCGCGTCGTCAAAAATTATTTTATATCATTCGCGATATTTTATATCATTATTTTATAATCATTCGCGACACTTGTTTAACATGTTTTATTCCATTTTCTCTCCTACTTTATCAAATCAAGTAATAAAACAACTCGTCGGGTAACAAAGAGGTAAAACTTTGAATTAAGTGTCTATAATACCTCATTGAAAATAATAGAACCTTCAGAAAATTAGGGCTATCACGTGCTGCTGTGTGTACTGACGTGGATTTCGAAAATGAAAACCAAATCAAAATAATATAAACCTCGCGTCAAATGTTTTATTATGTTTTATTTTATTTAGTGGCCCGTTATCTTATTTTCTATTTTACAATTATCGAAATATCGATAGTAAAATATTTCTTACACTAGCTAGACTGCGACAGTCTTTTGTTTTGCCGCAAAAAATCCGGGCTCTGCCGATAATAAAGATAAAGATAAAGAGACATTTATTCGCAACAATACAAAACAACATTAGGTACATAGATACAAAAAATAAGACACAGAAACAGTTGCGAAACGGTCCCAACAGCATTCGCTAGACGTAAAGCCAGCACTGGTCTTCCGTTGGAACCGCTTGGGGATAATCACATACAAATACTTAAATTTGCTACCCACCTTAGGTCCAAAGTCAATCTGACATTATACAACAATAAGGTTGAGTTTCCTTTAAGTTACAAATGACTTGGCATCTTTAATGACATTGAGGTCTTCAAGTTTTTTTTTTTTAATGGATCACAAACGTTCGTGACCGTACCTTCAAGGGCTCTCTAGTCTAGGTACTGGGTAAAACCATATTGCATTTGACATAGTTTTGGCTTCTTCTTCTTCATTTTTAGGGTTCCGTACCTCAAAAGGATAAGGCGGAACCCTTTTAGGATCACGTTGTTGTCCGTCGGTCCGTCTGTCTGTTTATATGTCGGGAACGCGTGAAGGTATCGAATTGAAATTAAAACTATGTACTGAGGTCTACAGCCCTCTTTAAGCTGTGAAAAAATCAAACTTGTAAGATAACGTAAAAAAAAGATACGGCCGTTTCTGCCGCACAAAACTTCGATTACGACACTCAACGAAATCAAAATGTATAGGGTATTTTCCATTGACTATGAAAGTAACTGGCCGGAAGAGGCACCTAATAGGCACTCCATGGAGATCAAGGGAAGAGGCCTTCGTCGAGCAATGAGACACCCATACAGGCTAGGAAAAAAAAGAGCGTTTTTGAATAAAATATCGCAACGGAATGGTTTATTTTACTCCTAGAAAGAAAATGAGGCCTTTACATCTTTGTTTGTCAAAAAAAAACCTGTCCCTTCCGAGCATGTTTAACCAATAACAACACCTTGTTAACAAGCTTTTTCGTTACGTTATTTCTGCCCTCCAAAACCAATAAGCAGTATCTTAAACTAAATCACTAAGTAAAGCAGATTCAATTCTACATCGTTTTTGCTTAGGACGGCAGATTTCGGTTCAAATCTTGCAAGTCACTTTTGAACCGCTTCTGTAATACAAAAGTAAACTGGAACGGAAAGCAGGATTATGGTGTCTAGGAGGTGATCTGATGATGGAATCGGAAGGTGGCAACAGGATCTCCACTGTAATAAGCATACAAAATGCTGAGTGTACAAAAAAGTACGGGCAGCAACAAAAGCTTGTGTCAACATTTCTTTTTTTTTTCTAATAAAATTGCATGAGTTGCGTACAAAACTAATATGCAATTTACGTCAAATTTCAAATATAGAAAGTCAAACGGTTTATACAGATGTGTTTGAACTATACACGGTGATTTTTTTTTGGTGATCAGGAACCAATTTTTCTAATTCAGTTATTAATGGCGATCACGTTTAAGTCGCAGTTACATGAAACAAAACTTATTTTTTTATGTAAGTATTTTTTTATTTTGAAACTAATTTTTAATTGAATTTTTTTGTCACCCTACTAATTGTTTAGTCTATGAGTTAACAACACTTAACTGATAAGTTCATTGACGTTATATCTGTCAAATTTGCCGCCAAAGCGATGGCACTTGACGTATCTACTTCACTTCAATAATTAATGTAGGATGTCCATGTATCCAGTGGTGATTGGCTTTAACAATCTCATTAACTTAAATAAATTAAACAGTGAGTTAATTTTTTGAGACATCAACCATTAAATTCCATTTTTATTGCTTATTAATAATTTTCAACTCCTGATCACCGATAAAAAATCACCGTGTATATACATACAAGAGGACCTTTACTTACATATAAGCTTTTTACCTTTACAATACACGCATATTTGAATTGCATGAAATACTTAATAAATAATATCAAGAAATACAAAAACACCCGACAGCTCATAGATATCGTTACTATTTTAGAAAAAACTCGTATCTAATATTTCGAGATATATGAGTTTAAACTTAATTCCTCTTCATTTTTAAGTTGCAAATCGTACGTCACGAAATATGAGATACGAGGTTTTTTCAGAGCAATGTCGTATGTGTTTAAGCGATTTGCATTCTCTTTCAGGTCTTCGGTTTTTTGGCAATGGCCGCGTATTTATTGGACGTATATCTTAAATACAAAGCGGTCATTAAAACCCAAGGGCCTTTTTTTTGTCCGTGGTATTATTGAAGGCAAGGAGGTTGCTGTCAAGCGGTATCCCAGGTTCCATTTTTGTATTCGTCACTTTGTAAAACAGTTTTGGTAAGAAAACAAATGAATGTCGTTATGTATATTGAATCGCACCTATTCCAATTTTAGATACCTTATTTCAATTTTAATATCAAATTTCATGCACTTTTTAGTAACAAATATTTGACCTTGCATATTTTTAATATAAATTTTGTAATAGGAGAGTAACTTTTAGCTACTTTTCTATAAGTATAGGGTACGCTCATTCCCGAAATACCAGAATTTTAAAATACCAGACTACTCTCTTTGCCAGATTCCCAAATCACCAGCTTCGGCTTCAAATATTAGGTAAGCATAATCAACGATACCGAAATTTAAATGTTATTTTTTGAGATTCATGTATATTGAGAATCTGGTATTTTAAAATTCTGGTATTTCGGGAATGAGCGATAGGGTATATGGTCGATTATCAAAGCAAAGTTAAATTAAACTTCTCTCAAAGCCTGATTATTTGTAAAAGTCTTTTTGATGAAGTGTTATTAAAAGTGGAGACGGTAAGTTGCGTAGTGATTGTGGAGTATTAGTCTCTTAGGGCCCAGTGTGCAACAAGATGTACATTGCCAAGGCAATTGAACTTGAACTAAATTGCGATAGGAATAAAGTTTGTTTTGCTTTCTTCATAAATTGAAAATGGCATTTTTGAACAAACGTAATTGAACTTTATTGCCCTGGTAAATTCAAAGTCCCACTGACAAAACACTAGCTGTTTTTAGTACGGTGGGCCTTACGAGGTTACGATCAGGTCTTTTATATTTCGACGGGACACATAACGGAATTCATCGTCATAGAGTTATTGAAATAAAACGACAAGCTGCCAAAAATACGTAACAATCATTACGACACTGCTGTGGAAAAACCTTGTATCTCAATATTTCATGACATAAACTTAAGTTGAAATTGCAATTAAGACATTTGGACTAATTTGACTTATATGCTAGGGTTCTCCGCTTCTCATTACTTGTCTAATATCATACGATTTCTTTAAAATATTTGGTAACTTTAAAGCACAGATTCTTTAATTTTGCTTTGAATCAATATTTACTTGCAATAAAAAAACATTTGATGTACACTTTACATGCAGCATGTTAAATATTAGTTTGTGAGTCAATACAAGTAAAATGAAAATCTGACACCTGGTTCGCTTAATAATTTCAGGTCTTTAGAGTTGTAGCATTTGTGTTTGAGAAAAAAGTATGTTTTAGGAAACACAGTAACATATTCCACAAACCTCGAGTTCTTTAGAAAAATATGAACCCTTAGAGCCAAAAACGATGTCAAAGAAATCACAAACATTTGCATTTGTGGAGCAATCGGAAACGGCCCATATGTATAATCTATAAGGGGTAAACCTGGAGGTTTAGGGTCACTACAAAACTCAAACGTTTGCTTTTACAAACTTAAAATACTGCATTGGTGACATTCTAAGGCCGGCCTTACACTCGTAAGTTTTACTTACGTAGGCTATCTGTTACGATGAGAAAAATCCTATCTTATTCTAAAAAATAATTACTGCGTCCCTACTTACGTAAGTAAACTTACCGAGTGTAAGGCCGGCCTAAGTGTAGGCTTTGGCATAAAGCTCTGCAACCACAATCCAAGCTCTCATACGCGGATCTGGGACCCATTTCTTAAAGCGTATTAGTCGAATTAGAGGCGTATTAGTGCCTAAACAAAGCACTAATATTATTAGACTTATACGGACACATTCCAAAATAATTTGCTCTTGCATTGATAAACTTATACGAACAGTTCTAATTTTAAAATGCAATACTGACTCATTTTGGAATGTGTCTGTTTTGCATTAAATGAACGATATGAGCCGCGCTTGCTTATTCGCAAGGAGTGAGTGGTGCAGCGGGCGTAGTACGCGCTATTAGAGGGTTTTCATAACAGTTATTTTACGCCCTACTGTTACACCTCTGGCAGTTAAAGGACGTCTCCTAATCAAGAATATTTTCACCATTCTTATTCTGTTATTTGGGATAACGACGGTAAAAAAAATAGTAAGAGAAGTTGGAATTGCCATTTCCTGACAGGCTTGGGTGTCGTTTGGTGAGCCAAGTACAAGACTGCTGCTCTCTGTGGTAGCATTATGAATGTGGCGACCAAGTACTCGCGTAAGTAAAAACATTTGAAAATCGAATAAAAGAACATATTTTTGAACACTGAACGCGTTTACTAATGGATGGCATTATTGTCCCACGTGGCTTGAGGTGCCCTTAACTTTCTTTATTTTTTACATTGGTACTTTTAGCTGACAGACGCCAGTAATGGACACTTCACTCTTAATTCAAACTTCATACGGTCCTGAATTGGTTGTTGCAAAACAAATGAATAACCCTTATCTTCTGTAAAATAAGAATCAAGTGTCAATCATTGGTCCATGTCCATTACTGGTTCCGTCACATTTTTACTATTCACATATTACGATGGCAAATATTGTCCGGTGTTTATTTATAAGTATGTGTTTTGTGGAGAAAGTCTTGAGGAATACAGATAAAAAATGTAAATCGCATGAGGATATTTCCCCAATGTGACTCGGGTTTAACTATATAGGTAGTGTGGTTTTAAGTAAACTTGAAGCAGTAAATTATACTGAGTGTATGCAAATTCCAAACTTATAGTGTAAGTATATTGTATTCAATAGAGTGGTAAAAAAGGAATGCGTTTTTTTTTAGCAATATTTCTTTTTACCTTCATTTTGTTTGTCACTTGTCACACAGGGAAGCATCTATAATTACGATAAACAGTAACAAATAAAAAAATAATGGTTTATTTTGGTTTTATTTATCTTATTTAAATAATCGATGATTAAGGTCGCGAATACGCATGTGCATCTTAAAAGTTTATCTGCATGTATCGAATTCAATTATCTTAAAAGTATGTTTTCGAGCAGAAAACATTTGTCATAAAATAACGTGTGATCAATGAGTTGAGTTGGCTTCGGTCACCACTGACCTCTCGAGTCTCCCGACTGAAGCGAGGGTTGAGTGGGCTTCGCTCACCACTGACCTCAAGAGTCTCCCGACTGAAGTGAGGGTTGAGTGGGCTTTGCTTAACACTGACCTGCCGAGTCTCCCGACTTAAGCGTGAGTTGAGTTGGCTTCGCTCGACACTGACCTCCAGTCTCCCGACTGAAGCCAGGATTGAGTGGGCTTCGCTCACCACTGACCTCAAGAGTTTCCCGACTGAAGTGAGGGTTGAGTGCGCTTTGCTTAACACTGTGCCAAGTCTCCCGACTAAACGTGAGTTGAGTTGGCTTCGCTAACCACTGACCTCACGAGTCTCCCGACAGGCGAGAGTTTAGTTGGCTTCGCTTTCCACTGACCTCTCGAGTCTCCGGATTGAGGCGGGAGTTGAGTTGCCTTCGCTCGCAACTGACCTCCAGAGTCTCCTGACTTAAGCGAGGGTTGAGTGGGTGAGTGTTGCAAAAGAGCGAGGAGTGGAGAGTTCGCCTTTGTACATTATTCCGCTATTTATATCTGTTTTTATAATTATTATCTTTTGTTTGCACAATATGTTCATATACATACACTAACAAACAATGTATTAAAATGTAGGAAGTCTATTTTAACCTACTTAATGGACTGACTTTAAAAAAAACATACTTGCATGCATCTCCGATGACAATAATATTGGTAGTCGAATATAGCATGATGATGGAGACGGAAGGTGGCAATAGGAACTCTTTAATGGCTCGTAACCTTCGCCCTTCCCCCCCTCCTTTCCTTCCTTTGCCTTTGTCCTTCGATTTAAGACTTGATTGGTCTATTTATTCATACCTACATTAAATCACGCCTGTTTCCCATAGGGGTAGGCAGAGACCACTTCTCCACCAGACACATAATATAATATTATCCTATACTTGCACTTGACCGGTTTTATTATTTAATCGGCCATCTTCCGTCCCAAAAGGTATGTATTAATATTAAGAATGTATGAAATATAAGCATTTGCCCCCGATTCTGTCTGCGTAAAAGTCGTTTATCGTTTTTCCTTCGGGAACTAAGTATATTTTTTCCAATAATTCAGGATACGCATTATTTGTGTGCCAAACTTTACGTAAATCCTTTCTACCATTTTTAAGGGACTATCTAAACATGTTAACTTTAAATAGAAAATTCAGTCATACATGTAGTTTTTTTTTTATTATTTATTTGTTAGGACCTTCAACAATAAGTACACTGATTCATAACTAATGCACATGCACACTTACAAGCTAAGCGCCTTATTAATTATAGAAGGTAACAGCATGCACAGTAATGAAAGTAAAATGCACTTATATATATAACTTTATGTAAGTTTGCTGATTAAATGTATGACGTAAAACTACTTAATATTAAGAAGTTCTTTTTTTTGAAGGAGTTTTTTGTGTTTGTCGTAACGGCTTCGGAGCCGTACACTGAGCATGGTCCAACATTTTCTTGTCCGGTTTCAAAAACTAATTAAGGCCAAGCGCGCACTACAATTTTACTTTTTGCGACACGATTTTAGAATCGTCCTGTAAAATATCGCAGATAATTCTCTGCGATTTTTTGATTTTGCGACAAAAGCGTCGCGTGCTGTCACAATTTTAAAATCGCTGCGATTGCATTTCTGCGACAGAATTATCGCACGACCAAACATCGTGATGTGCGCTGTGTTAAACACCTCAGACCTTTCGTCTGGTTTTACTCAGTAGACTAGGTTTCTATTTGTAATAATTCTTAATTCTAAGTAGGATCGGGTCAAAGATGAATACGGTTTCCGCTGTGTGACTACCATCCAGAATTCCTTTTGATAAATATTAATACATGTTCACTCCGCAGCTGCTTTGATGGGTCAGTATTGTTTTATATTCTTTTATCTACACACATTATCATAAGTCCTGTATTATGCGCTCAAAACCTGTAGGAAATGACTGGCATTATTACAACCAATTTTTACTATGACAACTTTGTTGTCTGTGGTAAAAGGTAAAATCTGTACTGTAATGTTATAACAGTATACTGATTTTGGTAAGGTTATGAGTTTCAAATTGGAGCAGCTGTCAAAACTCAAGAGGATCTCTATTCTAGTATTCATAGATATTAAGACTACGCCGAGCGTACGCCGGATGTACAGTGGCGCCCTCATTACTTTTATTGTGTTTTCTAATATAGGTACTAAAGTATTTTCTTGAATTTGGACGAAATGTTTTTGTACTACAAATGAAAACACAGCTTATATGGTATATCATATAGTTTAATAACAATTCTTCGAGTTGTTAACTTAACGTAAAAAAGTGGCCACCTTTTCCCGTTAAGCTGACTACTCAAAGGGTAATTGTTATTAAAGTTTGTTACGTATCCCATAAATTGTGTTTTTACTTGCACTGCATAAACATTTCGTCTGATTCCAAGGGAATTCTTTAGTTAATTACAAAACACAATAATAGTAATGAGGGCGCCACTCGGCGTTTGCTCGGCGCAGTCTTAAAATAGTTATCGACTCGTAACGTCAATTCAGTATGTTTTTAGGGTTCCGTAGTCAAACTACGAACCCATGTTTGCCATGTCCGTCCGTCCGTTCGTTCGTCCGCAGTCTAGCTCAGAGACCCTTAAAGTCAGCTTGACGAGGGACAAGGGAGCCTTACCCTGGCCAGAGCTGAAGGGCCGGGAGAGAAGATCATTCTCCCGTTTACACTATGACTAGTATCGACGCACTTTTTCACGGGACGATCCTAGTGATACGGTATGCACAACAATTGTCTTCGCGTGTAATATCCACAGTCTTATTGCCCTAATAAATAAGTCCATGGGAGTGTGTATAAATAACTTGACATTGGCGAAATACACCTTAACAGGAGTGAAAGCCATTAATTAAAATAAAAAAATAAAAAAGTTTGTGTAAACTCCTACTACCTACTCATTTTTCTTTTACAGGTAAGCGCGCTGTTAACTATATTTTTTACATTGATATCGATGTTCAGGGATGGATTATTAGGCCAATATATAATGATTGTAGCCTTAATAGGCATTTTGTACTCTGGCTTTATGATGGCCATGTACATATTTAATTTTATACAGCCTATTCAACAAATGGACTATCGATTCTCCTGGTTGAAGTTCCAATTAGTATTTTGTATCATACTGTTTGTTATTAACCTTCTGGACTGCACAGCTTTATTTTTCATGATTGACTATGAATTACTACCATGCGCTTCGATGATAATTGCGTCGGTGAGTGTCTAGAATGTTTAAGAATATAACACGGACCTAAAAAAAATACGGACGTAACCTCGTCTTATCATGAGTGAAGCACACAAAATGGCCGTCCGTTTACAAGTGTGCGGGCATGGTTGCCATATAAATCGTCAATTTGCCCAACGCGCTTTAAAAATACGAGGCAAACGAATCCAAACTCGACGGATCCACTATTAGCCATTGAGCAGTTCCTAGGACTTGTCTCCATCATCATAACAGCTCAATACCATATAATTATAGTACCATACAATTACATAAGTATGCAAAATTTGAAAAGAATCTGACACATTACTAAAAAAAAAAATACTAATAACTAAGTTAAAACAGAGATCCAAGACTTAATTACATCCTTGGTTTCTTAGATTGTTGGTGACTTAGTTAAAAGTGTATAAAAAAACCAGTCGAAATCAAGTCTGACTCGTACTACGTACTACGTTACAGATTTCCCCATTTTTAGGGAAAAAAAACTGTAAAAAAACTGGCAGCACTGGTTGTCATTCTTGTTTATAATTTGCATCAAAGTAAATAAACATTAACTATTATTAACATTATGACAAATAATACGAATACCTAATCATAACTTGCACGTGATAAGTCATACCGCGTGGCTTTTTATATTTACTACTTAATGGAATTTTAACAGGTTTTTTAACACAATGCGGTATTTTCTTCGGTGTAAAATTAAATGTCACTCGTGCTGTGGCTCGACGCGGAATGGCTGCGGGTTAACAGACCTAGTGCATTTGTGAGACCGTAGATCGTGTATAACGGAACGAAATAACAGACCTTGCATTCTTCACATTTTTTTCAAACGTTCAAACGTTCCGTCCGTATTTTTTTTAGGTCCGTGGCATTATCATTATAGGTAGGGTCAAGTGGGACATAGTGTAAGAAAAAAGTTCATGTTTCTATAATAGTAGATTGTACAACAAGGGCATAAAACAAACCATTTTTTCCGAGACTTATCGTATCCAACCGAGCCGGCAGGCGAGGTTGGATAATTAAGTCGAGGATAAAATGGGTTTTAAGACCGAGTAAGATACTCTGCTTTTCACTTCGATTACGAGGAAATAAAACAGTGATAATGTAAAAAAACTTTAATAAGTTCTTTTGCATTTTTTTCCATGTGATAATGTAAAAAAACTTTAATAAGTTCTTTTGCATTTTTTTCCATGAGTGTGTTAGGTGTGAGCATTATTTTCCTCTTCACTAGACGACATTTTAATTAAATTCCATAACACAACAAGTTTTGCAAAGAAAATAACTAATTAATAGTCCAAAACCTCTTTCCCGCCACTGTATTTCTGTCAATTTTTTTTTTTTTCTGTTTGCGATTTTTGACTTAGGTCGAACGCAATACTGCCAAGTTTATACCTACGTTGATTTTTTAATGTTCTTGTTAATAATGCTTGTTTTTAATAGTTTTAAATTTCTTCTTTGTTAGATGCAACTACGATGCAAATATAAATAAAATTAAAGTAAATTTATTCAAATACTTAACAA
This sequence comes from Acleris laterana, assembly GCA_963966035.1. Taxonomy (NCBI): domain Eukaryota; kingdom Metazoa; phylum Arthropoda; class Insecta; order Lepidoptera; family Tortricidae; genus Acleris; species Acleris laterana. The sequence continues at coordinate 1,322,799 of OZ014439.1, forward strand.
GTTTATTTAATGTAGTCACCTCGTCTGTCTGGCTGTAGGGCTTAATTGTCTTAGTCTAGATGACGACAACCATTTATGCACTAGTGCATAAAATGCGATTTTATGCAGCCTATACCCAGCATAAAGAAGGACTTTACGAGCATGAGAAGTGAAAAAATGCTTATTATGCCTCTTTTTAATATTTACTATAAAATCAGCAGTCGTAAATCTTCATATTAGACTTGAAATAATATTGAAATTATACTTACTCAGAAATTGTTTTTCTTTTTGATCTTGTGAGATCACAATTTTTTTATAGTATGCCCAAGGGACTGTACAGTTCACAAAAAACACAAATTCAAGCATTTGTTCGTTTATACGGCAACTTGACGTCTGATGACAGCTGTTTAAGATGGCGGCGTATGAAACTAATAAAAACGTCAAGGAAAACCATAGACAAATAATAGGACAGATATACTCCTTATGTTAGACTGTGCCCCCTGTTACACTGTCCCCCACCTGACCCTACTCATGCATACAGGTCAAAAACATTATCCTCCCCCTTCAGCAGTTGGGTAAAACGTACTAAAAATGTGTAGCTATGTATCATGCTTCAGCCTTTAGGTATCAGGTCAGGGGTCGATCAGGAATAGAATTTTACAAATTCGAAATTTTGAAATTCGGTTGTATGATACGTTCTATGAAATGGGAATTGGTTAAACAAGGGGACACCCATCTACTCACCCCTATATAACTGACAATAAAGCCTATGTACATATATACTTACATAGTATATCGTCCCTCTACTTTCTCAACCTCTTATCAGATCGAATAGTTATATAGGGAAGTAGTTTTTATTCTTTCGGGATCATGAGTGTTTTTCCTATCTTACAATTCGATCATGTTCATGGTTGAGAAAAGAGAGAGATATATATTTAGTCCTATACCTGTATAGATGTTAGTACTTTCGACTGTGCATAATCAGCATTAGAAATAGCTACACATTTAAGAACTTTGTCAATTTAACGTCTCGTTTGAACTGATTGGTCATTCGTGTTATTTTAGAGTAACCAGTGACTACTCAGTCAATAGTGATGATTTCAGTACAGTCTAATTTATATTTCTTACAGGTTTACATCTGTAATAATTAACAGAGCTCGGCAGGGTGAGCCATTTTTACGTCATTAATGTCAAGTGTAGATATTAAAATATGTAGAGACACCTTAAAAATATTAAAAGAAAATAAAACTTTATGAATTATAATTAAACTAAAATGACAATGCATTATGAACAAAACTAGAACGTACAAGTTTTTTTCTTTTTTTAAATTTTCTTTTCTATACTTTCAATTTCAACGCATTTCTTCTTGAGTTTAATATCCACTTATAGGTAGAGACAGATCTTTCTAAATGACTATCATAGATGCATTCCATCTTAGCTCTCGGGTTGGCAACGCATTTGCAGTCTTAGGATTGCATTGCAGTCTTGTGATTGCGAATGTCTATGGGTCACAGTTTCCACTTACCATCAGGTGGCCTGTGTGCTCGTTTGTCTTCTCTATGCCATAGCTTGCTATAAAATTCATTTGTTTTGATGGCGACGTAACATAGTGGAAATACATCCAGCCACATCTACCATTGAATGACAAGGTATGTCCATGTTATGCAAACTCTGAAAACGGCTCACTCCTGCCGAGCTCTGGTAATTAATAAACAGTTCATCAGGTAATCATTAATATGTTTCCAGCTTACCATTTTTGTTACGGTTCTTTCTTATCTCTTCGACATCTTCATTAAGAGTATAGCAATACAACGCAACGCCGATGAAAGACTCGGATGTTGTGAATCCTGTCGATAGAACTAGTGCTTTATCTAAATAAAGATTAGTGGCAAGCGCTACTGCAAATTCTCGAGGGTATTTGTTGCATAATATTGATTGGTAAGTAAACTACCTACTGTATTAAAGTCGAGTCCGGAATTAGGCGAACTAACTTGACAGTTCATTGTACACTAATGTTGCCACACTTTGGCTAGTGCTGTTAATATCGATAGCTAATCGAACACATAACGGATTTGGAATTGTCATCGACGATATATAGCGTTTGTCTCTATCGCACTTTCATATTTGCCAGAGAGAAAGGGATGAATGCTATATGTATGGTACATAAAATGTACCGTACTAGCCCGACAGAAGTCACCTAAAATGATCTCAATAGCCTGTTGTAATAACAGCATTATTTTTGTATTTTAGGAGATAAGTATCGTAAATATCCGTTTTAAACCGTACATCCTTCAGATCATAGTATACTCGTATCATAAAAATTGCTGTATTTTGTCCCTATTTCGCAATTATGTATAAGTCGCTCATTGAATACAAAACGGACACATTCCAAAATAATTTGTTCTTGCATTGAAAATCTTATACGAATAGCTTCTAATTTTAAAATGCAACACTGACTCATTTTGGAATGTTTCCGTCTTGTATTCAACGAACGAAGTGTGAAAGTTTCAACGACAATAACTAGATAAAATATAAATAGAATCAGATTTATAGAAGGCACAAAGTTATATCGACATAATAATATTTGTGTCGACACAAACCTATATTATCACTATTTATTTCTTCCTATGTCTGGCAACATTTTCGACTGTCAAGTTAGTTCGCCTAATTCTGGACTCGACTTTAGTTTAATTAATAGTATAGTAATATTGTTGCAGAGGTCCATAAGTAAAAATATTCATAAGTGGAAATGTCACAGATATTAAATGACGCGTCAAAAATATATTTTCCAATAATGACCGCCTGATTATGACCGACAGGAGGTGCGGTGAAGCAACGGTATTTTATACTTTAGCACGGGTGAAGCAAGGGTTTATTGAGGTCGGCTACTATAATAGTACATATGTAATGAATAATCATAAAAAAAATGTCGGATTAGTTCGTATTTATCTAGCTTTCTCAATTAGCTTCAGTACCCATCAATAAGCCAACTGAGAAAGCAAGATAAATACGAAGTTATCCGACCAAAAACGATGGGAAAGGATTATTCACTACATCTGTATCCAGTATGATGCTAGCTAGGCCCATCCTCAATGGTTCAACATTCAATTCAATTGAGAACTTGTCTCATATTCAACACATTCCCGTTGTCCATATTTTCCAGAGAAACTTGAAACCATTGTTTCTGTCCTTTCACAGATATCCTTCCTCGGTTTTTTGTGCTGTATTACCGAAAAGAGAGAGCAAATGTCTTGTTGTCTGCTTCATTATCATCGCCGTGACAGGCTTCGTGTACTTTATGATGACCCTGTACTTTTGGAATTTGACGGAGGACTGCCAGTACAAGAAGTCAACAATTTCTGGTTGAGGTTTCAAGTAAAAGCCTGTGTGGGAGAGTTATCTCTCTTTATGGCAAAAAACCAGACCATACCGGATAACTTCTTCACCTGGGCAGGGGTGCGTTTTTTTTTACATTTGAACAAACAATACCGTTCGATAAAACAACACCTCAAAACCATAAATTACTTGTATCAATTCACCGATTCGTATTTCACCTCGTTGAACAAAATCTCAATAGAAAGAAAGAAAAATCGTTTATTTGCTTACATCCAATGATGCTTACTAAAGTTTGGTCGCTCTAAGAGGGCCGATTTGACAGCTGTCATCTTAGTACAAAATATATCCTCAATCCACGTATCTCTATTCTTAAACATTATAGTTACCTTCATTTCTTTAGGCAATTAAAGATTACATTCCTTTGCAGATGTTTCGTAATGACTCAAGCACGCGCAATCAATGCGATTCAAGTTCATCAACTAACAGGATTTGCCAGTAAACTATCAAAAATACAGCCAAATTGAGGACCTTTTTGGATGTTGGTTAAAAATCAGCATTTTACGCCTTTTTAAAAAAAATCATATTTATTCCATAATTCATCAAGATCGATAAACCCACTTTCTTAATAATTACTTATGTAGTCGCTGGATAAAGAATACAATATTATGATCGTAATCATTTCAATATTTACCAGCGACCCGCCCTCGCTTTGTTTAGGTTTATGTGATTTTTTTTACCTACATGTACAGTAGGCTGCAAAAGTGCATGGACAATTGAGAATTAAAATGCTATGCAGGTGAATGTCGACGCCATCTGTCTGCTTGTGGGGCGTTAGCAGCTATTAGTAAATCTTACTGGTTCAGTCAGATCTCACTAGATGGCGCTGCATTACCTTATAATATGAAAAATAGTTTTTTCCACAAGAACCAAGCAGTTGCATAGTTGTCAACTTTATTATTCTTAGTCCACACTTCCAAACTCGGATTATTGATTAGATTATTAAAAAACACATTCAAAATCCATTTTACCCGAGCGGAATCGAACTATGAACCTCTTGTATCATAGGCAATGCCAAATGCCGTTCGACCATCGAACGTTTTGATAACCTGTCAAAATATATTATCAGTTTATGTTTATAGTCGGCTCTGCTTACTTTCTAAGAAATACGTTAGTATCAGAAGAGGGTAGAATGAAAATTTATAAATACCGGTTTCGTTTTTACATTTAACTTATGCACAATCCTTTGTTCACTGTTCCTCGTACGGTTACTGAGTTTTTAATTGCGTTATTATTTCATCAAAATGAGTTCACGTTGTAATATTGATTCAGTTACAAGATCGCAAATAATTGCCTTGCATAACGAAGGCAAGAATTTATCAGATATAGCCAGAGAGACAGGAGTAAACGTAAGTATTTTTGATGTGTTTTGTTCAAACAAAACTTAATATTCATAGGTTAACTATTCTTTTTTTTGTTATAGCGGAAAACCGTGGTTCTTTGGGTACGCCGATTTGAAGAAGAAGGATCTTTGCTACACCGTCAAAGAACAGGCAGACCACGGCTTATAGACGCGCCGCAGCGTCTAGCCATGGTGGTGGATTACGAGGAGAATGGTTTTATACCGACTAACCACTACGCCAGTTTATTTGACACAAGCGTGGACACCGTCCGTCGAGCTCTTCACAGTGAGGGTCTGCATTATCGTAGACACGCAGTCAAACCATCGCTGACAGATAATCACAAAAGAGCAAGGTTAGAGTTTGCTTTGGAGCTTTTGGATTTAGATTGGTCTAATGTCATCTTTACTGATGAAAAAACGTTTAAATCGAGTCAACATGGACGTCTAAGTCTGTGGCGTCGCAATAATACGCGGTGGAATAGCGGCCACGTAGTGCCCAACATGGAGTCTGGTCGCATCAGCGTGAACATGTGGGGGTGGATGAGTGGAGCTGACCCGGGAGAACTAGTGAGGCTACCCAGTCGAGCCAATAGTGCGAACTATGTGGAAGTGCTAGAGGAGACCATGTTGCCCACTGTTCGGAATGTGTATCCTGAAGAGCAGTTGCCAATTATATCTTTCGTGCAAGATAATTGTCCGATACACCGTTCGCGTATTGTGCGGGAGTGGTTTAGCCAGCACGAAAATAACATTAAAGTTATTCCTTGGCCTGCTAGATCGCCGGATTTAAATCCCATTGAAAATTTGTGGGGCGTTATCGTCCAACGATGGGATAAACAGAATGAGCGAACACCAGAAACTTTAGAGGCTCATTGTTTAAAAATATGGGACAGTATTCGCGGGTCAGATCTGTGTAGAAATCTCGTCGGCTCAATGCGCTCCCGTTTGCAAGCTGTGATCGAACAAGGTGGGGGCTACACTAGATATTAAGTTTAAGCAAATAATTACACTTATATATATATTTTGTGTGATATATTTAGTGGAGACCGGGTTTTGATTAACGTATCACGTCATCATCATCATCATCCATCGAAACTCGTCATCATCATCATCATCCATCGAAACTCATCACTGCGTAAAACATTAATAATAATAAACGAAATGAATGTTTATTTTGCCGTTTTTAAGTTTCTGAGCTATGTTATGATATTTAATCATATATTTTAACGAAATACTTTATTGCCCCCTTTGTCACACGCCCGAGTTAATTTGTTTTTATTTTAAATTGTCAACTTTATTTCTATGTTAACTTTTTTGGTGTGTGTTTGGTTTAATAAATGTGTTTGGTTTATTTCATGGAGCTAGCAGAACTTTTAATTTATTGATGACTGATCATGATCAAAACTGTAAAAGACAGCTATTACAATGCGTTTAACCTTTAGGCACGCGGTTGTTTTATGCGCAGCGCAGGTGCAGGTGTTTAACGCATTTGCGTTGACGTTCCCTATTTTAATTCAATACATCGAAGCAATTACTACGCTTTGTTTTTGGGTCATACGCACGCAGCTCCAATCGCAGAGTTCAATTCATTAAAAAAAAATGTTTACACTATAAAACAACCGCGCACTTTACGTTAACCCGGTCCCTATTTTTTTGAATTATATTTGTTATTACTAGTTATTGTGGGAAAGCTTCAATCATCTTTCCGATGTCGGAAATGAATACTTAAGCTAAGACCTCAATAGTTAGATGGAAAATTGTTATAATGTTGTAAATAATTAGTCAAATTGAGATAAACTGATTATACTCAAATATTTTATAAGAAGTAAATGATTTTAAACCACAAAAGTAGTATCATTTTTAAGAATGACGAATTTTTCCTGCTTTAAATAATGCATTTATTATGTTCCATCATTGTAAACGTAAGCAAATAATATTTAAAAAAAAAAACAAAAATATGCTTGCCACTAACGAGATTCGAACTCCCATCCATTGAGCACACCTACGCATGAAGCTTATAAACTGTGCCACCATCTCATATGGTTGACAAGACGAAATATCGATTCTAGTGCTGTGTAGTTAAGAAATTGCAGTAATAAGCAATTGAACTAGATCAGTAAACTGCGCCATCTAGTTTATTTGTTGCGAACTTGAAATCGAGTGCTCATAGGATTATCGACGTTAAGGTGTCCATGCAATTTTGCAGCTGACTGTACCAAAAAATGGGTTAGATAACAAAAAAACGGAAATGTTGTAAGTAAATAAAAAATGCAAATATTGGAATAACACACACACACACACATGGTAGAGAATGTTTGATGAAGAGGTCGAACAGACAAAATGGAAATGGAAAATGTTTTGCTGTATAAATATTTTTAACTCTTTACGTTAGTGAGAATGCAGAAAATAATCAGTCTTCTGAAAATTAAGACTGCGCCGAGCGTACGCCGGATGTACAGTGGCGCCCTCCTTACTATTAATGTTTTGTGTAAATTAAAGTATTTTCTTGAAATTGGTCGGTAGGTTTTTGTACTACAAATGAAAACACTACTTCAAAGGTATATCACATAATTTAATAATAATTCACCTTCGAGTTATCAACTTAACGGAAAAAAGTGGCCACCATTTCCCGTTAAGCTGACTACTCAACGGGTAAATGTTTTTAAAGTGTGTCACTTATCCCATAAATTGTGTTTTTACTTGCGCTACAAAAACATATCGTCTGATTGCAAGTAAATTCTTTAGTTAATTAGAAAACGCAATAAAAGTAATGAGGGCGCCACTGGACGCTCGACGTTTGCTCGGTGCAGTTTTTACCGAATGTCCCAAAACATCGCTGTTGTGTCACTGTCAGACATGTTGTGTGATTTTTTGTTTGTGGGCGTTAGTCCATGCACATAAATTATTTAAATATGCAAAAATTTTTTTGTTTTGTACGTAGGAATTGCTTTTTGTAAAAATTGTATTTATATTTATACCTATGTTCTAAGATCACTGTCGATTTCTTTATTATTTTTTAATAGTTGCATCTGTTATATTTGCTATGTTTACACGATCGTGATTTAAATTAAGAAAAGTTGTTAATTTAACTTGATGTTTAACAGTGGGGTAAGCGCGGGCTGGTGGTGGGGACGTCGATCTCCTTAAGCATTTCGCTAACGAAGTCTATGGCCTGCCCCCTATTTCACCATCATGACAATGACAGGTGACAGGTGACAACTCGCTATGCATTGCAAATTTAACAAGCTTTCACATCAGTGGGATTCATATAAGCTGCGCCATGTACACTGAAATGTCACCTGTCGCCTGTCATTGTCGGAATGGTCAAGTAAATAAGAGCTATCAAAACCCTTTCGGTGCAGTGGTCCAAATGCTTCGTCCAACTGACCAATAATTTCCATTTGAATATCAAATTAACAGGCTCGACGGAGCTCCTATTTCTGACCAGCTGAATAACTAACATAGCCTAAACCTACCTCATATAATTTAATATGGTAATTTTGGTCAGTGGGACAGAGCAGTTGCCCCGAAATTATCAAAACGTTAGCAATAGGATCCCAGTTCAAAGACGATATCGTCGGTGAAACTGCAAAACTGCATGATTAACATTATTACAATATATTAAGGAGCAAAATGCACCTTTTAAATAAGACGAAGGTTTATTTTGTTCTATCATAAATTTGTTAGTAATTCGGTTTTGCAGTATCACTGACGATATGGGTTTTAATCGCCTATATTCTCAACCCAGATGTAGTGCATACGTCATAGTGTTTTGTCGGATGAGTCCCTAAAACATCTTGCTTTCTCAATTCATTTATTGTTTTGTTCTAAATCCGACTGAGAAAGCATGTTCACGAATTAGTCCGACAAAAGCGTCATATCGTCATTATTTTGGAAAAATCTCGTATCTCATATTTCGTCACGTATGATTTTAAACTTAAACTAGAAGAGAATTAAGTTCAAACTCATACATCTCGAAATATCGGATACGAGTTTTTTTCTAAAGTAGTAACTATATGTTTAGTCACAACCATCTGTCAGGTATTTATTTATTTATTTAAACTTCTTTGCACAAAGTACAATAAAGTACAAATGGCGGACTAGCAGTCAACCAGTAGGCAAAACAGAAAAAATATAATTAAGGCCCCCTAAGCAAGCACTAAACTCGCACTATGCGAAGCTTATTGTCTTCTGGATTATTTTTATCGTTATTGGAACCCCATACATTAAGACATTATTGTAATAATAAAAGAATATATATATATATCATATTGTTTTATTTGTTGTAGCTCAGTAAAGCGCAAACAGGAGAAACAAGCGAGTGCCTATCGTCATTCTTTCGGGAACGGCAGTATTCAGAATTTAGGCCTAGGTGTTTAGGTCATTGTATTTTTTTTAAAGGTTCTCAACTACCTAGTGACAGGTCGCGCGACCATGTCGCTTGCGTTGGTCAGTTCTACATATAAATTCCTACTAAACAGTGGGTCGCGTGACCTGTTCGCCCTCGCCGGTCGCGGTCGCCAGGGGGCCCTAAGATGGCTGCGTTTATCGCGTGTCAAAGTTTAGATAAGGCATCCGTCACCTTCTAACACCTAAAGAAGTACGAGAGTGACGGATGCTTTATCCACATTTTGTCACGAGATTAACGCAGGACACTAGGTCTGCAATCGTGGTCGCCGACATCGGAATAAGAGCCCTCTGGTATCCTATTGAAAAAGGGTATAAGTCTTCTGAAGATCAAGCAAAAAAGGGTTTGTCTAGTAAACTTCGTTCATGTATACAGTGTGGAGCCTGTAACTATAGCAAAAAATTAAAACGTAGATTCTACTCCTCAAAATAGACAACTTTTGTTTTGCAACTTTTTTAAATCATAAAGTTTTTAGATTGTTATTTTTTCAAACAAAGTAAATAGTATTTTCAATGTACTTAAAACTCCGTCTAATTGACATCGCCTGTCAGTCTAATCACTCTACAGACATAATCAATTTTATAGTACATTGCGTGTTCGAATTAACTTTAAAATGTAATAAAATTCAAACCGCAAGTTTTTTTTCAAAGTCGTCAAACAAACATTGCGTAGTTTGAGGAGAAGAATGTACATTTTTAATTTTTGCCCTAGTTACAGGCCACACACTGTATACCCTTTTATTACGAGTTAAGTCCACTTGTACCCGTTTCCACTAGGACCCCAACATTACGCACTGTCTGCCGGTCGCGAGTACCAGAGTTGAGACCACGAATTGGCACACGTGGAGAAGGGCGTCTTCAGACTAGCTGGAGCGAAGATATTTGAGAGGTAGCTGGTGGCAACTGTAGAAGAGCTGAAGACCGAGCTCAGTGGCGTGCTATGGAAGAGGCCAGGTCCAGCAGTGGACTGATGTGGGCTGATGATGATGACGATGATGATGATTGGTCGCTGGCTACTCGGTCTCTCGGTGACCAAAACAGGCGGTAATGTGTTTAGGTTCATTTTGTCCACATTCCCGTTTCGTTCACATTCTTACTTCGTCCACAATCCCACTTCGTCAACGTTCCCATTTCATTCATTTTCCCATGTCTTCCATATTCCCACTTTGTCCACAATCCCACTTCGTCAACATTCCTAGCTTAACTAACATGCGTAAAGTAAAATCAGAGGTAGAATAAAATCAGAAATAAAATAAAAATAAAATGTGGAGGAAGTGGGAATGTGAACGGAATGGGAATATGGACGTAATGGGAATATGGACGTAATGGGAATGTTGACAAGATAGGAAGAGGACGGTCTCAGAATTGATTGTGGATGAAATGGGATTGCTGACGAAGTAGGACTGTGAACGAAATGGGAATGTGGACGAAGTGAACCTAAACGCGGCAACCGGCGACCAAGAGCGTGCAAGTACTTTAGAAAAAACTCTTATCCCATATTTCGAGATGCATGGGTTAGAACATAATTCACTTCACGTTTAGGTTTAAATTCGTTCATCACGAAATATGAGATACGAGCTTTTTTCAAAGTATACGCTATGCTGCCGTCTGACCAAAGACGGCGTCTAACTGCAATGTAGTAGTCAACCATTCTATACCCTATTGGCAACCACATTAAATTTATAATGCTTATACTATTGTACATTACTATGGAGTTAGCTGCGTTCTTTGGTAGGACGGTAGTATGTAAACTATACTGCGGGCCTAGTATGGGGGCGTCTATATCGCGTGTCAACTGTGGATAAAGCATCCGTCACTTTTTGACACGTGTACTTATTTACCTGTCAGAAGGTGACGGATGCCTTATCCAAAATTTATCACGCGATAAACGCAGCCATATTAGGCCCCCAACTCTCCCAAGCAAAAATGCAATATCTAAATTCAATAGCCAAAGCAGATTCAGAGCAGACTCTGCTTGTAACTAGGTTGCAATTTCTACAGGTGTTTTGTGTGAGATATCACCATTAAGTTTAGAAGGACAGTAAAGTAAGTTGCCACCAGTCTACAGTGCGTGATCGCTCTTATACCTTTACTTGTCCAATCCACAATTTTAGTATTAATCAGAGAAGCATGATATTATTTTAATAAAATATAACTTTGTTTCAAAAACTATCTTACTAATGAATAATTTTCATAAATATTGTCCAGTCGCGGAATCAAAAGGTTGACCAGATCAGATCTGTTTTTCCTTGCTCAGTATAAGTTATCGGTATCTGCTCATCGACCGAGTATGACACATTCCGTCATAATGAATGTCATTTCATTACATGGCCATGACACTACAGATACATGGTTACCCTGGTCACACGTATAAACAACAGCCACTATTGGGTCAAACTGCACTTAGTCTTTATTGGTCGTTACAAAAGGGTTGCTATGGTCACGTATAAACAACAGCCACTATTGGTTCAAACTGAACTCAAGTTTTTATTGGTCGTTACAAAAGCGTTGCTATGGTCACGTATAAACAACAGCCACTATTGGTTCAAACTGAACTCAAGTCTTTATTGGTCGTTACAAAAGAGTTGCTATGGTCACGTATAAACAACCGCCACTATTAGTTCAATATTATTTCTCTCGTCTGTTACACAGTTTAAAAAGGTAACATGTGCTAGCAACGCGTAAATGAATTTGTTTGAAAACTGGTCAACCTTTTCGTTCCGCGACTGTACATAGGCTTATTGAAAACAAAATCACGATCGCATCCTTGTATAACTAGTATATGGGTAAATAAAGCAATTTTTTTTTTTGGAAACTAGAATCTCAATCTTTTACGGAATTAATTTAAGGATCACGACCCCGCACTCACCCTGTATACCTGTGGCCTCGGGCAATTTACAGTGCCTTTTATTTTTTTATAGATTTTTTCTAATTGAGAAAAATATTGTACATTGGTTGAGTGAGGCCGTAGTTTTGGATACTACAAAAGGAACTTGAGTTATGTACAGAGATCGGACAAGTGGCCGACACTACTCGCAATAATGTGGACGTAACTCCAAAGATTCAGACAACGTTTAAATATTTATAATAGTTTATATTCATATGATACAATTAAAATAGTAAATGCTTAATAACATTAGGTAATGTTACAATTTCAAGCGTCGTATATCTTCCATCTTGAAGTCCGTTCTGGAACAAAAACATATTTCACTGAATTATCAACAAGTTTTTTAAGTTGTAGGTACTCGTAGTTCTGTAGCTCTGCCTACACCACTCTCGGATTACAGGCGTGAAGGTATGTATGTGGTTAAGAAACGAATA
>OZ014439.1:1335440-1449632 GCA_963966035.1 Acleris laterana
CGCCGCCTCCGAGCCCGGCTCGGGGACCACTGACGCGCGCCGGATCGACGCCTCGGCCTGGAATAAAGCCGTCAAAGGATGATGGTCAGTTTTGTATGGACACTGGCCTAAAAACCAATAATGACAAGCCATATGTCCATTGAAAAATTTTTTCATATTCTACAACTTTTTGTATGGCGGGAAATCTTAAATCACTGTGTGAAATATTTAAAAATCTGGAACATCGGGACGCCTACATAGACGACGTTAGAATAATTACTTGGAAAAACCGCAGTCTTTGCATGGCAATAACTTTTTTCACACAAAGATTTCGAACCACCTGTCATAGTAATAGTTATTTACAACTTCGAATTACCTATTCGGGGACATATCGCTTGTCCTTATGGGTCATTAGGCCAATTAGCCCACCCTCCTTTGATGCGATGGGTTGACTACTTTATTGTGACCTCGCCCGCGCGGTACAAGGGCGCGGGGGTACGACGGTAGAGGACACCGAGGTCTTATGTACCAGACTACGCGCGCCTGCCGCCCGCCCCTTTATCGTTCCCATCTGTCGTCAAACCCCCGCGCCCCTGTACCGCGTGGGCGAGGACTCATTTAAGTGGTTTACCTATAAACATATTGCTTACAAATGATTTAAATGTAATATTGTTGCACCGAGCCAAAAGTGTTTAATTATTACACCAAGTGCTGACTTTGGACTCCAAATCCCGGGGCTCTAAAGAAACCGAGGCCCCTGATCAAGCGATCATGAATACTTTAATCAGAGATGTAAAACGTCAGTTTCATTGAATCAACTTTTAAATAACTTCATGTGGTATTGTTTAAACAATCCAATCACTGTCTCTTGGCACTTTAGGTTAAGGTTTGTGGTTCCAAAAATTACTTTGTTACAGCCATTTTTATCCAAGGTCACCGTCAATAGAACTTGCAAAAGATGTAAACAAAACCAAACGAACCCATTCACCATGATTACTCGATAATCACGTACTTTTAAAGACCAAGTGAGTTCTTTGCAATGATTGATAAGTATAAGTTCAAGATGAAATAACTATTAATTATCCGCGATTTTTAGTAAAAAATACGCTTGGTGAATATTTGAGGTTATGTGTCAATAAAAGAAGATGTAGTGACTAAGATTGAAAAGGGCATGCTTCGATGGTTCGGTCATTTAGAATGGATGGATGAAAGAAGATTGACGAAAGAGATATACAGATCGAAAGTGAGTGGACGGGTCGGAAGGGGCCGCCCTAGGTGTACTTTTTCGAGTCAAATCGGAGAAATACTGGAAAAGGGCCAAATCTTAAGTACCCGAAACCGACGTGCGTGCATGACTCGATGTATGAATGTGGAAGAAGCGAAAGAAATTTGTCAAGATCGTAGCAAGTGGAAAGCAGTGGTCTCTGCCTACCCTTCTGGGAAACAGGCGCGATTTAATGTATGTATGTATGTGTCAAACAGCACTAATTTATTTACATCGTTCACAAGTTAAAGGTGACCTTAGACCGAAGAAAATGCGTAAATGGAAGAAAATATTCTGCATCAAATAAAAACCGACCTTGTTGGCGAGGTACTTGGCGAGCAGGTCAACGCCCTCGTCTGCTCGGCCGATCTGCGGGAACAGCTTGAACAGTCGCTCGACGCCGGCCTCATCGTCTTTACGAGCCGCCTCCTCAAACCTGCCAGAAGAAACTTTTTTTTTAAATAGCTAACGCATTTTTTTTTTTTTATGGCATCGAGTAGACAAACGACCACACAGGCCACCTGATGGTAAGTGGAAACTGTGACCCATAGACATTCGCAATCACAAGACTGCAATGCAATCCTAAGACTGCAAATGCGTTGCCAACGTTCACCGTCTGTCTTATCCCCAAACCGGAACACAACAGTGCGAACACTGCTGTTTGGCGGTAGGTTAATGGATAAGATGGTGGTAGCGATCCGGACGGACCCTGCACAAAACACACTACGCATTAAAATTAAAAGAAAAGTCCAAACTTTACGCATGCATAGGTTGATACACAAGAGCAGGCACGAATGGGTTGAATGAGTGAACTAAAGTAAAGATGTAGTGAATAATCCTTTTCCATCTTTTTTGGTCGGATAACTTCGTATTTATCTTGCTTTCTCAGTTGGCTTATTGATGAGTACTGAAGCTAATCGAGAAAGCTAGATAAATACGAACATATCCAACAAAAAACGATGGGAAAGGATTAGTCACTACATCTGTAATAAGTTTGTATTATTTTACACACGTGTACAGGTTTTCCGTTTGAAATTCGAACATCGGTTCAAAGGACAACGCTCACACAGTGATAGGACTGATAGGTGACATTACTTTTGTTCATTTAATTCGTGCCAACTTGAGTGAATCTACCTATACTTTGTACTATAACTCTTTGAGGAGTTTCTATGGCCATCATCAGTATCCATCATCATACCCACACTTAATGATTATTGTTGTATTTCCATTAAATCAAATTCAGTATAATAGGGTATTTGAGAAGAGTGAAATTAAACAGTTTTTCATTAACATTATAAAAATACTAGGAAAATATCAATCTTTTATATATGTTTGCTATTTTAAGATTTTTTAATTCATAAAATCCAACAATAAGGACGCTGTTTGATTGTGACGTCACAAGACAGTAATCCCTATAAGTTCCATAGTAACGGAGCGTTTTTGATATTTCATAAAAAGAAGCTGATTTGACAAATGTCCCTGTCCCTGTAAATAGGTTCTGATCACAATAGACCGGGGTCAAAACAAAATCCCTACAAACGCTGGGCCCATCGAGTAATTTGCGAGGGATTTGTCCCGAAATATCGTGACGGGCGAAACCGCGATACGCGGCAGCCCCAAATCTATATACTGGCGGTATCTATGTATTAGAGGTAGGTAACCTATTTGTAAGTACTCACTGGTTTCCTTGGTTTCTCGGCTTCGTCCAGGGGTGCGATTTGTGTAACTGTGATGTGTGTGTGAGTGTATGTGTGGTTCACCTCCTGTTACTGGTCCAGGCAGCATCCAATCTTCACGGTCACTACACGCGGCCAAAGCTAGCACTCCACACCGTTCACAATAATCAAAATAATCACTGCGCCAAGGGCCTAAGGGGCCAGCAACACTCGGCGAAGCTTCTAAATTCAAAAACCCTCTTAATCCGGGGTGATTAACACAAATACAATGCAATCAAGTTAATAATCCAAAACGCCGGCCGGCTTTTTACACCTCGTTAGCAAGCAACAAATTAGACAAGTCAAGTTAACCTCACAATCTGTCAAACGTCAAGTTAATAGCACAGACTCGGTGACGTCTGTCACAGATTAAAAATTACTTTCAAATCGGTTCCGAACAACCCCCCGCTCCAGGCAGATCTCGTCTGCCTGTTAATAAATGGGCAGGCGGGCCAAGCTCGCTACAGCTCGTTTCAAAACCGAATCTCCGACCATAACCTCAGCAACTCTGGGAACCCCGTCAGACCCATAAAACAAATTTACGATGCGTCCACGACGCCAATACAAAGGTAACAAATTAGATTCCTTAACCAATACAAGATCTCCAACTTTGGGAGGATCAGTTTTGTCAATCCACTTAACGCGCTGCTGCAAAATATGCAAGTATTCTAGCGACCAGCGATGCCAGAAGCTCTGGGTAATTTGCTGTAGCAATTCAAAACGAGTTAAGCGGGACGATTTTACTTCCCTGAAGGGGTATTCAGGCAGGGCGTTAAGGGGCTGACCAATCAAGAAATGACCAGGAGTCAATGCTTCCAGATCATTTGGGTCCGACGAGATAGGACAGAGGGGACGCGAGTTGAGGACGGCCTCAATTTTACAAAATACCGTTGCAAGTTCCTCGAACGTTAATATCGTTTCACCAATAACACGGCGGAGATGCGTTTTTGTAATTTTTACAACAGCTTCAAAAATACCACCCCAATGTGGACAAACTGGGGGGTCAAATTGCCACTTAATGCCCATTCGGGACATTGCAAATCTTAAAATATCTTTATCACTATTCAAGTATTGACAAACTTCGTTTAAATAACGATCAGTGCCCTTATAGTTAGTGCCATTATCAGAGCGGATCAAAGATGGCAGTCCACGGCGGGACACGAATCTACTTAGCGTCGCAAGAAACGCTTCCGTGCTGAGGGCACTTACCAGTTCCAAATGAACTGCTTTGGAGGCCAGACAGACAAACACACACAAATATGCCTTGACAGACCGAGCGTTACGAAGCTGAGAGGACTTTACCAAAAAAGGGCCGGCGAAATCCGTGCCCACATAAGCAAATGGCCGGTTCTCCGAAACTCTGTCGGATGGCAAGTCGCCCATCATCGGCTGCGTGGGTGTGGCCGTCAAACGATAACACGGCATACATTTGAAAATAATGCTACGAATAGTGCGTCTGGCAGACAGAATCCAAAATTGACGCTGCAAGATGGCTACAAGGGCATTGCAGCCCGCGTGCGCGTTAGTAATGTGTCGATCCGACACCAACAAATTCACCAAAGATCCTCCTTTAGGGAGCAACAAAGGATGGCGAGCCCCATAAGGCAAGTTCGAGTTTCGCAGTCGTCCGCCGACTCGAAGCAGACCCAATCCGTCTAGAAATGGATTCAAACGAGCGATGGGACCCTTAATCGTCAATCCTTTTTCAAGACCTTTAATAGTCGATTCGAAATGTTCGGCTTGTACTACACGAACCCAATACATCAAGGCCTCTTGGCGTTCCGAAGGCGACAAAACCGATGTCAAATCTTTATTAGTTGGGTTCCGTCCGTTGCGTATGAGACGCCGGATCCAACCGGTCACACCGATCAATTTTGACAGCGAACTGTACCTGTCCAAAAGAAGATTCAAATCATAACCAGGTTGCGTTTCCACAACGCCAACACGTAAACCTGGCAACGCCTCTGGAGAGGAGAACCGATTCTGGGGCCAGGACGCCTCAGGGTGCGTCAACCAATCTGGTCCCCACCAAAGAGAATGGTTTACAAGTGCAGGAGCCTCGCAGCCTCGCGAAGCGCAGTCAGCGGGGTTCAATTCCCCTGGGACATGTCTCCAGATCAGCGGGGTGACAGAGCTCTGGATCTGTGAGACTCGATTCGCAACGAAAACCTCTAAGTTATGTATGGAGGTGCGGAGCCAACAAAGAACAATCTCACTATCAGTCCACGCAAAAGCATCTGAGATCTCAACTGTACGACCCAATGTATCGCAAACATGATTGAGGAGTCTAGTAAGGAGGGTTGCTCCGGACAATTCCAATTTAGGAATAGTTAACCTAGTCCTGATAGGAGCCACCTTACTCTTAGCCATCACCAAATGAAGCCCTACGTGCCCGGATTGACTAATAGTCCGCAAGAATACCACGGCCGCGTACCCTCGTTCGGACGCGTCACAAAACCCGTGGAGACTAACTTTACACTTGCCGAACGGCAGAAAAAGTCTGGGCAAAGAAATCCGGTTCACGTCCGGCAGTGCAGAAACAATCGAACGCCATTCCCTCAACAATTCTCCCTGGAGGGGATCGTCCCAAGTAGCTTCCGCAATCCACAACTTCTGCAAAAAACACTTAGCCAGAAAAATTACAGGTGTGATCCATCCATTAGGATCGAAGGTCCGAGCAACAGTCGATAAGACCGAGCGCTTCGTCCAGGTCTTAGGGGAATCCAACTTAACCCGATAAGTGAAGACATCCTGGACGGGCTGGTACTGTATGCCAAGGACCGCAATCAAATTGGGGTTGTCAGCATCTTCAAACAGGAGAGGATCTTGTTGATGTTCCACCGGGAGGTCAGTCAACACGTCGGGGCAGTTTGACAACCACTTGCGCAATTCGTAACCTCCTGACTTCAGGATAGCAATCAACTCATCCCGTAAAATCAAAGCCTCTGTAACGGTGGATGCCCCAGTGCACACATCATCGACATACACTGAATCCTGCAAGATGGCCGCCGCACGAGGATAGTTCAATCGTTCACGATGAGCCAACTCCAACAAAGTCCGGATTGCAATATATGGACTGGATTTAAGTCCGTACGTGGTAGTGTTCAACTCGTACACTCGCATCGGATCACAAGGTCGCTCACACCACAAAATCAACTGATAACGCCGGTCATCTCGGTGCACCACCGATTGTCTGAACATCATTCGGATGTCAGCTACAAAAACAATTTGATGACGGC
This sequence comes from Acleris laterana, assembly GCA_963966035.1. NCBI lineage: Eukaryota > Metazoa > Arthropoda > Insecta > Lepidoptera > Tortricidae > Acleris > Acleris laterana. The sequence continues at coordinate 1,341,638 of OZ014439.1, forward strand.
GGAAGTTGGTGAGGATATCCGAGATGTCCCTGTGCAGTTTGGGACCGGAGTGCAAACACTGGTTCAAAGAAACCCCATTTGACGTAGGGGCCGAACCGTCAAAAACTACTCTAATCTTGCCACCGGGAGTCTTCAAAACCGCATGATGAGGCAAGAAGTAGTGCTCGAGCGAACGCCAATCAATAGCTGAGGGTGACATATGTCTTAAAGCCTCGTACTCGCGCATAAATTCAATGTACTTACTACGAAAATCCGAATCCCTCTTCATTCGGCGCTCCATGGACAACAACCTTTTTTTCCGCTAAGGCATGAGACTGACCGAGAGGGGGGCGTGCGGCCCTAAAAGGCAACCGAGTAACAAAACGACCATCAGCGAGGCGACCAGTATTATTCTGGTAGGACAATTCGCACTCCTGTTCCGCTGGATCGACTCTGGGAGCCTTGGGGGGCTCCTCGACCTCCCAGAAACGCTGGACAGCGTCAGAGAGTGAGAGCCCTACTGCAACAATTTGGTCTTCAACCCGTGGGACCGAACCCCTCAAAACGGGACCGAGAAAACTGAAACCAAAAATAGTTTGCAAAGCAATTAGACCGTATGGTTGCAAAACCCGCTTTTCCCCGGACAAGATCAAACCCAACACATCAACACCCAGGAGCAGGTCGATGGGTCCAGGTACAAACCACTGAGGGTCAGCGGGAGTCAATCCCGACACCAATTTCACCACGGCAGGGGAGATAGCCACCTGCGGGTTTGTGCCCAAAATATCATTCAATACAACGGCCTTGGTCACAATAGTTGGCCCACTATTGACAGGCGTAAAACAAACTTCAATTTCTCCCCTTGGACCCTCTACCTGAACGCCACCGACACCGTGGATGACGACCGGGTATGGTCCGCATGGGATGCCCAATCTCTTCACCAAAAAGGACGACGCAAGACAGCCCTGGGCACCCGAATCCAAAAGGGCACGAACCAACAAAGAGCGACCCTTCGGGCCCCAGACCCTGACACAAACAGTTGGGAGAAGAACTGTCTCAGGGCGGGCGGCTGTAGTGGAAGAGAGGGTGGCAACTACCTATTGGGGGCAACCCTCATCGGGTTGCCGACAACCCTCATAGGAGTCGTCTTGACGAGCAGGCAAAGCCCAATTCGACCGCAGATAGTGTTCCACCGGTACAACCGGGCGACTCCCCGGGTAGTAGCCTATTGTGCGGCCGAACTGGGGCGGGCGGCGCTCCAAACGTGGTCGCTCGCAAAGTGGTGGGGAAAACCTGGGAGGCGTGGTGCGGCGCCGAACCGCTGCAAACCTCTCCTGCCGTCGAGGAGAGGGGGGAGGGGTTCCCCCGCCCGTGGGCGGCGAGACCTGACAATCCTCCTCTTGGGGTTGGTGGGGGTGAGAACCCCCGCCCGTGGGGGCGCGTCCAGCACCATCATCCCGACCAACCCCGTTTCGGTTGGCACACAACAGCGGGTGGTGCTTCCCACGGCAATACGGGCAAGGCTCCGGCCTAGAACAGTCCCGCTGCAAATGTTGCCCCAAACAGGAATAGCACCACCGGCGATCATTCGCAATCCCGCGCCGATCCTTGACCTTTCTGTGGAGGAATCGATGGCACGCTGAAACAAAATGATCATCAGCACTGCAATAGGCACAGCTGCGAGAAACTTGAGCCGTCGCGAATCTAGGTGCCAGGCGGCGTGGCTCCACCACCCCTCGGTTAGGGGGGCGAGCAACAACACGTCGCTGCACCGGAGGAGGCCCCTCTGGGGCCCGCGGGGAGCCGTCAACACCAGCGTTGTCCAACAGGCGGCACTCCTCATCCAAGAATGTCAGCAGGTTCCCAAACAGCGGCAATTGTGTGGCACTGTCACCACCATGCTTTTGTTCAAAACGGACTTTTAAGTCCGTAGGCAAGCGCGACAAAACGATATGCAACAACATAAATGACCACTCGTCCACAGGCAGACCAAGGCGCCTCAACGCATTCAAGGCGATCACCATTGGATTTACCAGATCCCTTCTCAAGGTGGCAACCCTATGTATATGAGGAAGCCCCAAAATCTGAGCCACATGGGTATCCGCCAAACGTCGAATCGCCAAATGCCGTGGGATAATTTTGGTCTGTGACCTCCAAATGGGAGACAATACCTAGGGCCTCTCCCTTTAGTGTGGAGCACAAGTAGGCCAACTTTTGACTAGGTGCCAAGTCATTCCGAGCATCTACCAGACTGGTGAACAGATCATGGTAGGCGGTCCAACATTTCAAATCCCCATCAAAATGGGGCAAGTCCAAAGTGGGCAAACGCCCAAGGAGCGCGAGTGGTGGAGGGGATCGTGTCTCCACAGTCAAAGCACCCTGCTGTACCTTGCTAGCAGCCTGAACAACACTATGCGACAACTCATAAAACTGTGTGATGTCTGTCTCAAGCATATCATCTACCTTTTCACCTAAAGCCAAAAGCTCCATATAGCAGTTTTGGACTACTTCACCCCGGGCTGGTAACTCAGCTGATCTTGCCAGAAGGGCATCGATTCGGTCAGGTCGGTCAATCAGTTGAACCACTGAGGACAACCATCTCAATTCCGCCCTGATCTTGGCTGCCAACCTTGCCATGTTTACAGGGTAACAAACAAAGAAACAACACAATAAGACCCAGGTAAATATTAACTTTAAACTATATTGTTTGAGAATACAAACCACAAAAAAAAAATATAATTAATTTAATATTCACTAATGAACCCTACAAAAGGTTGTTTGCAGATCCCTAATCCAATTAATATTCTATGAAGAATATATATGATTTATTTTGAAATATAATTTTAATTATATTGTTCAATACAGAACCCTAAAAATAATTCAAATTATATTGTTCAATACAGAACCCTAATAATAATTCAAACTATGTTGTTCCCTATTGTCATTAGATTGGGCACAATAAAAAGGTGAGATAATTATCTCCACAACAATTTATAAAACTAAGTACAACACTTTCAATAAACAAAATAGCTGACCTATTATATACCTTTTTATCAGCGGTAACTAGTCTTTTACAAATTAAATAATAATTAATTACAAGGTGAGATTATATCTCCTCAACAACCCTTATCAAGTTAAACCTAGTTCCACTGTGGGTCAAACAAATAAAACCTACCAGCACAGTCGGGGAACTAATACCTAACCAAAGTAAACAATTCAACAATTGGTTATAACAAAACCCAAGACAAAGTTAGGTATTTAGTCAGTTTGACTGCTTATACATAAATTCAACCAAAAATGTGGTTATTAAAACCACGCTCTGCTACCAAAACGTGATCACAATAGACCGGGGTCAAAACAAAATCCCTACAAACGCTGCGGGCCCATCGAGTAATTTGCGAGGGATTTGTCCCGAAATATCGTGACGGGCGAAACCGCGATACGCGGCAGCCCCAAATCTATATACTGGCGGTATCTATGTATTAGAGGTAGGTAACCTATTTGTAAGTACTCACTGGTTTCCTTGGTTTCTCGGCTTCGTCCAGGGGTGCGATTTGTGTAACTGTGATGTGTGTGTGAGTGTATGTGTGGTTCACCTCCTGTTACTGGTCCAGGCAGCACCCAATCTTCACGGTCACTACACGCGGCCAAAGCTAGCACTCCACACCGTTCACAATAATCAAAATAATCACTGCGCCAAGGGCCTAAGGGGCCAGCAACACTCGGCGAAGCTTCTAAATTCAAAAACCCTCTTAATCCGGGGTGATTAACACAAATACAATGCAATCAAGTTAATAATCCAAAACGCCGGCCGGCTTTTTACACCTCGTTAGCAAGCAACAAGCAACAAATTAGACAAGTCAAGTTAACCTCACAATCTGTCAAACGTCAAGTTAATAGCACAGACTCGGTGACGTCTGTCACAGATTAAAAATTACTTTCAAATCGGTTCCGAACAGGTTCTGTACATTTACTTGCGCGACCCGGGGTCCTGGAACCTTGGTCACGTGAGTACCAGAGCGACATCGATTTACTTGCGCACGAGTTGGTCCCGCAGCGTGCCCGCGGCCTTGTTCATCGCGTCACGTGGGTCGGGGGCTCCGCGGGCCCGCGCCACCGCTACCGACCCGGGGTCCATACTGAGGAACCTCGGTCACGTGAGTACCAGAGCGACATCGACTTACTTGCGCACGAGTTGGTCCCGCAGCGTGCCCGCCGCCTTGTTCATCGCGTCACGTGGGTCGGGGGCTCCGCGCGCCCGCGCCACCGCTACCGACCCGGGGTCCATACTGAGGAACCTCGGTCACGTGAGTACCAGAGCGACATGGACTTACTTGCGCACGAGTTGGTCCCGCAGCGTGCCCGCGGCCTTGTTCATCGCGTCACGTGGATCGGGGGCTCCGCGGGCCCGCGCCGCCGCTACCGACCCGGGGTCCATACTGAGGAACCTCGGTCACGTGAGTACCAGAGCGACATGGACTTACTTGCGCACGAGTTGGTCCCGCAGCGTGCCCGCGGCCTTGTTCATCGCGTCACGTGGATCGGGGGCTCCGCGCGCCCGCGCCGCCGCTACCGACCCGGGGTCCATACTGAGGAACCTCGGTCACGTGAGTACCAGAGCGACATGGACTTACTTGCGCACGAGTTGGTCCCGCAGCGTGCCCGCGGCCTTGTTCATTGCGTCACGTGGGTCGGGGGCTCCGCGCGCCCGCGCCGCCGCTACCGACCCGGGGTCCATACTGAGGAACCGCGCCACGTGCGCTGCGCCTATTAGACAAGTATCAATGCGGCATAAGTTCCGAGGTAATAACGATAAGAGGAGCGGAAAGAAGCTAGTTGTAAATGAAATAGTGTAAATTTAACAACTCCAAACGTCTGTCTACCAGCAGCAATTCTTTTTCTACATTCAAACTCTACAACTCCATAACCTTTAATTGGCTTTTTGTTATCTAATTTAATTTCTATCTTGTGTTGTTAGCTGTTGGATCTTCAATAAATCATAATTAAATAAATAATATTTCAATGTCACCATAGTAACTGTCATCATTATCATCACCATCGTCATCGTCATCGTCATCATCATCATCATCATTATCATTATCATCATCATTATCATCATCATCATCATCATCAAAATCATCATCATCATCATCATCATCATCATCATCATCATCATCATCGTCATCGTCATCATCATCATCATCATCATCATCATCATCATCACTGCCTTACCAGTCTCATAATCATGTGCTTTAATAGCAGCCTCCACTCCTGCACTGCACAGCTGCAGATCAATCAAATCATGCACCCGACGCTGGCACTCTGCTACGCGAGACTGCAAAAGATTAATAAATAATATTTAATAGATTTTTTCATCTGTGGTTATTTCATTACTTTTTTTATTTTTTTTATATGTATTGACCCACCAATCCTACCATGTTTTGTGTGGGTCTGTATTCTTACTACTTACACATTTCATTATTTTGACAAAAACAAAGCAAAACCATTTAAAAACAGTAATTACAATTATCGCTGTAAAATCCATTAACAAAAACAGCATTGACACTAAAATGGAAATTAATATTTCCATTTTTATACACACCAATGATTTTTTTCAACTAGCTCCTTGTGAACAACTTTTTCTGTTGAAGGCCTACGCCCATAAACTGGGATGAATGTGTGCAACATGCACCAAGAATCAATTATGAGAATTGGGTAAGTAAAGTTTTTGGAAGAGATGTAAATTATATTTTTTTTCGATAGTCGTCATATTGAAGATCATGGAACTGCGGCTCTTTTACTTTTATTTCCTCTAATATTTTAGAAATCTTTTTTTTAGTTATGAAGTTGACATTTGTAAACTTTAATGACCGACAAGCTTGTTGCCTTCGTATTTAATGAAATAGAAAAAAAACTGTCACTTCTATATCTGTCAACGTCAAATCAAATCAAAGTAAACAAACAGTTCAATTCAAATAAGTAAATTCAAGTAAATCTTTGTAATACTCCATTTCCACAGTCCGTGTGGGATTGCCTGAATTCATTGCGTGGATTGTACAAATCAAAAGTGCTCTCGTGGCTATCAAAAAGCAGGGCAAGAGTCGTCGAGAAAGGAAGAAATCGGTGTCCAAGAAGAAGTGCCAAAGGGTTCGAAAATAAATCTTAGACCAAATATCGTGCAAAGTTCTTAGAGCAAAGCGGCAAAACGAAAGTTCGTTCTGAGATCGTTAAAAATATTTCTAAAAACACTGATCACATGAAACACAAGCAAACAGAAAAGAGCCGTTGTATTGAATCGTTTGTTTACTTTGATTTGATTTGACAATGACAGATATAGAAGTGTTTTTTTTTCTTTTTCATTAAGTACGAAGGCAACAAGCTAGTCGGTCATTAAAGTGTACAAATGTCAACTTCATAACTAAAAAAAATATTTCTAAAATATTAGAGGAAATAAAAATAAAAGAGCCGCAATTTCTTGATCTTTAGGATGACGACTATCGAAAATAAATATAATATACATATCTTCCAAAAACTTTACTTAGCCTATTGAATACATAAGACTTACTCTCGCCAAATCCAGTTGGCGCACTTTGGCACTGACATCCCGGGCTAACATGGCAGTGCGGTCAACCATCTCTGCCGCCACGTGCGCATCTGCCTTCACCTCCCCGAGCTTGCCGTAGGCCTGGCTAGCAGTCCGCAGGCGCTCTTCTAACAAACAGGCCTTCGACATAACATTGGAGAGCGCTTCATCAACTTCTGTCTGAAACACAGCAAAGATGTTTAAACTTATTGAGTTTGTTGCATTCTCTACTGTTAGGTTTAAATCAGAGTAGGCCTAGTTTGATCCTCATCAGCCTCTGCATACTAACTTATGTACAAATAAATAGTTTTTTTTTTACACATTTTGTTAGGATTATGTGCAAAAGTGCATTCATGCCTTTCGGCTTCAGCGGTAACTGAAAACTGAACGTGTAAAAGGGTTATTACACAAAATAGGCGCTTGTTGTGAAGTAGTTTCTGCTACCCCTATAAAATGCATAAAATCAAAAAATACTACAGATCAAAATGTATCCAAGAGGGCACATAAGATCTGGATAAAATATTTAACATACGTGTAAAAGAGTTATTCGTTGATTTTGTGCTAAACACTTTTGCCAACGATGAGTGAGAATCCAAGAAACTTACTTCCTCTTTCTCAATTTCAGTGAGCGCTTTCTTTAAGCCGTCTTCAGTGGACACGTCATATTTCTCTAAAAGTAGTGTTAACGACATTTTAAATCTTTATCTATTGAATGTAATTTGTTTTGTTGAATTCAATTTTCTCTTTTTATGTGGATTGTTTTGTTGATTTGTGGACACGAAGCCAGTCCTGTGCTGCCAATTTGACAGATGACGGACAGCTGACGCCTATGACAGCTGACATGTCACTTTAATTTTATGGCAACCGTTCACTTCTACTTCATTAAAACACACCCTTTCACACACCCATACACAAATACACATTGGCTAGGCCTTAGGACTTATTCTATAGCCTTAGACATTAAGCCCTTGACTATAGAATGTCAGATTTTAGGTAAAAATTGGAACATCTTGCCAATTTTACTCCAAACAGCACCTTAATTTTTTATTGTAACAATTTTTTTGCAAAACTACACTACACAATAATATTGCGCTTTGCCTGCATGGTTTAATGTAGTTTTTTTTATGTTTTCCTTAAATATTATTATTTTTACGAGGCCACGTTTTTGATTATGCTGGCAAGTTTGTCTTAAGTAATGTTCAAAAACAATATAGTTTTTAGAAGATTGATAAATGTTAACGTTATTATGCTGACGAATATAATGTAAAACGATACTTTTATGAAAAAGAATTTTAACAAAAAATATTTGTGCACATTCTTATCATCAATAATATACAGGTGTAACATTTCAATCATCGAAAGCGTACATTCCGAACGTGCTTTAAAAAATTGACTAGTGGACAAATTACGATGCCTATAATTTTTTATCAATAGTAAACATAAAAACATCTGTGATTGTAAAATCGATGTGCCGTTAATTGTAAAAGAGTTTCCATCCTCGGGGCGCTCTGCGGTCGTCTGGCGCTCCTTGGAGTGGTGTTTCATTGTGCAGTCGCCAACAATCGTTAAAGGTACGAGGGCGAGGGCATCTCTGACATTTGCATAATATGTTGCACAGACTGGTTTGGTTTGTAAATAGGTTTTTTGGAGCGGGTGTTGTGTGTTACAGATTGACTCCGTGTGGGGTTGGGCTTCGCCCCCGCTGCGGTTGCAGCTGGGAAACTCGCGAGGACACAAGAGGTGAGTGAACCCTTTGGCCCTTTGCTTTGCTAAAACAAATGATGTTTTTATTGGACTCAAGGGATGCCCATTCAGCCTCTGAGTCGGGTAGTGTTCACACACATAAAATACATTGTTATATTCTATGTCATGCAGGATGTTGAAATTGGACTGGGTCTTGTTATCAAAGCTAGATTACAAATACATTGCCTTGAACTGGTTTGCTTGTTAGTGTATTTTAACATGCAATTTGTATTACCTTGGCACCTACATGTGAGTGTTATGTATGGGACAGTTCCTAGTATAGAGAGTAAGTGGGTCACCTAGTTTAGAACTGTTTTCTTTTTTTGTATAAACCATTTATACAATCGAGAACACACACACACTTACTCTAAATTAGAGCTGCCATCACTTAAATTGCTGATTAATTCAATTTATTGCTTTAAAAAAATTGGGTTTCCCCTGACCCCAAAAGTGGTCAATTTTTAAAAACCTGCCAGAGTGGCCCCAAATGCCCTTCAAACCAGGACCAATCCGGGAAAACCCAAACGGATGGCAGCCCTACCCTAAAAAAAAATATTTTAGAAAAACTTAAATCTTATTTGAGATTTATTTAGTACTAATTTTGTATTTTTCATTATGAAATATTCTGCCTGAAGATTCTGTCTTCAGCATCTGAGCTCAATTTGATCCTTATTAAAAACGGCCATGTGCGAGTCAGATTGACTCATTTTGGGTGCTGTACCATACTATAAAAAATCACGTGTGTTGTATGGGAATATCCCTTAAGTATTTAATTTAATTATTTAAGTGAATATTTAACTACACTCGCGAGCAAAAAAATCGACTCAAGCTGCAGCGTTTTGGTTCTCCGCCCAGTATCTCTTGACCTAATCAGAATTTCTTTAAAAAAATTATACCAAACGAAATCCATCCATGAAAAAGCGTATGTATGCTGTGATAAGGGCCAGGGGTGGAAATACGAAGTAAAAAAACCTTATTTGCCTTAAAATGCCTTTTATTTTACGATTTCCCTTTTCTTTTCTTTTTGTTTTTTTTCATGCATCACTGCAAAACCTGGCCTAGTGGAAAATGGCATGACTTTTTTTTTTTTTTAATCTACATTATCGGCTTTCATTTGATACCATTTCTTTTAAGATCTGAATAGGTCAAGAGATACTGGGCGGAGAACCCAGACGTGCAGCTTGAGTCAATTTTTTTGCTCACGAGTGTAAATATTCTGTGAGTGTTTCGAGCATTAACCAATGCCAATATAAATATCGAACAATAAACGGCAAAAAAACCTCTTTGTTTTTGTATAGGAGCCCCCCTAAAATATATATTTTATTCTATTTTTAATATTTGTTGGCATAGTGGCAAAAGAAATACATCCGTAAAAAAACAATTGTCTAGCTATCACGGTTCATGAGATACAGCCTGGTGACAGACAGGCAGACAGACAGACAGATGTTCAGTTTTACCCTTTGGGTACGGTAACTTAAAAACATCTCTTTCATAAAAAAAAATATTTCTTTTTCATATAGTAATTTTGTTCTGCAATCGATTGTGAAACAAAAATAACTTACACGCTATTATGTAAATCTTGGGTAAACAAAGTAGCAACAATTCTTTATTGTGAAGTTAATAAATTCATGCAACAAATTTGCATTTAAGTCTAATTAATACAGACGAACTTTCTGTATTAAATATTTGTGAGTTCAGTTCATATTTCAAAGAATTAAATATCGCTGGGTTAAGGTAAAACCAACTAAATGAACATTTTTGTAGAAAATAGTAAAGTATACTTAGGTAGCGTTACCGGTATCCTGACTACCGGTTTTAAATGAGGTATATTAACCGCTATTTATATCGCTAGAGTTGTGATTAGCGGTATAATCAATACAATTATTCATATATATTACCGGTTAAATTGACAACAATATCTGTATTTGATATGTTACCTTTAACACTGCGCCGAGCGTACGGCTGATGTACAGTGGCGCCCTCATTACTATTATTGTGTTTTCTAATAAATTAAAGAACTTTCTTGAAATTGGTCGGTAGGTTTTTGTACTACAAATGAAAACACAACTTATGGGGTATATCATATAGTTTAATAACATAATAACAATTCACCTTCGAGTTATTAACTTAACGAAAAAAAGTGGCCAGCTGTTCCCTTTAAGCTGACTACTCAAAGGGTAATTGTTATTAAAGTTTGTTACGTATCCCATAAATTGTGTTTTTACTTGCGCTACAAACACATTTTGTTTGGTTCCAAGGAAATTCTTTAGTTAATTAGAAAACCCAATAATAGTAATGAGGGCGCCACTGGACGCTCGGCGTTTGCTCGGCGCAGTCTTAAGAATTCTATGAAAAAAATAATGTACAGAACCCTCTCAACGCGAGTTTAACTCTCACTTGGCTGGTTTTTGTACACTAAATATAATCCATCAAATATCTTGAACCCTGCGAATACAAAGTTGTATGTAAATCCAATCCAATTTTGTATTAATCACAATCGGAATGTTGCATGTAAATTAAAAGCCCTCATTCTGTGGGTGCAACGGCTTGATAACGCAAGCATGATCATATTGATCATATTGATCATTATACAATGTAATAAAATACTGTTTGCGTTAGTGTTTCGCTCAGCAAATGGAGATTGGTAATAAATCTCATACAGTTTTCCGATTGCCGCAACTTGACAATGTGTTGGTATCTAGTGGCCCTGGCTACAAAGGCAGCTGTAACGTATATAGTTCCGATCAGGGCAAAATATTTGTGCCACCTTTCTTATCAAGATATATAGTACACTCATGGACAAAATTAGGGGAACGCAAAAAAAAGGTTTAACCCTTAATTTGACGTTGGGAAGTATACTGGACAGTCTATTTACCAAAATCTGGAGGTCAAGTTATTTCGCTTTAACTGTTCTCGCTTTTAATTACAATATAAGGCATAAATCATAATTACGTACAAAAAATTACAACCCCGTGCGATCACGTAATATTCGCCAGTGCCCGCCACAATGCAGAGGAGGAAGGACGTGTCGAGCGGTCTCTCGGTAAGTCATAAAATTTTCGCAATTTTCTTAGAAAAGACTGTAAGAATTTTATAACGTATATTATTTATGAATATATGAATGGTAATTTGTAAATTTTACGTTAAATATCTTATTCATGTATGTGCTACATTTGTTCAAACATTAGTGTCCAGTATACTGCACATTGCCCATTACGCTGTATTTTGACCTAAGTTCGCAACGTCCAGTATACTTCCCATTGCCAATGATTGTAGTTTTTAACCCATATTGGGAATGTGAAGTATACTGGACATTGCCCGCAATACAGTGTATGACGAGCAGTGATGAGTGCCTATTAATTTATTATTAGTTAGATATGAAAACAAAGGTATTGAGTCCATGAACATACTTGTTTAATTTAAGGTTTTTATTTCAGGTGTTTCAAAAGTTTTCAAGAGGCAGAAAGCTTGTTGGCCTGATACCGCCTATAGATGTCCCATCTGATGTAGATAATTCAGATGAAGAAGATAAAGAAATTGTAGAAGATAAAGAAGATAATGTTTCTTCGGAAGCCCCGTCCATATCATCATCGTTAGAACGACTCGACTTGCTAAGAGACTCGTCAGATGAGAGCAGAGAAGAATCTGGAAGTAGTAACGAAGAAAATGATCTTCTGTCACCAATAATACGCAAAGTTCTACCAACTCCGACACAGGTAAATTACGAGAATATTCCCAGCCTCAGTTCGATTCCATCGCTATCATCTCCAGCAGTTTACTCGCCCTATGTAAGTCATGTGTTTTCCCCTGCTGTACCGTCACCATCCCTGCCTTCCGCTGCCACACAAGGTTTATCTGCGGTTCCTCTCACAAGGTCAAAAAGGAGAGTAGCAAATCCTAAATGTATTCCTAAAAAAAAAACTGGGAAGCGGCTAGCACCTAACATCTATAAATGGAAAAAAACTAAATTAAACCATAAAGCTGAGATATCGTGCACTGAATTTACTACCGAAATTAATAAAAGTTCACCGTTGGATTACTTCAGCAAATACTTCTCTAGCGACTTGATGGATGACATTGTTCTGAACACTAACCTTTACTCGGTTCAATCTACAGGAAAGTCAATTAATTTGACTGGAGATGATTTAAAAGACTTTATCTCCATTCTTTTAATCATGGGTGTAGTAGTAATGCCTAGTTATTTAGACTATTGGTCTAAAGTATTGAGATATGCAAAAATTACTGACATAATGCCCTTGAAAAGGTTCCAGCTAATTCGCAGATATCTACACTTTGTCGACAATTCATGCCCTGACTCTGACAGATTTGGCAAAGTGAGATCTTTGATAGAGAAAGTAAGACAAAATTGTTTGTCCACTGAAGAGGAGATGAAATACAGCGTCGATGAAATGACTATTCCCTACAAAGGTAAAAAGGCTGGCAATCGCAAGCAATACAATCCAGCAAAACCGGATAAATGGGGGTTTAAGTGTATCGTTCGTGCTGGGATGTCGGGAATTGTCTACGATTTTGTCTTGTATGCCGGCGAAGACACATTTAGATTTATAAACTTTACCGAACAAGAAGAGAATTTGACCTTAGGAGCAAAGCTAGTCATTGCTCTTTGCAAAACAATTCAGAAACGTGCGTGTGTTGTCTATTTTGATAATTATTTTAGTACCCTGGATTTGGCGAAACATTTGAGAGACAATTACGGAATATTTTCGTTGGGGACCGTAAGACAAAACAGACTCAGAGGGTGTGACAAGTTATTAATGAGTGACAAGGATATGAAGAAAAAAGGCAGAGGTACATTTTGCCAAATGGTTGACAATGAAAATAAACTGGCAGTCGTGAAATGGTTTGACAACAAGATTGTCACGTTTTTAAGCTCATATGCCGACGCTTATCCGGTGGTTAAAATACAGCGATACTCAAAGGAAGAAAAAACAAAGGTCGCTGTAGATTGCCCACAAGTCGTCAAGCATTATAATCAGCATATGGGCGGGGTCGATCTCTGCGATATGTTAGTGGCTTTGTACCGGACAACATACAAAAGTCGACGGTGGTACACGGGTATTTTTGCTCAAATGCTAGACATTTGTGTTAATAATGCATGGTTACTGTATCGCAGGGATTGTACCCGTCAAACTGCTAAACATATCAGCCTCAAGTCATTTCGGTGCACTTTAGCAAATGAATTGCTACAAAAGTCAAGGGTCAGCAAGACACAGAGTGCACCTGAAGTAAACACCAGCAAAGTATCAGTGATTCATGCTCCTGTGCAACCCCGACCAGTTGAAGCGATAAGGTATGATGGTGTCGGCCACTGGCAAGGATTCACGACTTACGGGCGGTGCAAATATTGCACGAATAACAAAACCGAAGTATACTGCATGAAATGCAATCAAAGGCTGTGTATGGTAAGAAAAAGAAATTGTTTTTACCAATTTCATAACAAATAGTTTTTTAAATAACAGTTCTTATATATACTTACAATTCTTTAGGTACTAAGACTGATTATATGACCTAGTTTTTTAGAGTAAGTATTAATAATAATGTCAATGTTGATCTCATGGCTGTGTCTTAAGTTCCTATAGGTAAATAAGACTATTCTGTAAGTAGGTACTTATACTTCTAATAGGTACTTAGACTGATTAAAACTAGGTACCTTTTTTTGTTACATTTTGTTTTAAATTTTGTACGGATTTTTATATTACTTAGTTCTTGTAGTAAGTATTGATAATACTTTGTCAATTTTAGTCGCGTTGATGTGCCTTATGTTGTTAATTTAAGAAAAATAATAACTAAATGTAAGCGGATGGCTTTAGTAATGTTGTATTTGAATTATAAATAAAGGTGATTTTATAAAAAAAACTGTTTATCATTTTTTTCATAAACTTTGTTACAAAAAAATTAAGTGTGCATCTTTAGCAATGTCCATTATACTGCACATCCTACTCAACACTCACTTGGTCGTGTAGTGGGCAACGTCCAGTATACTGGACATATGTTTTTCCAAAAACTGTACAAACTAGATTTTTTTTTTTTAATTTTCCTGCTTCTCTAATATACAATATACCCAAAAACTATAAAACTTGAAAAAAATGCGGTGACTTTGTTGCTTGCCAAATTAAGGGTTAAGAACTACTTTCATAATTATCTTAGGTACTGGCCACTAATATCAGAGGATGCCATTAAATTAAATGTTCTTTTGGAATGTTTTTAATGTTTGATTTTCATTTGTTTTTTTCGCGATTTTGTCGTATTGTGTCATCTCAGTAATAAAAAAGTCTTCGTAATTTTAAGTTTTTGATGAAAATTTATGTTTTCTTCGAGTTTATGTGTTGAGTTTATTATCAGTTGTGTTTAACGTGATTGATTGAAGGATATTAAGTAAAAATGCCAGATCTAAATGAATTTCAAGTGGTTAAAGCTGTCACTTTAATTGAAAATGGCTATACTTACAAAGATGTGGCCCAAACATTAAGAGTTTCGAAATCGGTGGTACATCGAGTGGTCAAGAGGTATCGTCAGACCGGCCAGTATAGCAGACGAGCAGGTCAGGGGCGAAAACGAAAAACAACAGCAAGGGACGACCGGTTCATTGTGAACAACGTGCTCAGAAACCGAACCATGACTTCTTCCGAGGTGCGTACGAAGCTGCAAGAAGTCAGACAAGTCTCAATAAGCACAAAAACGATAAGAAGGAGACTGAATTCAGCTGGGCTGTCATCCCGTTTGCCTGCTAGAGGACCTCTTCTTGCCACAGGGCATAGAGTAGCTCGACTTGAATTTGCCCGATATCACGCCAATTGGGACGAGGAACACTGGAGCGAAGTCTTGTTTACCGACGAGTCAAGATTTTGCCTGATGCCAGATGACGGAAGGGTTAAAGTGTGGAGACGACCAGGAGAAAGGTACGCTCAGTGTAACATCATTGGAAAAGAGGCATATGGTGGAGGGTCTGTAATGGTATGGGAAGGCATTCGTATGGGGGCACGTACAGAACTTCGGGTCATAGAAAATGGGTCATTAACAGCTGCACGATACGTAACTGAGGTTTTGGAAGAAATTGTTGTGCCTTTTGCCCCATTCATAGGAGAAAATTTTCTTTTGATGCATGATAATGCAGGCCCCCATACCGCAGCTGTGGTTACCGATTATCTTCGAGACGTTCATATCAATGTTATGAGGTGGCCAGCACGTTCGCCGGATTTAAATCCGATAGAACATGTCTGGGACAAGTTGGGCAGACAAATTAAAAAAAGAAATCCTGCCCCCACTAACTTGAGGGACCTAAAAAACGTATTAATGGAAGAATGGGAAGAAATTCCCCAAGATTTCATTGATAATCTGATCAGAAGTATGCCGCGGAGAATGGAAGCAGCTCGAAGAGCTAGAGGGGGCAACACTAAATACTGATGGATAACTCACAAAACAGCGATCAAGAAAAAGATAAGAAAAAAAAGGAAAATTTAATTAAATTCTTAAATGTTAATTTCATTTACAATTTCTTTAGACGGGTTGTTTTCTAAAACTGGTATTAATTTTACATTTGATTTTGTGTTTTTGATTTTAAACTGATCAGTTACAGCTACTAATAATATTATTAAAGTTAGTTGTTAAGATTTTTTCATGATAGTTTCATTTTATTGAATCTTTTTTTTGCGTTCCCCTAATTTTGTTCATGAGTGTATATGGTGAGTTATAGGACCAAAAATTATAGTACAAACAACAAAAATATAGTACATACATACATAAACTCACGCCTTTATTCCCAGAGTGGGGTAGGCAGAGCTACAGAATTACCCACAACTCTAAAAACTTGTTGATAATTCTGTAACCACATTTTGCACACTTAGGCGAAGATGTTTACCAGTGTAATAGTGACAGGTTGCAAGCCCATCGCCTAACAGTACTACACGCCTTTATTACCTTAGTCGGCTTTTACGACATCCACGGGAAGACTTGGAGTGGCACTATTCTAATCCGGCAACCACACGGGGAGAAATTGTATTGTTCTTAAAAATAAAGTATTTTAGCGTACTTAAGGTCTTTCATATATTATAAAGTACGGACAGCCGAGATATAGTAAGTACAATACTATATATTATAGTACGGGTGGCAACCATAGCCATGAGTGTGGTTTGTTCCAGAGTCGTGGATGTTTCCTATGTATTTCTTCATCTTGTCCAGGGGACACCGTTGGTGTAGGAAAACGTGTCGAAACTTTTATGTGATCATCTATTATGAGTTATATACAAATATAATAAATAGATGGGTTTTAGTTTTTTTTTTCTTCTTTTTCTTCCTTTATCTCTCACGTAAGATTTTTGTCATGTTTTCCTGCTGATCTACGCATGTTATTTGATATTATATTTAATTTAATATTTCGCACCTTTGCGACAAAACTGTGCTATCTTCAAAGTTGCGACAAAAGAAGTTGTCACAGTTTTGTCGCAAAGGTGCGATTTATTTCTTTATATAATGCTAGATTAAGTAGTACCATTGTAATAGGTTTAAAAAATGACTGACTGCTGAGTTTCTTGCGGCGTTTCTTCTCAGCAGTGTCTCCTCTTGGGAAGCGCTGGTAGATTCTTGACGTGTAAAAGTGCCCGTACGGCCGACTGTACTGAATAAATGTCTTTTATCTTATCTTATCTTTTATAAGTATGTGTATCGTTGTCTATTACCCATAGTACAAGGCTGAGGCCTAGTTTGGGACTAGCTTAAATTGTGTTAGATTCTACATTGATAATTTTTGAATCTGAAGGACGCAATGACTTTCCCCGGGGACCAATATAGGTCCCGGATTACTCCTGCCACCCCAGTTCCATCAGTAAACCTAGCAGACCCTTGATGTTACCGACGACTTCTGCCCCCTATTTCACCATCTTGACAATGACACGTGACAGGGTGACAATTCGATTTATATCGCCAAGTTAACACACCGATACATCACTGGGTTTGATATAAGCTACGCCATGTATGCTAAAATGACACCTGTCACCTGTCATTGTCAGGATGGTGGCATAGGGGAAAATAGCGTCCTCGGTTCCAGTCCGGTATGTTACCACCGGCCATAGTCGCATATTTACAATAATTAACGGATTTTGTCGAACCCTGCATCATATAAGTACCTACACTCGAGTCATACTCTGCGTATTGTCGTAATTGCCATTGTGACTTATGTATGAAGTGATAACAATAATGACTCAATCATCACTACATAGTATAAAACAAAGTCGCTTCTCGCTGTCTGTCCCTATGTATGCTTAGATCTTTAAAACAACGCAACGGATTTTGATGCGGGTTTTTTTAATAGATAGAGTGATTCAAGAGGAAGGTTTATATGTATAATAGATTCTGGTTTATGTACGGGTGTTACAGAAAACTCACATAAACCGAAGCGAAGCGAGGGCGGGTCGCTAGTCAGTTATAAATAACTAGCTTCCGCCCGCGACTCCGTCCGCGTGGAACTCGTTTATATCGAGCTCCATACAAATTTTCACCCTCTATTTTCACCCCCTTAGGGGATGAATTTCGGGAAAAAAACTATCCTATGTCCTTTCCCAGGATTCAAACTATCTTTGCACCAAATTTCACCTAAATCAGTGTGTGATTGCCCCAGGTTTATTTATTATATAATGTATACATTTACTTATACGTATTGTTTAAGCAGGGACCTAAGGAACATCAATCGCTCATTCCCGAAATACCAGATTCTCAATATACTTGAATCTAAAAAAATAACATTTAAATTTCAGTATCGTTGATTATGCTTACCTAATATTTCGAAGCTGGTGATTTGGGAATCTGGTAAAGAGTGTAGTCTGGTATTTTGAAATTGTGGTATTTTGGGAATGACATCAATTTATAGTCTCAACCAGCAACAAAAGTATTTGTTCATCGTCATACAGTTTACGCGCCAAAAGAAGTTAAGGTTGTAGACGCCCCGGTTCGCTGGGTTCAACTCGCGCACGTTAAAGCGTGTTAATTGATTACGTTACCTAGACCTAAAGAAATAACAACAACTATTCTCATAACAGGGCAATCAATCAATCAATTTGCGGGTGGTAGGACCTTGTGTAGGTGTCCGTCCGGATCGCTACCACCATCTTATCCATTAAACTACCGCCAAACAGCAGTGTTCGCATTGTTGTGTTCCGGTTTGGGGATAAGACAGCCGGTGAAATGACTAGCATAGAGGCATTCCTACTTAGTCCTCAGGGTTGGCAACGCATTTGCAGTCTTGGGATTGCATTGCAGTCTTGTGAATGCAAATGTCTACCAGTTTCCACTTAAGATCAGGTGGCCGATGTGCTCGTTTGTCTTCTCTATGCCATAAAAAAAATGGCCTTTCACGCGTTTTATTATGGTAATTAACTAATTAGTTCTATGCATACTAAGAAAGTTTAGTATAAATCTTATAACACCGTTATCTTTGAGGCGGGAGTTAAAAGAAAACCTACAGCTGTTTTCGCCTCAGGATGGGGGAGGGCGGGTCGCCGGGCGGCGGCGCGCGGCTGTCGCACACCTCCGAGAAACACCCGCGCGCCGTGCTCGGGGAGCTTTCGGCGCTGCGGCGGCACCGCGAGCTGTGCGATGTCGTGCTCAACGTCGCCAACCGCAAGCTGTTCGCACACAGGTGGGTCTAGCGGTTGTCGCACACTTCCGAGAAACACCCGCGCGCCGTGTTTGGAGAGCTCTCGGCGCTGCGGCGGCACCGCGAGCTGTGCGATGTCGTGCTCAACGTCGCCAACCGCAAGCTGTTCGCACACAGGTGAGTCTTGCGGCTGTCGCACACTTCCGACAAACACCCGCGCGCCGTGTTTGGAGAGCTCTCGGCGCTGCGGCGGCACCGCGAGCTGTGCGATGTCGTGCTCAACGTCGCCTACCGCAAGCTGTTCGCACACAGGTGAGTCTAGCGGCTGTCGCACACTTCCGAGAAACACCCGCGCGCCGTGCTCGGGGAGCTGTCGGCGCTGCGGCGGCACCGCGAGCTGTGCGATGTCGTGCTCAACGTCGCCAACCGCAAGCTGTTCGCACACAGGTGGGTCTAGCGGCTGTCGCACACTTCCGAGAAACACCCGCGCGCCGTGCTCGGGGAGCTGTCGGCGCTGCGGCGGCACCGCGAGCTGTGCGATGTCGTGCTCAACGTCGCCAACCGCAAGCTGTTCGCACACAGGTGGGTCTAGCGGCTGTCGCACACCTCCGAGAAACACCCGCGCGCCGTGCTCGGGGAGCTCATGGCGCCGTGGCGGTACCTGTACGATGTCGTGCTCAACTTTGCCAACCGCAAGCTGTTCGCACACAGGTGGGTCTAGCGGCTGTCGCACACCTCCGAGAAACACCCGCGCACCGTGTTTGGAGAGCTCTTTGGCACACAGGTGGGATAAGACAGCCGGTGAAATGACTAGCATAGAGGCATTCCATCTTAGTCCTCAGGGTTGGCAACGCATTTGCAGTCTTAGGATTGCATTGCAGTCTTGTGAATGCGAATGTCTATGGGTCACAGTTTCCACTTACCATCAGGTGGCCTGTGTGCTCGTTTGTCTTCTCTATGCCATAAAAAAAACTCCTGCGCGTGAATGCCTGTCGATTTATGGCCATTTATTTCAGAGTCATCCTCTCAGCGTGCAGCCCCTACTTCCGCGCGATGTTCACCGGCGAGCTGGCAGAGTCGCGGGCGACGGAGGTGACCATCCGCGACGTCGACGAGCAGGCCATGGAGCAGCTGGTCGAGTTCTGCTACACCGCGCATATCGTCGTTGAAGAGAGCAACGTTCAGGTTAGACCATGGATGTAGGAAAACATAGGTCCCGTGCAGCCAAATGTCAAACCTGTTTTTTCGGTGTACAACACAACTTGTAGCCAATATTATTGATAAACCGCACATCACTGACTGCGAACTTACGCACACTAATGTTGATTCAGACACTGACACACCTAAAAAGTGGTAGATTTTTGAAATTCAATGGATAGCAGTCATATATAGACGGCTCTTTTTAGGGCATTGAATTTTATAAATAATTGGGTTGAAAAATGAAACTGGTTTGATTATAGCAAATGGGATATCATATTAAAGGGCTCAAACTGCACTTTTCAAAACTATTTTTTTTACTTACTTTACGTACTTTTTTATTTATAGCCAGAAATTTACAAAATAAACACAATTCACAAAGTGAAAAGGAACATATTCAGATTAAAATGATCAATATCCTATCTATCCGAAACTAGTAAAAATAGCTGTACTTACATTTTTTTAGCTGCTTTTTCAGCCCTAGGCGGGTTGACGACGGATTCTAGGACACCCTGTTAAACATATTATTTTACTTTATTTTGTTATTTTAGATCTCAATACTTCTTTTGATTTCTATGAGATGAACAAAATAACAAAGTTTTTTTTCCCATACTAAGGTGACACACCCTAGTAATCAGAGATCGGAATAGGTAGTGCAATTTCACGGGATTTCGGTGCGTAAGCTTAGTATGGATATAACTTGCAATCCCGGATTTTCACTTTGAAAAGTTTTAAAGTTGGTGTTTGGTTTATAATGAATATCAGGGGACATTACACAAATTGACCTAGCCCCACAGGAATCTCAAAAAAGTTATTTATTTATAATTTTGACAATTATTATACTGCTAGTACAAAGTTGGTATTGACGAAATTATGTAGACTCTTTAATTTTGTCATTCTTGCAAACAAGAAATTTACCCGGAATCCCGGGTCTTATCCATATTATTTATTCGGTCATTCACCCGAAATTGCACTACCTATTCCGATCTCTGATTACTAGGGTGTGTCACCTTAGTATGGGAAAAAAAACTTTGTTATTTTGTTCATCTCATAGAAATCAAAAGAAGTATTGAGATCTAAAATAACAAAATAAAGTAAAAAAATAGGTTTTTTTACACATCTTTGACTCACTCAATTGAGGTAAAGTTTTTGGATCTCCATACTAAGACCTCAAAATGAATATTTGAGTTCCTAATATAACACTCTTATAATACCAATAAATCGGGTTTGTGTCCAATAAATATCTTTCTAACTTGGGAAATTACATTATACCACAAAATAATCAAACAAGCATTCTTATAATTAAACGTTTTAACTGCGTGCGTTAGGAGACATGTGAATTGATTGATTACATCAAAACATGACAACTTTTTATGTTTTTCTTAAACAAAACAAACATTAAATATAGTTTGTGTATTAATTATACAGTAAATAATAAAAACAGACTTAGCAAACCTCGTATTATGCCAATTTTACCAAACTTCAAGGTCAATGAGCGAGCCAAGAGTACCAATAAATCTTAAATCTGTTAATGCAAATCTTAATTACACTTCAAAAAGCATATTTTGAAAAAAACATATTTTGCACAGTTTGAAAAAAATTAAACACCCAACCGATTACATGAGTCAACATCTGTATGGTTTTGAATGGTGTCCGCAGGCGTTGCTCCCGGCCGCGTGTCTCCTGCAACTGCAAGAGATCCAGGACGTGTGCTGCGAGTTCCTGAAGCGGCAGCTCGACTGCTCCAACTGCCTCGGCATCCGCGCCTTCGCCGACACGCACTCGTGCCGAGAGCTACTGCGCATTGCCGACAAGTTCACTCAGCAAAACTTTCCAGAGGTCAGTCATAAATGACCAAAGAGCGGAATTCTTCATAGCAAAAATCAAACTGTCAGAGGTATTGACCTAACTGTTTTATCGACTTATCGATAAATATTTGTCACTTAACTAAACAAAGTTAAAGTGATGAAATCAGGCTTTTGGATATACATACAAACAAATTAACGGTGTCCCTAATTAGCTGACCGCCATTGTATTTTAGTATAATAGTAAAAAAATAAAAACAAAAATACTTTTTTTTTAATTTTCTATATAAGGTGCTAACAAATTAGTTACGGATATTTTAAGAGATAAAACATTAAATTAAAACAATTAACTTTAAACTGTAATTAAGGAACCTTTCTATACCATTTTATTGTTTTAATATACCGAACAAAAAATTAAATTATAATTAATCTTTAAAATAATCACCCCTATTATGTACCTGTCAAGATGTTTAACACTGTTTGTCAAATGTTTTTTTTCGTAAATGTCATTATGATTCGGCGGGAAAACTGTAGGTTATTAAATACTAGCGTCTGAATGATAGTTTAAAGAGGTTCTAGAATGTCTAAAGAGGTCTCATTTAATTATCTTATTAACAGCGTGTTTTAACGTAGCAAATTTGTTTCCTAGTTTTCTCCAAAAAAACATAACAAAACCTATGATGTTTCATACTTAAATATACTCCGAGAACCGAGTACTATCAGCTGTAAAAATATCCGTGGCTAATTTGTTAGCACCTTATACAAAAGAAATCTTAATCTTTATTTTCTTTATCCATTTTTTTATTGTTTTTCTTTTAGGATTAACCATTTTAGTAGCACGGCACGGAAATCACTCATGAAAACTCAAGTGACATAAATGACATATGTGACGCTGACATGATTTACTTTAATATGGAGATGCAAGTTGCTTATCAAAGAGGTCAAATGTTACAGAATAATCTTTAAAGTTGATTATGGATACCTAATGCGATATTATTCCGTAACATCGATAAGTCGATAAAACAGTTAGATCAATCCCTCTGACAGTTTGATTTTTGCTATGAAGAATTCTGCTCTTTGTAAATGACAATATAGGTGGGTAAATACTGGGCAGTAATGTCAGTAGGGAAATACTGTGCAAATAATTACTCATCATCATCATCTTCATCATCATCATCGTCGTCGTCATCATCATCATCAGCCTATATTAGTCCACTGCTGAACATAGGCCTCTCCCATTGCACGCCAACGAGCACGATTCGTGGCCACTCTCATCCAGCTCTTGCCAGCCACCTTGCGAAGATCGTCACTCCACCTAGTCTGAGGGCGTCCTACACTACGTTTGCCGATTCCACTCAAGAATACTCCAGGGATTATCGGTTCTGCGGCACAAATGGCCGGCCCACTGCAACTTCAAGCTGCTAATTCGATGGACTACGTCAATAACCTTAGTTCTCTGTCGGATCACCTCATTACGGATCCGATCCTTCAGAGAAACTCCCAACATAGCCCTCTCCATAGCTCGCTGACTGACTTTAAACTTAACTTTTAACTTTGTGAACCAGCCCTTTCGTAAGTGTCCACGTTTCGGCTCCGTATGTCATGGCAGGTAGGACGCACTGATTGAAGACTTTAGTCTAAATAATTACTATTGTGCAGTAATGTCAGTGGGTAAAAATACAAGTGTGCAGTATTGTCAGTGGTTAAAAAGCTTGGGTAAATACTGTCTAAATATTTACAATTGTACATTGGATTACGTATGGCTAATGGTCTAAATTTATGTGGTGCTCAGTAAGTTCTTTGATTGGTCTAGCGGCAATACATGAAAAATAAGCAAGGACACGCTCTGCTGCTTATGTTGTAAAAGAGCAAGCATCAATTAATACCTGAAGCGACTGCCTCTACACGCATTCGTGCTACGAACTGTTGTGCGTTGCCGACAAGTCCGCGTGACAAAACTTCCTCCAGGTAAAAGAGTTAGGTAAATACTGTGCGAATATTTAAAAAGGGTTTGTTGGGTTACCTAGGGTTTAAAGTTAACATTACATTTGTAGAATACAGTGTTGTCTGTACCCTAGCATATTCTATGTTTAAGGAATACGTGCCTTTTTTGTCAATGTAACTTTATATGGATTTATTGTGGTTCCAGGTGATGGAGAGCGAAGAGTTCCTTCTCCTCCCAGCGGCTCAGCTGATCGACATAGTGTCGTCTGACGAGCTGAACGTGCGCTCCGAGGAGCAGACCTTCCAGGCTGTCATGTCCTGGGTTAAATATAACGTGGCCGAGCGGCGGCAACACTTAGCACAGGTCAGTCCCGGCTAGCGCACCTTCCAGGTCAAGTATTGCTATTTAGTACCCATAGTATAGTGGGACACTAATGGCCGGTTGCTATACTCAAACCGTGGACAGATAGGTTTACTAAGGATTAAAATTTGACACATTTTGTATGGGCAAATGTCAAATTTTAACCCAAAGTAAGCCTTATCTATCCACGGTTTGAATATAGGAACCCGACATAAATAGATTCAAAAGAAGTCTTTTACGTTTTGATCGATTACGTCACTACGACATAGTCCAAAATTGTCTAGGAATCAATTTCCTTTACTCTATAAGTTTAGATCTGAGTTTTGGAAAAGGTTAATTTGTGTGGGAACTTTTTGATATCAAAAGCGTCAACTTTTTCCAGGTCTTGCAGCACGTGCGGCTACCACTACTCAGCCCCAAGTTCCTAGTGGGCACGGTGTCAGCGGAGCTGCTCGTGCGCGCCGACGACGCCTGCCGCGACCTCCTCGACGAGGCCAAGAACTACCTGCTGCTGCCGCAGGAGCGCCCGCTCATGCAGGGTCCGCGCACACGGCCCAGGAAACCCACCAGAAGAGGTACACATACATACATAAACTCACGCCTTTATTCCCAGAGTGGGGTAGGCAGAGCTACAGAATTACCAACAACTCTAAAAACTTGTTGATAATTCTGTAACCACATTTTGCACACTTAGGCTAAGATGTTTACCAGTGTGTTAGTGACAGGTTGCAAGCCCATCGCCTAACAATACTATACGCCTTTATTGCCTTAGCCGTTGGCTAGGTACACAGCTGGTTTATACAGACTGTCGCAGGTCTTCATCCTAATAGCTCATCAGGATCTAGCTATAGCAAGCTGCGATTGTACTAATTCACAAGGGGTCTTAAGGATTGCCAACTGATCACTCATTTAGTAAATTTCCAGAAAAATCGTGTGGATGGTTTGTTAACAAACAGTTCATAATTTATGTCCAATCTGAGAATTATTTCTTCTAGGTATGACGGGTTCCGACGAAAGAACATCCAAGAAACAAACTGCAACCGTCACTTTACAAAGAAGAAACTAGCATAAAGGTGTTTCTAGATCTAGCTAAGGCGTTGGACTCGGCCACTATTCTCATTGTGCTGACGAAACATGAACTGATAAGCGTCAGAGGGACAGCACTAAACTAGTTCAAAAGCAATTTATCCAATAATACTCATCTCTTAAATTAGGCACTCCAATTTTCTCACGCCACCCGATATCCTTTGGCGTGCCTCAGGGAAGCATCCTTGGCCCTACTCTATTTCTTGTATATCTAAACGATATGCTATTGCTAGCCAATTAACAGGCTGAAATCATGAGCTACGCTGGTGCCACGGGCCTGATCTTTCAGTAGTTGCAAGATAGTGTTTGACCAAAGTGAAAATGTGTGTAACATTTGCAGGCGAGGTGCTGTTCGCGGTGGGCGGCTGGTGTTCTGGCGACGCGATCGCGTCCGTGGAGCGCTTCGACCCGGCCGGCGCCGAGTGGAAGATGGTCGCGCCCATGTCCAAGCGGCGCTGCGGCGTGGGCGTGGCCGTGCTGCACGACCTGCTGTACGCAGTCGGCGGTCACGACGGCCAGAGCTACCTCAACAGCATCGAGCGGTACGACCCGCAGACCAACCAGGTGAGGCTCAGAGGCGTGAACTAGGCGCCCATGTCAAAGCGGCACCGCGATTCGTCTTTACAAATGCAATTACTACATAGTATAAAACGAAGTCGCTTTTTGTTCTGATTCATGATAACTTGATTAGCTTTTATTGAATATGTGAAAAAAAAAAACATTTATATTCCCTATCAGTGTTATATCGTGTAATGTTTTTTGTGTGTTTGTCCGTTGCAGTGGTGCGGCGCGGTGGCGCCCACGTCGTCGTGCCGCACGTCGGTGGGAGTGGCGGTGCTGGAGGGCGCGCTGTACGCGGTGGGCGGCCAGGACGGCGTGCAGTGCCTCAACCACGTCGAGCGGTACGAGCCCAAGGAGAACCGGTGGACCAAGGTACCCCACACGCACGAGCGCTGTACGCGGTGGGCGGCCAGGACGGCGTGCAGTGCCTCAACCACGTCGAGCGGTACGAGCCCAAGGAGAACCGGTGGACCAAGGTACCCCACACGCACGAGCGCTGTACGCGGTGGGCGGCCAGGACGGCGTGCAGTGCCTCAACCACGTCGAGCGGTACGAGCCCAAGGAGAACCGGTGGACCAACGTACCCCACACGCACGAGCGCTGTACGCGGTGGGCGGCCAGGACGGCGTGCAGTGCCTCAACCACGTCGAGCGGTACGAGCCCAAGGAGAACCGGTGGACCAAGGTACCCCACACGCACGAGCGCTGTACGCGGTGGGCGGCCAGGACGGCGTGCAGTGCCTCAACCACGTCGAGCGGTACGAGCCCAAGGAGAACCGGTGGACCAAGGTACCCCACACGCACGAGCGCTGTACGCGGTGGGCGGCCAGGACGGCGTGCAGTGCCTCAACCACGTCGAGCGGTACGAGCCCAAGGAGAACCGGTGGACCAAGGTACCCCACACGCACGAGCGCTGTACGCGGTGGGCGGCCAGGACGGCGTGCAGTGCCTCAACCACGTCGAGCGGTACGAGCCCAAGGAGAACCGGTGGACCAAGGTACCCCACACGTACGAGCGCTGTACGCGGTGGGCGGCCAGGACGGCGTGCAGTGCCTCAACCACGTCGAGCGGTACGAGCCCAAGGAGAACCGGTGGACCAAGGTACCCCACACGCACGAGCGCTGTACGCGGTGGGCGGCCAGGACGGCGTGCAGTGCCTCAACCACGTCGAGCGGTACGAGCCCAAGGAGAACCGGTGGACCAAGGTACCCCACACGCACGAGCGCTGTACGCGGTGGGCGGCCAGGACGGCGTGCAGTGCCTCAACCACGTCGAGCGGTACGAGCCCAAGGAGAACCGGTGGACCAAGGTACCCCACACGCACGAGCGCTGTACGCGGTGGGCGGCCAGGACGGCGTGCAGTGCCTCAACCACGTCGAGCGGTACGAGCCCAAGGAGAACCGGTGGACCAAGGTACCCCACACGCACGAGCGCTGTACGCGGTGGGCGGCCAGGACGGCGTGCAGTGCCTCAACCACGTCGAGCGGTACGAGCCCAAGGAGAACCGGTGGACCAAGGTACCCCACACGCACGAGCGCTGTACGCGGTGGGCGGCCAGGACGGCGTGCAGTGCCTCAACCACGTCGAGCGGTACGAGCCCAAGGAGAACCGGTGGACCAAGGTACCCCACACGCACGAGCGCTGTACGCGGTGGGCGGCCAGGACGGCGTGCAGTGCCTCAACCACGTCGAGCGGTACGAGCCCAAGGAGAACCGGTGGACCAAGGTACCCCACACGCACGAGCGCTGTACGCGGTGGGCGGCCAGGACGGCGTGCAGTGCCTCAACCACGTCGAGCGGTACGAGCCCAAGGAGAACCGGTGGACCAAGGTACCCCACACGCACGAGCGCTGTACGCGGTGGGCGGCCAGGACGGCGTGCAGTGCCTCAACCACGTCGAGCGGTACGAGCCCAAGGAGAACCGGTGGACCAAGGTACCCCACACGCACGAGCGCTGTACGCGGTGGGCGGCCAGGACGGCGTGCAGTGCCTCAACCACGTCGAGCGGTACGAGCCCAAGGAGAACCGGTGGACCAAGGTACCCCACACGCACGAGCGCTGTACGCGGTGGGCGGCCAGGACGGCGTGCAGTGCCTCAACCACGTCGAGCGGTACGAGCCCAAGGAGAACCGGTGGACCAAGGTACCCCACACGCACGAGCGCTGTACGCGGTGGGCGGCCAGGACGGCGTGCAGTGCCTCAACCACGTCGAGCGGTACGAGCCCAAGGAGAACCGGTGGACCAAGGTACCCCACACGCACGAGCGCTGTACGCGGTGGGCGGCCAGGACGGCGTGCAGTGCCTCAACCACGTCGAGCGGTACGAGCCCAAGGAGAACCGGTGGACCAAGGTACCCCACACGCACGAGCGCTGTACGCGGTGGGCGGCCAGGACGGCGTGCAGTGCCTCAACCACGTCGAGCGGTACGAGCCCAAGGAGAACCGGTGGACCAAGGTACCCCACACGCACGAGCGCTGTACGCGGTGGGCGGCCAGGACGGCGTGCAGTGCCTCAACCACGTCGAGCGGTACGAGCCCAAGGAGAACCGGTGGACCAAGGTACCCCACACGCACGAGCGCTGTACGCGGTGGGCGGCCAGGACGGCGTGCAGTGCCTCAACCACGTCGAGCGGTACGAGCCCAAGGAGAACCGGTGGACCAAGGTACCCCACACGCACGAGCGCTGTACGCGGTGGGCGGCCAGGACGGCGTGCAGTGCCTCAACCACGTCGAGCGGTACGAGCCCAAGGAGAACCGGTGGACCAAGGTACCCCACACGCACGAGCGCTGTACGCGGTGGGCGGCCAGGACGGCGTGCAGTGCCTCAACCACGTCGAGCGGTACGAGCCCAAGGAGAACCGGTGGACCAAGGTACCCCACACGCACGAGCGCTGTACGCGGTGGGCGGCCAGGACGGCGTGCAGTGCCTCAACCACGTCGAGCGGTACGAGCCCAAGGAGAACCGGGGGACCAAGGTACCCCACACGCACGAGCGCTGTACGCGGTGGGCGGCCAGGACGGCGTGCAGTGCCTCAACCACGTCGAGCGGTACGAGCCCAAGGAGAACCGGGGGACCAAGGTACCCCACACGCACGAGCGCTGTACGCAGTGGGCGGCCAGGACGGCGTGCAGTGCCTCAACCACGTCGAGCGGTACGAGCCCAAGGAGAACCGGTGGACCAAGGTACCCCACACGCACGAGCGCTGTACGCGGTGGGCGGCCAGGACGGCGTGCAGTGCCTCAACCACGTCGAGCGGTACGAGCCCAAGGAGAACCGGTGGACCAAGGTACCCCACACGCACGAGCGCTGTACGCGGTGGGCGGCCAGGACGGCGTGCAGTGCCTCAACCACGTCGAGCGGTACGAGCCCAAGGAGAACCGGTGGACCAAGGTACCCCACACGCACGAGCGCTGTACGCGGTGGGCGGCCAGAACGGCGTGCAGTGCCTCAACCACGTCGAGCGGTACGAGCCCAAGGAGAACCGGTGGACCAAGGTACCCCACACGCACGAGCGCTGTACGCGGTGGGCGGCCAGGACGGCGTGCAGTGCCTCAACCACGTCGAGCGGTACGAGCCCAAGGAGAACCGGTGGACCAAGGTACCCCACACGCACGAGCGCTGTACGCGGTGGGCGGCCAGGACGGCGTGCAGTGCCTCAACCACGTCGAGCGGTACGAGCCCAAGGAGAACCGGTGGACCAAGGTACCCCACACGCACGAGCGCTGTACGCGGTGGGCGGCCAGGACGGCGTGCAGTGCCTCAACCACGTCGAGCGGTACGAGCCCCAAGGAGAACCGGTGGACCAAGGTACCCCACACGCACGAGCGCTGTACGCGGTGGGCGGCCAGGACGGCGTGCAGTGCCTCAACCACGTCGAGCGGTACGAGCCCAAGGAGAACCGGTGGACCAAGGTACCCCACACGCACGAGCGCTGTACGCGGTGGGCGGCCAGGACGGCGTGCAGTGCCTCAACCACGTCGAGCGGTACGAGCCCAAGGAGAACCGGTGGACCAAGGTACCCCACACGCACGAGCGCTGTACGCGGTGGGCGGCCAGGACGGCGTGCAGTGCCTCAACCACGTCGAGCGGTACGAGCCCAAGGAGAACCGGTGGACCAAGGTACCCCACACGCACGAGCGCTGTACGCGGTGGGCGGCCAGGACGGCGTGCAGTGCCTCAACCACGTCGAGCGGTACGAGCCCAAGGAGAACCGGTGGACCAAGGTACCCCACACGCACGAGCGCTGTACGCGGTGGGCGGCCAGGACGGCGTGCAGTGCCTCAACCACGTCGAGCGGTACGAGCCCAAGGAGAACCGGTGGACCAAGGTACCCCACACGTACGAGCGCTGTACGCGGTGGGCGGCCAGGACGGCGTGCAGTGCCTCAACCACGTCGAGCGGTACGAGCCCAAGGAGAACCGGTGGACCAAGGTACCCCACACGCACGAGCGCTGTACGCGGTGGGCGGCCAGGACGGCGTGCAGTGCCTCAACCACGTCGAGCGGTACGAGCCCAAGGAGAACCGGTGGACCAAGGTACCCCACACGCACGAGCGCTGTACGCGGTGGGCGGCCAGGACGGCGTGCAGTGCCTCAACCACGTCGAGCGGGTACGAGCCCAAGGAGAACCGGTGGACCAAGGTACCCCACACGCACGAGCGCTGTACGCGGTGGGCGGCCAGGACGGCGTGCAGTGCCTCAACCACGTCGAGCGGTACGAGCCCAAGGAGAACCGGTGGACCAAGGTACCCCACACGCACGAGCGCTGTACGCGGTGGGCGGCCAGGACGGCGTGCAGTGCCTCAACCACGTCGAGCGGTACGAGCCCAAGGAGAACCGGTGGACCAAGGTACCCCACACGCACGAGCGCTGTACGCGGTGGGCGGCCAGGACGGCGTGCAGTGCCTCAACCACGTCGAGCGGTACGAGCCCAAGGAGAACCGGTGGACCAAGGTACCCCACACGCACGAGCGCTGTACGCGGTGGGCGGCCAGGACGGCGTGCAGTGCCTCAACCACGTCGAGCGGTACGAGCCCAAGGAGAACCGGTGGACCAAGGTACCCCACACGCACGAGCGCTGTACGCGGTGGGCGGCCAGGACGGCGTGCAGTGCCTCAACCACGTCGAGCGGTACGAGCCCAAGGAGAACCGGTGGACCAAGGTACCCCACACGCACGAGCGCTGTACGCGGTGGGCGGCCAGGACGGCGTGCAGTGCCTCAACCACGTCGAGCGGGCGAGCCCAAGGAGAACCGGTGGACCAAGGTACCCCACACGCACGAGCGCTGTACGCGGTGGGCGGCCAGGACGGCGTGCAGTGCCTCAACCACGTCGAGCGGTACGAGCCCAAGGAGAACCGGTGGACCAAGGTACCCCACACGCACGAGCGCTGTACGCGGTGGGCGGCCAGGACGGCGTGCAGTGCCTCAACCACGTCGAGCGGTACGAGCCCAAGGAGAACCGGTGGACCAAGGTACCCCACACGCACGAGCGCTGTACGCGGTGGGCGGCCAGGACGGCGTGCAGTGCCTCAACCACGTCGAGCGGTACGAGCCCAAGGAGAACCGGTGGACCAAGGTACCCCACACGCACGAGCGCTGTACGCGGTGGGCGGCCAGGACGGCGTGCAGTGCCTCAACCACGTCGAGCGGTACGAGCCCAAGGAGAACCGGTGGACCAAGGTACCCCACACGCACGAGCGCTGTACGCGGTGGGCGGCCAGGACGGCGTGCAGTGCCTCAACCACGTCGAGCGGTACGAGCCCAAGGAGAACCGGTGGACCAAGGTACCCCACACGCACGAGCGCTGTACGCGGTGGGCGGCCAGGACGGCGTGCAGTGCCTCAACCACGTCGAGCGGTACGAGCCCAAGGAGAACCGGTGGACCAAGGTACCCCACACGCACGAGCGCTGTACGCGGTGGGCGGCCAGGACGGCGTGCAGTGCCTCAACCACGTCGAGCGGTACGAGCCCAAGGAGAACCGGTGGACCAAGGTACCCCACACGCACGAGCGCTGTACGCGGTGGGCGGCCAGGACGGCGTGCAGTGCCTCAACCACGTCGAGCGGTACGAGCCCAAGGAGAACCGGTGGACCAAGGTACCCCACACGCACGAGCGCTGTACGCGGTGGGCGGCCAGGACGGCGTGCAGTGCCTCAACCACGTCGAGCGGTACGAGCCCAAGGAGAACCGGTGGACCAAGGTACCCCACACGCACGAGCGCTGTACGCGGTGGGCGGCCAGGACGGCGTGCAGTGCCTCAACCACGTCGAGCGGTACGAGCCCAAGGAGAACCGGTGGACCAAGGTACCCCACACGCACGAGCGCTGTACGCGGTGGGCGGCCAGGACGGCGTGCAGTGCCTCAACCACGTCGAGCGGTACGAGCCCAAGGAGAACCGGTGGACCAAGGTACCCCACACGCACGAGCGCTGTACGCGGTGGGCGGCCAGGACGGCGTGCAGTGCCTCAACCACGTCGAGCGGTACGAGCCCAAGGAGAACCGGTGGACCAAGGTACCCCACACGCACGAGCGCTGTACGCGGTGGGCGGCCAGGACGGCGTGCAGTGCCTCAACCACGTCGAGCGGTACGAGCCCAAGGAGAACCGGGGACCAAGGTACCCCACACGCACGAGCGCTGTACGCGGTGGGCGGCCAGGACGGCGTGCAGTGCCTCAACCACGTCGAGCGGTACGAGCCCAAGGAGAACCGGTGGACCAAGGTACCCCACACGCACGAGCGCTGTACGCGGTGGGCGGCCAGGACGGCGTGCAGTGCCTCAACCACGTCGAGCGGTACGAGCCCAAGGAGAACCGGTGGACCAAGGTACCCCACACGCACGAGCGCTGTACGCGGTGGGCGGCCAGGACGGCGTGCAGTGCCTCAACCACGTCGAGCGGTACGAGCCCAAGGAGAACCGGTGGACCAAGGTACCCCACACGCACGAGCGCTGTACGCGGTGGGCGGCCAGGACGGCGTGCAGTGCCTCAACCACGTCGAGCGGTACGAGCCCAAGGAGAACCGGTGGACCAAGGTACCCCACACGCACGAGCGCTGTACGCGGTGGGCGGCCAGGACGGCGTGCAGTGCCTCAACCACGTCGAGCGGTACGAGCCCAAGGAGAACCGGTGGACCAAGGTACCCCACACGCACGAGCGCTGTACGCGGTGGGCGGCCAGGACGGCGTGCAGTGCCTCAACCACGTCGAGCGGTACGAGCCCAAGGAGAACCGGTGGACCAAGGTACCCCACACGCACGAGCGCTGTACGCGGTGGGCGGCCAGGACGGCGTGCAGTGCCTCAACCACGTCGAGCGGTACGAGCCCAAGGAGAACCGGGGGACCAAGGTACCCCACACGCACGAGCGCTTGCCACGTGACCCGTTAAAGAGATATCAGCTCTGAAAGTCGGTGTCGTCGTTATATCGGCGGCTTTTAACCCCCTAAAAGCTCAATATCTCAAAAACGGTTGAACAGATTTTTAAGAAACATGTCTAAAAATCACCCTTAGAAAACCTGCTTTCAAATAAAAAAACCGCATCCAAATAGGTTCATCCGTTTTAAAGACACACATACACACACTTATACGTCAAATTTATAACCCTCTTTTTTTTTTTTAGAATACTAGGTGACCTGTGTATGTGAAGTGTGCGCTACGCCACAAAGCTCATTTAACTTCTGTATCACATAAGAATGGGTCTCGTAACGAATTCTGTGTGAACTGTGTGATCCATTAGACAGCGTCGAGAAGCGTAGCAAGATTAATAGAGAGAACAGCGTATATGTGGCTTAAAGGATTGTGAGGAGACACTTTAACGTAACGCTCACATCTAAACCCCTAAATCATGTTCGAATTCAACCATTTTCAGATGTATTTTAGACATTATGTGTAACTCGATTCCGTTTAGTAAGAAGGTGGTATATTATTCCATATTTCGATGGCGCCATATTTAAAATTTCCCCAGGAGGCCGCAGTCTTATAGGCTATAGGTTGTGGCGGGGTCTTTTCCGAAACTCGACGACTTATCAAATGCGCCTATTTTGCGTGAGGGGTTAGTAGCATTATTCTTGCTAACCAAGTTCCACCAGGAACCCTAGCAGACCCTTAATGTCATTGACGGGTCTCTATTGACTGCCATAATTATTTTTAGTCATAATGTGTTTCAAGTCATAATTTTCGCAAGTCATAATGCATTTTTCTCAGGACACGGTTATTTTTTCAGGATTTTTATAAAACTAACCTAACCTAACCTAAATAATCTACACGATAAACGTTTATCAAAAACTGTAATTTCAGCCTGAAAGAAGTTATGACAAAAAAAGTATGACTAACAATACATTATGACCAACAATATGTATGGCAGTCAAAGGGATCCGGTTACTGACAGACTCTGGTAGGGAACTCGGTGTTCCGAGGAGGAATACAAAGAATAGGCTATTTGACAGGTTATTGAAAACCATCTCAGATTATTTGTGGGTGTTTATTTAGTACTCCAAAAGTGGTAATTTTAAATTCTTTTATGTATTTGGTCTAAAAAAAGGAAAATAAAAATTCACTTTTAAAATATGCCGCCAAAACGCTTTCTTGGGCAAAATGGCGTCGCACAGGAATTAGTGACGTCTGTGGTCAATACATAAACAAACTGACATTGGCTAATCATAGCAAAGCCAGAAAAACAAACAAACGTCAACTGTCATATAGAATATACAGACATCCTATAATCTGTGATATTTACCGACCCCTGACGTCATCACGGATTCGGCGCCGTTTTCGATAAAATGGCTACAGATAAAAAATTATCAAGTTTTATCGTGGTTTTTTGGATAAAAGATCCATTTTTTTTAAGTAAGAATGCCTTTAATCGATTTTAAAACTCATAATTTATATATTATGAATATACATAATTATTACGTTTTTTTTTCACCTTGTCAAGTAGCCTATTGCGAGGAGTGAAGGCTTGTTGTGTTGGGCAGGTGGCGGCCATGACGACCCGGCGGCTGGGCGTGGCCGTGGCCGTGCTGGGCGGCGCGCTGTACGCCGTGGGCGGCTCGGACGGGCAGGCGCCGCTCAACACCGTCGAGCGGTACGACCCCAGGTAACGACACTACTCATACACAGGGAAACTACCTTGAATCATTAAGTTAGATTTAGTCATTAATTTTACGTAAAGGAAACAATCTTTTGTTTGCAATAATAAACAAAACTGAACTCAAAGATTTTCAAAAATTCTATTTTCTCACCCGACAATCGACATGATTTCACGGATAAAACTACATTGACGTGGTTCTCTAATAGCTAGTGTAAGAGCATTGAAAAATAATTGGAGTGGCTAAATTTTCCAGCTAATACTGTCTTCCGCATTTGAAAGGAAGTGAAGTAATATGAATGCAAGAAATGCACATATTCCCCTTTTTTCTCACCAGGAACGCTATAATTAATGTTAGGTTTCACGATTTCACGGATAGAACTAAATTGACGTGCTTCTCTAATAGCTAGTGTAAGAGCATTGAAAAAGAAGAAGAGTGGTAAAATTTTCCAGTCACTAATGTCTTCCGCATTTGAAAGGAAGTGAAGTAATATGAATGCAAGAAATGCACATATTCCCATGCACCTTTAACATTAAACAGTCTAAATTCTAACTTCATATCATAAACACTTGGAAACAAATATACGCTTAAAAAAACTAAATGGCAAAATTGATTTGGACTAAGCCATTAAATAACATTTCCGTAATATTAAACAACTAGTATTAGTGTTATAGAAACATAACTGGACCAAAGATATTGCCCTGGGGTACTCCTCACCTAAAAGTAATTTATCCATACACTTTAAAAAAAAAAAGTGTACAGCTTAATCGATTCTATAAACTACCGATCGTGTTGTCTTCTCTTCAACAGAGCAAATAAATGGACGCCAGTGGCGCCAATGTCGACCCGACGCAAGCATCTTGGCTGCGCCGTGTTCGATGGACAGATATACGCCGTCGGCGGACGGGATGACTGCACAGAACTGTCCTCAGCTGAGAGGTTAGTATGTGGACAACAGAATGCTAACAAATTGTTTGTTTGTATTGTAATTGTTGCAAAATTTTACCTGTAGAATAATTGAAAATTAAAAAATAATACTCGAAGTAATAAAATCTCTCCGCGTGTATATTAAATAGAGAGGACGTAAATCATACAATTTATTGTACAATAAGGTATCTGTAGTTTACGAGAGCTCTTAGAGCCGGTCTCTGATGTACACTATCTCTACAGGTTACAAGGTTATTAGTAAATGTAAAGTAAAAATAAAATATTTGAGAAACTGCTGACGTTCTGACCAAGTAAGGTCAACAACTTTAATTGTTGTGCAATACAACCCTGTCGCAGAACAACAATCGTTACCTAATTATGACGTAATTTATTAATTCATTCATACATTCATATCTTTATTGGTAATTTACATTACATGTCATTTTTGAGTAGAAAATACAATATTATTAGGTATGCCTACGTATAATAGGAAATTAACACAATATCAGTCAGTATTGATTACGTACAGACAAACATAACGCCTTATTAATATTTAATTTGTTAGCTTATTAGCAAGGGTGATGTTTATAAATGATAGCGAGGTTCAAGAATGCCGAGTAAGGTGATGGTTATGTATGATGTTGATATTGTTGATTCTGTTAGTGACGATGATGAATAAGGTGATTATACTGTAGTTGATGCTAAATTTGACGATGATGAATGAGGTTATGATGCAATTAATCACGATGGTGATGCTAATGACGGTTGCGAATAATAATAGTAATACATGATAAGGAATTAGAAAATGATGATGTTAGCGACGGCGAATGAGATGATGTTTACGATGATCATGTTGATAATGACGATAATAAATGATTATGTTAAGGCAATGAAACTAAACAGGAAGATAGCCAATGAAATGATACTGATGTCCAGATGATGATTGACGATTAAAATAATGAAAATAGAATAGAATAGAATAGAATATATTTTATTTGTAAATCACAGGTATTAAATTAGGTCTTAAATCTAGGAATACAGATCTCTGTGTTTTGCCTGTTGGCGTACAAATGTTCATTAAATTAACTAAAATTAACTAAAATTACATTACATTACATGAATAAAAATACGCACTTAGTGTCAGATACAATTTCCTTAATGTCGTCAAAAAAATCATTGATAGAATAATAACATTTTTTTGCTAAGTATGTTGTCAACTGCTTCTTAAATTGGGCATGCTTCTGTATTTTTATGCAGTTTGGTATTTTATTGTAAATTTGAGGACCCATTCCTAGTACACTCCTGTGCATAAATGCTGTTTTATGTTTGGTACTACAAACATTATTTCTGTAATCTTAAGTACCCGAAACCGACGTGCGTGCATGACTCGATGTATGAATGTGGAAGAAGCGAAGGAAATTTGTCGGGATCGTAGCGGGTGGAAAGAAGTGGTCTCTGCCTACCCCTCTGGGAAACAGGCGTGATTTAATGTATGTATGTACTACAAACATTATTTCTGTATTGTGATCGTACGGGAAGCCTGCGTTGTTGTAGTACTGTGACCACAATAATGACGAATCTCACCGTGATTTTCTTGATGATTTAGACAATGGTAGTATTAGCAATGTGGTTTTGTGTAGGTACGACCCGGCGGCGGACGCGTGGGCGCCCGTGGTGGCGATGACGTCGCGGCGCAGCGGCGTGGGGCTGGCCGTCGTCAACGGGCAGCTCTACGCCGTCGGCGGGTTCGACGGGACCGCCTACCTCAAGTCCATAGAGGTAACTTCATCCCAGCCGAAGAACGTCCTTATACAGGGTGTTTGGCAGTCGGGTGTAGGGGTTTTAAAGGGAAAAAAACAGTGTTTTCTTGCATGACTTGAATCACTATGAAATAAGGAAGCTATAAAGCTACATGCCATTTTTTTTTTCTTTACAACTTTTTGAGTATACGCGCAAGAGTTACTTTCTCCATACTAAGAGAACCCCGCGTTTGTTTTTCACCAAGTATGGAAAAAACAATTTTGTGAGGTTACTCAAAAAGTTGTAAGGAAAAAAATATGTCATGTAGCTTTAAAACTTCCTTATTTCATAGTGATTCAAGTCATGCAAGAAAACACTGTTTTTTTTTAAATTACTTAATACTTGAATTAAGGGGTTTTTCGTAGCACGGACATAAGGAAAAATGACAAAAAATCTTATTAAAATGATCAATATCTCGGAAACCGTGAAACTTAGCATAATAGTAAATGTGGTCAAAAATGTTCAGAATGACCCTTACTATCATCCCTTAAAACCCCTACACTCGACTGCCAAACACCCTGTATATCCAATGATATTTTATATTTAGATACGTTATACTCATACTATGCTACGTTGCCATATTTCTACTAGTGGTCTTGATATCCGTGTTACACGCGGAACCGTAGCTCCGTGATCTTAGCACCGGCGGTGCTAAGATCCCGAACTACACGGTCTCGCCAAGATACGTATCCGTGTCTGCGTTCGGCTACGTATCTGCGGATCTCGGCTCCGGCTCCGCTCCGCACGGTTATTGAATGAAAGCTTGTCGAACGGAGCCTTATTAGATATGTGATAAGTATGACTGTGTTCTAGTTTATTTTATATTTATATTTATATAATGACTCATTAAACCAATTTTAAATGCAAAAGCAAAGAAACTGAAATTAAAAATACGACTATCGCATTACATTCGGAGGTCTTAAAGACACACATAAAATCTTCATTAAACGTCACGGTCACGGGCGGATCGGATCTACGTGTAAATAAGAAACGTATCTCCGTGTAACACGGAGCTACGTATCTTAATTACACGTAGCCGAATTTCACGTGTCGAACGGGCCTAATCTCCGTTGCCGTGTTACTCGGTAACGGAGATTCGGCTACGGGTACACGAAACACGGACACGACCAGGAGCCGTAATTTCTACAGACAAAGACGGCCATCCGTAGCGAACGTTATTGTTAAAAAGAGATAAATAGTCGTTTCAAATTGCTCGCCATTCCCGCCAAGTCTTTATTGCACTCACAGGTCACAGTGACGCCATCGCAAATTGAACAAATGGCGATGTAAACAATTTTTTTTTAAGGCACCTATTATTAAGGATTTATTATTAAAGATTTAAGTCAGTTTTGATACTAAAAGTACGCCCAGGTTTGAATATTTAAATATCTCGGCTCCGATGCACTTAAGACTATTACATTGCATAACAAAACATGTTAATTTGGAGTAATTCTATCATAATCTACCACTTTTACGAACAGCCGCTCACCTTGAAAATGTGACCTTTAAAAATGACAACACTTTTGCCCAAACCCCTTTTACGAATGGAATATGTTTGGAAACATATCGCCATGCTCTAATAACATGGTCTATCTCCGCAGGTGTTCGACCCGGAATCGAACCAGTGGCGTCTGTGCGGTGCCATGAACTACCGGCGGCTCGGCGGCGGCGTCGGCGTCATGCGCGCGCCGCACCACGACACGCACTACATCTGGTGAGGGCTTTATCACAATACAGACACACTTCAAAGCGCTACCTCCGCAACTTTGCAGTTGTGGCGACATGGCGACATCTAACGGCAAAGCCATGTACCACCAACTCGCCAGCGCCAACAGCGTCACAACGTCAGATAGCGGAACTAGACTGTTCTACAACGCGCAAGCGAAATTTCAACAGTCAGTTGATATATGTAGCACTTCCAACTTCATCCCAAGGGACTTCGGTCCCCAGGCATAACGCCCGCCTGGAGAGAGATCTCTCTATTGTCCTCTCTTACTACACAGTGTATACTGTATTATACAGTCCGCCTTATAAGTAGCTGCATACTTTTGTACCTTGCCGCTTTAACGCTCTTGACAGATTAGTACTGGGGGGTTATTATGACATAGCTATGCAGTTCATTTTACGGTGAGTGTAAAGGACGGAGCTATAGCAGTTACATAACTCTGTCCTTTTCTTTCAGCTTAAAATTGAATCAAATTCAAATCAAATTCAAATTCAAATCATTTATTCTGTAAGTAGGCCCTGTAGGCACTTTTACAAGTCTGAGTCTACCAGCGCTTCCAAAGAGACCACTGTTGAGAAGAAGCGCCGCAAGAAACTCAACAGTACGCCGTTTTTTTTAAATAAATCACTTATTACAATACTAAACTTAAGCTACATAATTTAAATGTCATAGGGATGTACAGGTCCCAGTTAGTAATAATAATTAAATACATCAAAATGTCAGATTAAAATAAATAATACAATTTCGGAGATGTAAACAGGCTCCAGGTAATATAGGGTGAATCTACCAGCGCTTCGGACGAGACCATCATTGCGGAGAAGAAGCGCGAAACTAAGTTACATTAAGTAAAGTAAGTTACATTAGGTAATAAAGTAATAAATAATAATTTCTTAAAACTACCTAAAATAAAATCATTACAAATGTAAGGTCAATAAACCTTAAATAAAAACAAACAAACAATAAAACACTATGAGAACAACACGACGAGGTCTCTACGTCAAAAGCCATAACTAGAATAATTTATTTAACAAAAAGTCCTTGCAAACGTGAACAGACCGGACCCCACAAACCGCACCCGTTCACGAGTATGACGCGTATCTCAGCCATCGCCTCTCTCAACCATATTATGTTCGGGAAAGTGGCGACCCGATCAACGACGCCGCCGTAAGCAAAGACCTTTGAGCGAGCGTGACATGCTCATGCTGCCGGACAACATAAAAGTAATACTGTGTGAAGCAGCTGTCCGGCGAGAAACATCACAGTGTGTTCTTAATTAAAAGCGTCTTGTACACACAAGAATTAGAAAAGATAAAATACAAATAGTAAACATAACATTGATTGCTTGAATACACAGTTTGCTTAAAGGCTATGCTTATTACCTAGAAAAATTCTACGAGTAAATATACCTGACACTATTTAAAGACATCTTGGTCACCAATGAAGTCATTTACAGTGTAATATGCCCTACCCAACAAGCAGCGCTTGATGTGGGACTTAAATTTATTGAACGGCATATTGACGATATCAGAAGGTATCTTGTTGTAAAAACGTATACAGTTCCCCGCAAACGAAGTGCTTACTTTACGGAGACGGTGACCTGGAAGAGCGAGCTTATCCCTATTTCTAGGATTTAAGTTATGAACGTCGCGGTTATGCCTAAAATCATGTATGTTTTTGCGTACATACATGATATTCTCAAAGATATATTGAGACGCGACTGTAAGAATGTTGATTTCTTTAAATTTATCCCTAAGTGAAACACGAGACCCCAATTGATAAATCGCACGTACAGCCCTTTTCTGTAGTACAAAGATAATTTGGATGTCGGCCGCTCTTCCCCACAGCAAAATTCCGTAGCTCATAACACTATGGAAATAACTATAGTACACCAGTCTCGCCGTCTCGACGTCCGTAAGTTGGCACAGATGGTCATAATAACCCCACAGGACATCTAACATGACGTTAAAGGGTAATTGTTATTAAAGTTTGTTACGTATTCCATAAATTGTGTTCTTACTTGCACTACAAAAACGTATCGTCTGATTGCAAGGAAATTATTTAGGTAATTAGAAAACACTAATAGTAATGAGGGCGCCACTGGACGCTCGACGTTTGCTCGGTGCAGTCTTAATGTATACGTATGTATTTTGAATCATCGTACTTACAGGATGCTTTGTTGCAGGAACCGCAAAGACTCTGTGGTGTGAGCCACGCTGCCGCCAGCACTCGTTAATCCTTTATTTTGTTGATAATAAAACTATATGATTAATTGACTATTTATAAATAAATGAAATACTTTAGAAAATAGTTTCATTGGTTTTACTAGTTTTTGTCCACCGGCTACCCAATAGGTTGTTTATTAGGAATAGGGTAAATTCACCTATACTTTTGTATGAGTGGGAGCGGGAAGATATATTTCCCACTCATGTAAGGTCGACTAGGGGTCTCTGGCTGATAACTGGTGACTTTACCCTACTCGATTAAATATCTGTCATTTGATTTAAGATTTCCCGCGTTTTTTTCCTTGGAAATTATAAATAATTCCAGTACAAACAAAACGATGTTATCTCATTCATTACAGTCTGTGAGCGCTTAGAAGATGCTTCGGTTTGTACATATCTCTCACTCACTCTTGATAAGATCGTATGAGAGTGAGTGAAAGATAAGTACAAACCCGAAGCATCTAAGAGCTATCGCACTATACACGAATTTCAATCCATTTAGCCGGTAATGTGAGATTAAAAGACACACATCCAAACATCCTTACAACCAGGGACCTATCCATTCCCCGATAAAAGCCTTTAAAAGACTTACCTCTCGAAGTACAACCCACTAAAAGATAAGCCCTCTTGAAGAAATATACGACAGTTGTTTGTTAAACTAGCCATCACATAAGGGAAACCTAAAGAGCAGCAGTAAATACTCGTAGATATCCCTCTTATTGCATAACCAAATATAAGGGTAACCCTTAAAAATAGTGCTTAAAAATAGAACGGCTTTTTATAAGGCTAACCCTTATAAGGCTTTTTTAAGTTAAAGGGATTTTGGTATCACTCAAAATATAGCGCTACAAAAGCAAAATCGAGCAAGACGTACACGAAACGGATTTGGTAAGGGTAACCCTTATACATAGCATTTAAAAGCAAATCGAACGGCTTTTAAGCGATACGGCTTTTCTGAATAAATCCTTATAAAACCCATTCGAAACCCCTTGAATGGGATAGCGGGCCGGTCCTTGCTGCAACCTTACATATTCATAATATTAGTAGTAGTGTAGGATTGATTTAAGTCGGATATAAAAGGTATACATAATGAAACAACATAATTAAATTGTATTTAATTAAATTTAATAAACATTATCCCAAATAACTCATAAATTGACCTACTTATACCTACTTTCATAGACAATAAAGAAACGGCTTTTTAGTGAGTAAGTATGATTTTATAAAAGCGGACGGAATGGATTTTTTTCAGGGCCTATATTGTGTGTCATAATTATTCTTAGTCATAATGTCATAATACTTTGCGCAGCAGCGAATTTTTAGTTTCAAAGAGACCGTGGCGAGGTTACGGGGCGCCCATAGTATAAGTACAGTCAGCTGCAGAGAAATGTAACCACTTATGCTCGAACTGCTGCTCGAGCATGTACAGCTGACTGTACATGCTCGAACTCCCCCCCACTACGTTTTCAAGTACATAGTTTGCCGGGAGTCATAACGTGTTTCTTTAGGGTAATATTACTTTTTCAAAAAAATCTTTTATTAAACCAACCTAATTTAGCCTTTGTCTACATATTAACCCCCTTACTTATAAACGTGGAATAAGCTTAATATAATAGTTTTTGTCATGCTTTGTCACTTTCTGTCAGATGCAAATGTCAAAATTACAGATAAGGACAAAGCATGGCATAAACTATACCAAGCTTATTCCACGTTTATAAGTAAGGGGGTAAATATTTTAAAATATATGAGCAACAACTTGCTCCCATTTTTAAAGGTAAAAGATAAAGAGAAATTTATTCGCAACAATACAAAATTACATGAACAGATACAAAAAAAAAACAATTTTAGATAAAGGGAAAAGATTGTCATTTTATTGCACCTACGACTTTTCATTTCTGTTTCACCTTAAGCTTGACTGGCAGAGAATGCTTGTGTCATTAAGTTCGCCTTTTGTACACTATTTTAATTATGTGCAATAAAGTATTTAAATAAGAACAAGACATAGATAAACTGTTGCGAAAACGTCCCAACTCAGCAAAGCCAGGGCTGGTCTTCCGTTGGGACCGCTTTTTTTTTTTTTTTTTTTAATGGCATCGAGTAGACAAACGAGCACACAGGCCACCTGATGGTAAGTGGAAACTGTGACCCATAGACATTCGCAATCACAAGACTGCAAATGCGTTGCCAACCCTGAGGCTAAGATGGAATGCCTCTATGCTAGTCATTTCACCGGCTGTCTTATCCCCAAACCGGAACACAACAATGCGAACACTGTTTGGCGGTAGGTTAATGGATAAGATGGTGGTAGCGATCCGGACGGACCCTGCACAAGGTCCTAAGACAATACAATATTCATATCTTGTTCTTAACCCTCAGCCATAGGTGGAGGCGAGGTCGCCTTGTCCACTGCAGCCTCCTCATCCTCCTCGTTGTCGTCCAGCTCGGGCTCGTCGTCGGCCGGG
Organism: Acleris laterana; assembly: GCA_963966035.1. Taxonomy (NCBI): domain Eukaryota; kingdom Metazoa; phylum Arthropoda; class Insecta; order Lepidoptera; family Tortricidae; genus Acleris; species Acleris laterana. The sequence goes on from OZ014439.1 coordinate 1,385,723, forward strand.
GCTTCGGCGGACTCGGCCTCCGTCGAGGCCGCGGCGGACAGGCTCGGGTCCGTCGTCTCCTCTTTGGTCTCATGGCGTTTCTGCAATGAGGATTGGACGGGAATTTTATTTTTAAATTAAATTTTCCACGTCATCCCGGCGGCTTACGGAGAAAAGGCACAAGTGCAATTAATTCATAGAAGCAAATTCTCTCAACGGTTGTAATAAGGTTGGAAATGCGATACAATTCATATAGTCGATTTGTCATTTTTCCGTAGGAGGGCAGAATAGTTTAGTATAATAGATTCTCCTTGTTTTCGGAAAAAGGTTGTATTTTTTCCTTTTTCGTTATGCTTGTTTCGTAATGAGCTAACACATTCATCTCTGTCAAAAATAGTACTCTTCTTTTTGAGAGCAAAATTATCAACTTCGGAAAAAGGTTAAACTGACTCGGTATACAGTGCAATAACTAAAATGTCCTGCGGGTTGTACTTCTCTCTCACTTACCCGAACCTGAAAGACAGTGATTTTTCACTGTGCTATTTTATTTTTTCTTCAATTATCAAAAAAGACGTAAAATGAGCATTTCTAAAAAAGTTTATTCATTAATTAACGCCTTAATTTCATTAAGGCCAAAAATGTGGTCTACCTTACGATTGAAGTTCATTTGCACATCATGATACAACAAGTTCGATTTGACGACAGTGACAACTGTCAACCTTAACGACAATTTGATCTCACAGAAACTTTTGTCAAAACCGGTAGACCACTTATTTGGCCGACCGTACAAACAATAAGATGTTTTTAAAAATGTGATATTTCTAAAACAACTCATGAAAGACAACTCCTCAAACACCATCAAATCATACTCAACCCCTACCTTCTTCTTCTTCTTGGCCTTCGGCTTCGGTTTCTCCTCCGGCTCACAGTACCCTGGAGGGAAGAACCGCGCGCACTCCACCTCCCCGTCGACTGCATCAGCGCTGACGTGCACCGGGCCCAGGGCCAGCAGCTCCGCGGGGGGGCCGGGGGGGAACAGGTCCGAGGGGTCAGCCAGCTCCGGCTCAGCTAGCGCCACCGCCGCTTGGAGGACTATGGTCTCGCAGCTGGAACATTGAATGAAATATGAAGAACTAGCGACCTGCCCTCGCATCGCTTCGGTTTATGTGAGTTTTCTTGAACACCCGGACATAAAACAGAATTTATTATACATAAAAACATTCCTCTTGAATCACTCTATCTATTAAAAAAAACCGCATTAAAATCCGTTGCGTAGTTTTAAAGATCTAAGCATACATAGGGAGAGACAGCGGGAAGCTACTTTGTTTTATACTAATGTAGTGATGATGAAAGAGGGATGTCATATGAAAAAGTGAAAAATGAAATGAAAATATTTATTTCAAAAACCAGAAATTACAATTAACGTAGCAATATCCATTGGACCCCAAACTAGGCTGAGCCTGTATCTTGGGAGTTGGGACCCATTGAATTGCTTTACAATATTGATGTTACTTACTATGCACTTATGGGTTATTTATACAATCTGCAGATTATGTCCTATTTAAATGAAAACAAATCTATAAATCTACCAACGCTAAATCCATACGTAAACATTACTAAATACTCGTAAAAAATGGCTACTTTTTACATAGCGGTAAGTACTAGTTCGCATTTGTTTGCTTAGTCTGAGAAAGTCACCTAAGCATGGATTTTTGTATAACATTTTATTACCTTAAAAGTGTTTTCAAAATTAGCAAACACACTGTCACGGCATTTGGTGAATATCTAATAAAGGAAATAAATTTTATAAAAAACGAAATCTACACGGACGAAGCTGCGGGCAGAAGCTAGTATGCAGAGCTTTTTCACTCACTACTCCTTCTCCAGCCTCTCCTCGTACTGCACAATGGTCTTGCACAGTAGCCTGGGCTCTGTCACGCTGGCGTCTGCGAAGAACCCATGCTTCAGCAGTCGCGGGGCGACCTTGGCTGCAGCCGCCAGGACCGCGTGCCGCTGCCAGGCGCCGTAGACCATAGCCACGTGGGGAGGTTCCGGGGGAGGAAGGGGCTCCACTAGCCCTGATACCATCTAGGAAGATTAAGAAGTTTTATCTACACTGAAGGCCTAAAAGATACAAAGAAAATAGTGAATAGATATGTTTTCATTTTCGAAATCAGATTATAACTACGAGTCCGACACTGCACCAACACCTAGTTGGGTGTATGGGATTTTTTTCGTGGTCCTTCCGATTGCTTATGCAATAGAGAGCATGTTTTGATACATTTATTTTATTCCTGGGAAGAAAATGAGGATTTCCGTCTTCTTTTTTCAAATAAAAGACATCCTTTCCGCATGTTTGAGAATAAAAAACCGGCGATCGTTCGCGCCAGAGACCTGTTCATCTGAGTATACCTTAGGGAAGAGCAGGTCCATCACTGCCGCCCACTGCTGCCGGTTGGCTGGCACAAAGATCCCTGGGATGCCGTCCATCTTCAGCTCATCGCACACCAACTTTTTAGGGGAAACTTCATCTTCTATACCCTCTCCATATAGCGCTCGACGACAGAGCTCTGGAAATATGGATGTACATAATAACCCCCATAAATTCATACCTATACTACGATGAACCCATATTATATCCTGAAGGGATTGGAGTGTTTCCAAAAAGGCCTACCACTCCTATTCTGCCTTCCTAAATAAAAAGGACGCAAACGCAATTTAGTAGTCAAGGCAAATTGAACCCTGCGTATTGAGAATTAAGTTCACTAATAAATTCGCGATTTTATGAGACATACGCCATTTTTTCTAACGAGGGAAGTCTGTCCTATTGCATATTATCATCATCATCATCTTTTCAGCCAAACGACGTCGACTGCAAGACATAGACCTCCTCCAAAGATCGCCATAACGTCCGGTCACGTGCTACCTGCATCCACCCGGTTCCCGCAACGTTCACGTGGTCGTCGAACCATCTCGTGGCAGGTCTACCCAAGCTTCGTCATCCGACATGTGGTCGCCATTCGAAAAGCTTGTGGCCCCATCGGCCATCAGTTCTACTCACTCCAGTTTGGCATTTTTTCGGGCTATGTCGGTGACCCTTGTACCCCCCTACCCTTCCACATATAACTTAACCTATGTGTGTAAATGTTGACCCACCAATGACGTCCCCGTCTTTCTCCGGCGCCTTCTTCAACAGCAGGGCCAGTGAGGGTCGCTCGAGGATGGCAGCCACAGCAGCTGGTGACCCCAGGTCCGGGTCCTCCACCGACAGTCTCCGAGCCTCTATCTTCGATAATAGGATCGGGCATTTGTCAGCTACGAGTACTCCTGAAAGGTAAAATTCCATGTTTGGTGGTGGAGGTATTCAAAGTGCTAGTCTAGTAAAAAAGTTGAAAAACTTCTGTAAAGGACCTCTTGCATGTAGTTGTGTACAAAACTAGTATGGAATTTACGTCTTTCAAATATATAATTTTGAACGGTCTATACAGATGTGTTATAACTACGAGTACTTGCAAGAGTTCCTTTACTTTAGTTTTTTACCTATAGCCATAATGATATTACAAAATGCCTATGGTAAATCTGTTTGTTTGTTTCAATTTTACAGTCAATTCGCTGAATCGATTTTAATCATATTTGGAACGGAAATAACCCTGGAGAACGGTCTAATTGTATTTCTTCCTGAAATATTGGGTTGCTCCTGAGGGACATACGACTTCTATGCGGATGGAAAAGAGCTCATATTACATTTATTATAACGGACGTTTAAAAGAACGAATTTTCTAATTAAATGTCAGGAATTTAAATTCAAATTAAATGCTTTAAATAGTTAAGAAAGAAGCGAAGGAAGATCCTCTTCTTCCGTTGAGGAATAAAAGAACTACTATGAAATAGAGCTGGAAGGCGAATTTTAACCGATCTTGAGTGACTGCTCAACTGAACTGTTTAAAAAATAAACTGCTATAGATCACAAATATGAGGAGGTTAAGGTTATATTAGATCTTCAGCTGGCCCGCAGGCCCAAAACACTCAGAAATAACAGCTCCGCAAACGCGGAGCATCGTCGAAGCTGTTAAATTTGATTCTAATATAGATCATTTGATTATCATTGGTCAGTTGCGCACGCTAGTTGATCGATGGGGAAAATCCTCACCCATCGGTTCCAGCGCATCTGACACCTTTCGCAGATGCTTCTGCGCATGCGGCAGCACCACCCCGGCGCACGCGTCGAGGAAGTGCTGCTCGAGCCTGCGCGCGCGCGCCTCGCGCCGCGCCTGCCGCGCCGCCGCCGTCGCCGCGACCTCTCGCTCGCGTCTCTGTTCCACCAGCTTCTCTTTGGCTTCGGCTACTTCCTGAATAATGTACACTGATAATTATGAAGTGCCAACGTTGTTACTAACAAAATAGAAACGAATCTACTCTGCTGATTGAATTTAAGATACTGCTTTTTTTATGGCATAGAGAAGGCAAACGAACGCACAGGCCACCTGATGGTAAGTGGAAACTGTGATCCATAGACATTCGCACTCACAAAACTGCAATGCATTCCTAAGACTGCAAATGCGTTGCCAACCCTGAGGACTAAGATAGAATGCCTCTATGCTAGTTATTTCACCGGCTGTCTTACCCCCAAACCAGAACACAAAAATGCGAACACTGCTGTTTGGCGGTAGGTTAATGGATAAGATGGTGGTAGCGATCCGGACGGACCCTGTACAAGGTCCTACCACCCGCAAAATGCTTGTGCTTATTGGCTTAGGGGGGCAGAAGTCTTTGATTGTACCTGTTCCCCCGGCGTGAGCTCGTGTGGCGCGCGCTGCGGTCTCTCTCGCTCCCCCTTCCGCGCGAGCTCCTCGTTCTTAAGCTCCTCCTCTATGGTGCGCGCGATGCGCGGTGCGTCGGCGCCGAAGATTATGTTCACCAGCTGACCGGCCTGTCAAATTATCATTTTGAACCTTTTTTTTATGGCATAGAGAAGACAAACGAGCACACAGGCCACCTGATGGTAAGTGGAAACTGTGACCCATAGACATTCGCATTCACAAGACTGCAATGCATTCCTAAGACTGCAAACGCGTTGCCAACTCTGAGGACTAAGATGGAATGCCTCTATGCTAGTCATTTCACCGGCTGTCTTATCCCCAAACCGGAACACAACAATGCGAACACTGCTGTTTGGCGGTAGGTTAATGGATAAGATGGTGGTAGCGATCCGGACGGACCCTGCACAAGGTCCTACCACCCGCAAAAAGAAGCTTACCTGTCGCCGTGTGTGTGTGTGTGTGCCGCTTGGAAGGTTACCTGTCAATATTTGTAAACGGTTTGTTTGTTGGAGATGGATTCATTTTGCATTTGTTACTTATATCGTGTCAGGTCTTTCACATGTTTTTTTTTGTTTGTAAATTATAATTGGCGTCGTAATGTCGCTCAGGCTTGTAAGACACTTGTTTAGTTTTTTTTTTAGTTAGGTAGAAAATCAGTACAGTATTAGTTCTGAGGCTAGATCTGAGGTAGATTTTTAACTTGTGTTATATACATATTGATTTCTTTATTTATTTCAAAGCTGAGTGAGTATTTTTAGCGCTGGCCTAGTGGGCAGTGACCCTGCCTACGAAGCTAGCGGTCCTGGGTTCGAATCCCGGTAAGGGCAGATATTTGTGTGATGAGCGCGCATATTTGTTCCTGAGTCATGGATGTTTTCTAATGTATTTAAGTATATATTTCTCTATATAAGTATTTATATCGTTGTCTAGTACCCATAGTACAAGCCTAGAGCTTAGTTCGGGACTAGGTCAATTGGTGTGAGATTGTGTCCCCTTACATTTATTTATTTATTTATTTAAGCGTCAAGTCAGGTCAAAGGAATATTGTGTTAGTTTTCGTCACTATAATATACTGTATGTGACTGGGATACGTATCATTTTAGTCAAAAGCGCAAGTTCCAAGTGTAGTTTTGATTGATTTATTATTTAGAGTAAGGAACGAAGGAAGTTAACGGCACGTTACTGTTAATTTGGCTTCAGTCACGCACAACTACTGCAAAACGGCCGGATCGCTACCACCATCTTATCCATTAACCTACCGCCAAACAGCAGTGTTCGCATTGTTGTGTTCCGGTTTGGGGATAAGACAGGCGGTGAAATGACTAGCATAGAGGCATTCCATCTTGGTCCTCAGGGTTGGCAACGCATTTGCAGTCTTAGGATTGCATCGCAGTCCTGTGAATGCGAATGTCTATGGGTCACAGTTTCCACTTACCATCAGGTGGCCTGTGTGCTCGTTTGTCTTCTCTATGACATAAAAAAAAAAAAAACTATCATTATAAAATTGAAATATTCAAAATTCAAAACATTTATTCAGTATTTTGGCCACATGAGAACTCTTTTACACGCCGGAGATGTGGAGTGAATCTACAAGAACTTTGCACAAGACCATCATTGCGAAATCGTTTTTTACACGACTGCTCAAAAAAAGGAGTGTCAATGTTTTCAGGGTTCATGTATGTATGTATCTTACGATTCTTTATTCCACCATAACTTGTAAACGCCTAAGCTGATTTAAAAGTGTGTGGTATCTTTTGAATCGTTTTACGATTCCGGGTGACATAGGATACCTATACTGTTAAAATTGAAATAACAACAATGGCACAATGACAATTATTTATGTGTACAAAAAAAAATCTTCTAATAATTACCATTATATCATTTGAAAGTTTTTACTGTGACCATGTCGAATATTATACGGATATAGTAGCATTAATAAACGGGTTTCATAACAATACCAAAAAATTAAGTAGGGTTTTTAATTGCTTTTCATTTGTGAAAATCTGTAATTAGCTGTAGGTACTTGTTGATATTTGTACTAGGTACTGTATGAAACACCATGTAATGGCTGTTGATTTTCAAATAAACCATAAATAAATAAATTTAGTTATTATCGGATAACTCCGTACCTACTTATGTTGCTTTTTGCAATTAGCTTCGATCACGAGCTGAAATCACGCGCGAAAACCTAGAGCCAGTTTAATCTACCAAAAACGTCGTGTCTGCAACACACAGATCAAATTCACGCAAAAAATAAATCAATCCATAGAAAAATGCAAGTAAGCTTGCCGATTTTGATAGCGTGTCTGTTGGCACTATACATTTACCAACCGAACACTTTTCTTTGTCCCTGTGTACATGCTTCCATAGATATAGATAGACAATAATCGACTCACATGCTCGTCCCGACCACAATAGGAATCGTTTTGAGGGCATTTCCAACTAGCAGAAGTTTGGTCGATACCACACGACACCTAGCTACTCACGTGAGTATCACACGATAGTTTGCGTTTAGCTTTAATTTGAAGATTTCTTACTCGACTATTTTATTATTCACTAGCGACCTGCCCTCGGTTTATGTGTTCTGTAACATCTGTACATAAACCAGACTTTATTATAAATAAAAACTTTTCTCTTGAATACATGTCATAATCTACATACATAAGCTCACGCCTTTATTCCCAGAATGGGGTAAGCAGAGCTACAGAATTTCCAACAACTCCAAAAACTTGAATCACTCTATGTCGCTGCATAAATATAAAAGCGCCACAATACAAAAACAGCTATACCTAGTTTGATTTAAAACTTAAAGTATATAAGCATTCCGAATTTAAATGCAACACACACACAGTTTTTGATTTGTGGCCCTTTAGTAGGTATATAAATGACGATGTATTGATCAAAACTGTATTAAAATCCGTTGCGTAGTTTTAAAGATCTAAGCGTACACACAGAGACGACGGGAAGCGATTTTGTTACAACCTTTTTTACTTGCAATGTAGGTATGTATGTACGAGTCAGATCTTGCAAGGAAGAATTGAACCACTTCCCAGTGACCGATTGAGCTGATATTTGGTATACCTACGTAACTTCGATGACAATACAACAATATGAAATATGACACTATTGAGCGGCGTTGCTATTACCTTACGCACTCGCAATCTCAATTGGTTTCAAAGCGGAACAATTGTTTTCATTTTGTACGCAGACAAGCCTTCGATTTTCAAAATGAAAACAATTGCGATTGCGAGTGCGTTAAGCTATAGCCCCTCTGGTCTTATGATGGAATCGGAAGATGGTGACAGGATATCATCAGGATATCCGCCGACACACCGTGTTAGGACTCATTCGATTGGTCTTTATAAACAGATAATAAATGATTTAAAAAAAAACCTACAGTTGGCAACAAGAGCTTGTCCCAAAATAAAGGAGGGTGGGCTAATTGGCGTAATGACCAATAAGGACAAGCGATGTGTCCCCGAATAGGTATTTCTAAGTTGTAAAACTATTACTATGACAGGTGGTTCGAAATCTTTGTGTGAAAAAAGTTATTGCCATGCAAAGACCGCGGTTTTTCCAAGTAATTATTCTAACGTCGCGTCGTCTATGTAGGCGTCCCGATGTTCCAGATTTTTAAATATTTCACACAGCGATTTAAGATTTCCCGCCAAACAAAAAGTTGTGTAATATGAAAAAATCTTTCAAAGGACATAATGGCTTGTCATTATTGGTTTTTAGGCCAGTGTCCATACAAAACTGACCATCATCCTTTATTGGTAGAAAGTTTTTTATGTATACTACGTAAAGATGGGTTTGTCGCTGACACAAACAATATGTAGCAGTAAACTATTACGTTACTGCTAAACACTTACTCCCATATTCATAAAGTCACTATAAACCTATTTTAGTTAAAATATTTATTCCCTTTCTGTCAAACTGTCCTAATGACAGTATATTATTATTTCAAACACGGGTACATAATTCCAAAGAGTCGCAATTCCGAATTGATCATAATTCCGACCGCATTTTTTTTGGTAGAAGAATTAACTTTTTGATATCGCTTTATAAACCAAATCAAAGCAAATAAGCCCAGCGTTACATACTTAGGCCCGTATTAATAAACTCGTCTCAGCTGAGATGCCCGTCACAAGATACGTCAAAGTAAACGTCAACGCATAGAACACTGTCATTCTTGACACATCTCGAGACGAACATTAGAGTTAGTCTTCGGAAAAATTAAAATTTGGACAAATGACTATTCGGAAAAAAGTACTTAATTCGAAATTTAAACGTGTTCCTTTTCAAGCACACTTTAGTTGTTGCGCTTTTGAATCAGATGTTTAAACTAGCCAATAGCCATATTCCAAAAGTCGTGTAACACCTTCATACTCACAGCAATGAACAGCCAGGTTGGTTCACTGCGCTTCCGGAAGCGCTTGAGGCACTCGATGGTATCCGCCTTCGCCTGCAAAGTTTAAGTTTATGAGAATAGTTCTCGACGGTACGCCACACACCTGGTTTACGATGACTGCATAACAGTTTAAAAGATTTAGGTGAAAAAACTTAACCGTTGTTTGCTTTTGCTACAGGTATTTGATTGAGTGTAATAGCATAATAGCCCTTTTTTGAGGTCACTCCGAGAAGCCTGTGGAGATACCAGGAGGATCCTGCGCTTCTGGTCGGAGTTAGGCTGGCTAGACTACTAGCCGGTACCCCTACGCACAATGGCCCGACATACACGGGCTAAGTGCGGCAAAAGGAGTCCATCACCATAACCATAACCATAACCATAAGCCCTTTTTTAAAGATATTTTAAAATGTTTTTTAGGATTCCGTACAAAAAAAAAACAATGAAAAATGGCACCCTTATAGAATCACTCGTGCGTCGGTCTGTCTGTCTGTCTGTCTGTCACAGCCGATTTGCTCCAAATGTACTGGACCAAATGAGGTGAAATTTGATGGCCCAAACACAAAAATGAAATTTACATGTGCAAAGTAAATTTCATTTTTTAAATAAGGGCAATTTTCGGGGGACAAATAAGGAAAAAAAAGACAACTACGTACCACAGCGAGGTGCAAGTTGTCTCCCCCAATTTCCACTTTGATCTTCTTCAGGTTCCCCACCATCCCGATGCAGGGCCCGCACCACTCGGAGTACACGTCCACCACTGCCACCAAGACATAAAATGTTCATACTACTAAAGTTTTAAATTTTAAAATAAAAACAAATATTTTATTATTATCTCGAGTTTTTGCGATGACTCTCTCAATAGTATAAAATATTTGCTATATCTAAAGTACGTATGTAAAGAAATTGATGGGGTTTTGGCTATCATTCAGAGAATGTAACGACAGATTGAGCTGTTTAATACACATAGATCGTACCCAGTCATATAATAGCGCCAGGCTAGTCTAACCGTAGTTCTAATCTTATTAGAACTGCATTTACTTTTCTAAATTAGTCTTGTAATTTTTATGTCTGCCATTTAAAGTGAGCAACACTTTGACGGATCCATTTTGTATATGAATCATAGCCCTTGGCAGTGAAAGCTAAACAGCCTGTATCTTTATAGGGTACATTCTCTAATATTATTATTTATTAATCTTAGAAGAGACACACAAATATACAAATGAATAAAGAAAATAGTGAAGGTAACAGGAATAGCACGCATTGTGTGTCCTCGCGGCAGTGAAACGGACACTGGCTCAGCAAAATGCTGAGGTGTCAGACACATAGCGCTGATTCTCAGCCAAAGATCTTGGTTGTTAGTTTCCTATATAAATACCTAGGTAAAATCGAAAATGCCGCTCCAATTTATTAAATTTTGGCCAAGTAATCTTACCCAAACCAAAGTTGTCGGGTTAGAATAGTGCCACTCCGTGTCTTCCCGTGGATGTCGTAAGAGACGGCTAAGGGAATAAAGGCGTATACTTAGTACTGTCAGGCGATGGGCTTGCAACCTGTCACTAATACACTGGTAAACATCTTAGCCTAAGTGTGCAAAATGTGGTTACAGAATTATCAAAAAGTTTTTATAATTGTTGGAAATTCTGTAGCTCTGCCTACCCCACTCTGGGAATAAAGGCGTGAGTTTATGTATGTAATCTTACCTAAAAGTCCATCTCTCAGCAAGAACTTGGTCCATTCGTCATCAGTCCCCAGCTCGGCCTGCAGCTGAACCTGCGCGGCCTTCTTGCCTGCGCCGGCCGCGGCAGCCGCCGCCGCGTTGTTCAGTGCCGTCGTCAGCGACATTCTGCCGCGCCTGCCAAGCGGCAGCAGGCGCGGCAAAAGGCGCGGCAAGGTAATGGTGCAAGCAGCAAAGCTCAAGCGTGTGGAATGAAGTACATCGTGTGCAGTGATGATGATAAACAAAAAACAAGTTTTGAAAACCCAACTGTTGCTAACCAATTTTAAATCGTCAATAGATCTCCTAAATGATTTGTACATTTAAAAAGAAAAAAGTTTGATTGAAACCCAAATACTTTTTAAATAAGTATGTAAATCGTCAATAACTGGCCACCCCACGGTAACTGGCCACTTTGCAATAAAATGAGTTAAGAAAGATATTTGCTCACATTTTTGCGATTAAACTAGAATACCTAGATCTTGAGTTATTACCCGGAGTACTGTCCAAGTATCTTTACTAACAGCGCCTGTAAGAAATTTGGTGGCTAGTTACTAAATGACACTTTCTAAAGTGGCCAGTTACTGACGATTTACCCTATTCAATGACACCCCATTTGTAATAGTTCCTTGACTCTATTTTATCTCTTTTTTACTATAAAGGCGTCTGGTTGCCGCCATATTGAATTTTGATTACTGTCATATCTTTAGTGACACTTACAAGATTAGAGACAACCCTTAATAAAGTCGTCGTGGCTGTATAAATCCACTTCTTTATTATTAGGTTCATTTGAGTTCTTTTTAAATCTGAACTTAAACGAAAAAACGTTAAGTGAGTAAGTAAGTAAGTTATTTATTTGTCAATCATAGGTTTACAAAGGTCTTAAGTATAGATTACTTCGTTTCATTATGCAGCATGCTCATTTACAAAAAAATAGGTAGGTATAATGTCATCACATATCAAATTTACAAAATTAGAATATAAAATAGCGTTAGCGGACTTGTTGTCAGTAATATTTCATAGATTCGTTCAAGTTTTTAGTACCTACCTACAAAAACATGAAATTTTAATGGTACAAAAATTGCATTTATCAAGAATGTTCTTATCTTATCGCCTAGACCACCGCCTTTCTGCGAATCAAAAAGATACTCGCATGTGTAGGTCGAGAAAACTTCACGAACACAACTTTATCATTACAAGCGGATAAACCAAGAACTAAAACTTAATACATACAAACTCGCCCACTAAGTATGGACAGTAGCGCCACTAGCAACCGCACGAGTAAATTGGCGGTACTCGGTTACAACAATTTTATTATAGTCCTATAGTGATATTTTTCGCGAACGTAGTAAAACTGCTCGTCGGCTATAGATAAGAAATACTACACAGGTTTTATTATTTTCTTCTTATTGTCAAGACATTTTTAAAATGTTACTTTTATGAGAATTTCAAGGGAAAGTAAAATTTTATATCTAGTTTAACAATCGTTGAGGTAGAGTAAGTACCTATTAACAACTTTCTAGAAATTTATATATTGGGAGGAATGTACGGCTAATGCGTTGGGTTAATAAACCCCCAGCACTTACGTCTCCCGTGACGTCAATGAGCTTCTTCCAAATTTCTTTAAAGAGGATTAGAGCGCTAGGACCCCACAAAACCGAGGGTCTCGACGCCTAATGGAATAAAAATATATTCTAGGCCGAGATGACTATAAAAGATAAAAAAAGATATTTATTTAGTAAGCCGCACGGGCTCTTTTACACGACAAGAATCTACCAGCGCTTCCCAAGAGGAGACCACTGCCAAGAAGAAACGCCGCAAGAAACTTAGCAGTCAGACATTTTTTTAACATATTTCATATTACAATGGTACTTCTTAGTCTAGCATTACATAAAGCGAAAATGTTTAATTAAATATAATATCAAATAACATGCGTAGATCAGCAGGAGAACATGCAATTTTTTTTTACGAGAGAGCGAAGAAATATAAAACCATATTTGTATGTATAAGCTGGTGCAAGATGATGATGATGATGATGATGGTATATTTACCACCGCATTCGTTTCAATACTTATTCTGCAAGGAAATGCTGGTTCAGGACAATGCTGGGGTCCTAGTGAAAAAGGATACAAGTCGACTTAACTCGTAATAAAAAAAGGTATTTACATGAACAAAGTAGACTACTTTAGACCTTTTTAGATTTACCTTTTTGGTTTTTATTTAGTAGATATTACTTTAAGCTTCAATTTTAAATTTTTCTGATCGTCTTTAATTCAGTTTGTATCGTAATTTTATCGTTACAGGATTTCAAGATGTTGATATTATTATTAGTTTTCTTGAAATGATGTACCTACTACGACATCTAGAGCAGATTGAAAAAAACTATTTTTCGCTACTTGCCGCTAGATGGCACAGTCAGTCATCGAGCAACTGTTGTCGCTACGAGCCGCTAGATGGCAAACTTACGAAAAGGCGACGACAATCAACGTTTGTTATTTCACATCGCCCTACTAGATGGCGTTTTACAAGTGATTGTATGTGTGTATTGGGCATTAAGTCCGCCATTTGTATTTTATTGTATTTTGTGAAAAGAAGTTTAAATAAATAAATAAATAAATAATAAAATGGGTAGCTACAAAAGCCGAGTACTAATTAAAGCCACATCACATCACACAATATAAATAGGGGTAGGTAGGTACGAGTACATTAAGTTTTATGTTGTGTTCACTTTGCAGTGCATTGGAAAGCTACACTGGTAAATTCACCTTTTTGTGCCTTAAATCCTTGGACCCTATCCCATAATCTTTACACGTGTACAATTCGACAAACTTGTACAATTTTCCATAGAAAAAATGTGAATGTTGTCGATTTATTTGCTTTTAACACTTTGTGGTATACGACCTTTTATTAAATAATAATATTGCTTACATTGGGCATGGGCTCTATCCCGGTTTTTCTTAAATCATGAATCTAAATGATCTATTCCTAAATTTTAAGTGTAAACTTTAAGCAACAAAAAATCCGATGGTAAAATTCATATCACGTGCGTAAATAACAAAAGACAAAATTAAATTCTCATAATAAACTAGCCGAGGGCATTCCAAGTTTCAGTGCGTGTGAATAAATAAATAACGTGTATTTCTAATATACCTACAAACCAAGACGTAAATCAGAAACCACAAATAATTTCCCTAAATTTGTTAAACTTTAAAAATATTATTACGTTGCACGTGGCACGGAACCCTCCGGTAGTAATGCGTTCTCGACACGCAATTGGCTATTAAAAAAAAGTTAAAATAACTTTATTCTACGACTCTATTCACGTAGCTTAGGTAGAATAAGTAGATTATCATGATTCCCTCGGCAACTAACACTTATTATGAAATACTTATCAATAGGCCAGACGCTCGCGCGCTGAAGGTTCCGTAAGGCGCGATTTTTATTTATGGAATTATACTTAGTAACCTTCATCATCTTGGATATAAATTCGATGCTGGATTCAGTTTTCTCATATCCAAAAACCCTGAAAACGACTCTGGCAGGTTTTGACATAAAAGAGACACCTCTTCACGTCCGCCATTTTGAATTCGAATTCCAAAAACCAGGAAAACTGTGGCGATGATTTATGGTTTACTATAATATTACTACCCCGCGTGGTTGCCAGGTAAGAATAGTGCCACTCCATGTCCTCCCGTGGATGTCGTAAGAGACGACTAAGGGAATGACGGCGTGTAGTATCTACTGTTAGGCGATGGGCTTGCAACCTGTCACTAATACACTGGTAAACAGCTTAGCCTAAGTGTGCAAAATGTGGTTACAGAATTATCAACAAGTTTTTAAGAGTTGTTGGGAATTCTGTAGCTCTGCCTACCCCACTCTGGGAATAAAGGCGTGAGCTTATGTATGTATGTATGTATAATATTACTAACGAGAAAGTTTGTACGGCCACGAGCGTTAATTTGGGAACCATTTCAAGAAAAATATGCTTGAAGTCGTCAATGTTATTAGAGATGTCAAGTCATCTGTAACTTTTAGGAAACTCAACCTTATATATTGTTGTAGAATGTCAGATTGTCTTTGGATCTAACGGGTACCAAATTAAATATCAGGACTGAATGTATGAATGTTTGTTACTCTTTCACGCTGCATCGGCTGGACGGATTTGGATAAAATTTGGAATAGAGGCTACCTATCATCACGGAAAATCGTAGACTTCTCGAGGGAATAACGATAGCCAAAATATACGCGAACAAAGTCGCAGGCAGAAGCTATTAACGATGTACGTTACGCATTTAAAAACCGGCCAAGGCCTCAGGGTAGTGATTCTGTAAACAACGCCGGTCGTGCGGACTGTCGAGTGAAACCAAGTGGCGAGATTAAGTAGTCCCGTCAGTGCGAACAAAACACATTGTAGCGCGTGCATTTTCAATTAAGCAGCCTTATACGTTCGACCCATCGCATCGTGCTGCTTCTTGCGGCGTTTCTTCTCGGCAATGGTCTCCTCTTGGGAAGCGCTGGTAGATTCTTGACGTGTAAAAGTGCCCGTGCGGCCTACTTACTGAAAAATATCGTTTATCTTTTATCTTTTACCCCTCTGTCACAATAGCCCCGCTTGACCTTACTGTTTTATGTTATAGAATGAAGGCCCTAGCAAGAGTCGTCCTTGGCCGGTTTTTAAACGTGTAACTTTTGGTATGTCGTAAGTCCAACCCTTACAACCTTGGTGACCTTTATTTAGCAACCGTTAAATAAAGCCTATAGTATTTTGACAAAGGTTGCCCCAAATTTCGCCACGCAATTGTTCCAAATACGCCGCATTCTTTGCGATTTGAGTCTAGTCTCTGTGGTATTTTTTAATCTAGTAAAGTTACGTTTTTAGGGATCCGTAGCCGGCTAAATTGAGCCTTATTTCTTGGTACTTTGCGCGACCCTTTAGGATCTTTTGTGTACCCTCTAAGAACAGCTCAGCTGTTCGAACGTGTAGGTTTCCTCACGATGTTTTACCTTCACCGTAAAAGCATCAGTTTTTTTTATGGCATCGAGTAGACAAACGAGCACACGGGCCACCTGATGGTAAGTGGAAAATGTGACCCATAGACATTCGCAATCACAAGACTGCAATGCAATCCTAAGACTGCAAATGCGTCGCCAACCCTGAGGCTAAGATGGAATGCCTCTATGCTAGTCATTTCACCGGCTGTCTTATCCCCAAACCGGAACACAACAATGCGAACACTGCTGTTTGGCGGTAGGTTAATGGATAAGATGGTGGTAGCGATCCAGACGGACCCTGCACAAGGTCCTACCACCCGCAAATCCAGTAAATAGGCCACATGAGGGCTCTTTTACACGTAGGTAACATAGGGTGAGTCTACCAGCGCTTCGGACAAGACCATCATTGCGGAGAAGAAGCGCCGCAAGAAACTCCAGGAGAAGGTCATGCTCCAGCAGATGCTTTACCTTCACCGTAAGAGCATCAGATAATGCACTTAAGTTAGAAAAACTCATTGGTATAGTTTAAACTTTTTCAACTGAGCTTATCTACTTAAAGCCATTGTGTAGCTAACCACAAATTAGATAGATAGATAGATAGATAAACATCTTTATTCTTCACAAACTTGCACATGGCTATTAGAGCCAAAATATAATTTACAAAACAAGCAATTAACAAAATAAGACTAAAAATAAAGTAAACCATTTCTAAGAAAGAGAGCCATGTGATGATGCGAAATAAAGGCGCTGTCTCAGCATAAAACTGCGGAGACCCGCCGCACTGGTATTCTGCCAGAACCTTTGAAGTAGTGACGCTGGCATTATTATTCTATAATATAAAAATGAATCGCAAAATGTGTTGGTGAGCGCATAACTCGAGAACGGCTGAACCGATTTGGCTGATTTCTTTTTTTTTGTGTTCGTTATTATCAGGGTAAGGTTTATACGTAAGAAAAAATAGAAAAATCCAACGGAAAGGTCGGTAATTTGCAGCGGGGCGAAGCCGCTGGCGGGCAGCTAGTAGGAAATAAAAGTCGTGCCTATTGAGACCTGGGCCCTATTTCACGAAAGGTACTAGTCTAGTAATACCCGTCCATGGACTAATATTTTGTACAAGTTTACAATTGTGGGTTTCAACAAGCTACAATTGTAAGTTACTAGTTACTTCTTTGTAAAATTGTAAATACTAGGATTACTAGTGTACGTTTCTCGAATCTACAAATATACAGCTTTACTAGTTAGTAGTAACTAGTTAATATGTACAAGTCTTGGTAAATCACGTTTCATTACTTTTTTTACAAAACTTGTAGCTAGTAGCGGTGCACAGACTAAAAATACAACTTACCGAATGGCTGTTTACGCTATTATCAAGGCTGAATTAGGAACCTAATTTTTTTATTCAAAGAATCAGTCTTGTGAGACTCGAGCACACATTATTTTGAGGCGCCGGATCTAATTAGGTTAATTAATTATTGTTTAGTATCGTATTAATTATTAAGCGTGTAAAAACTTGTTGCGATTTTAATGGTAATCAACACTAGACCGAAATCTTTGATTGAATTCGAAAGAAGTCGTCAGGCCCCTAAACTGATTTCTTGGAAGAAATACTCGACGCCGACGGATAATAACGATTTCTTCATCGCTGCTGTCGGAATCAGTCCACATTGCTTTAAAAACTTCACAATACACTTAAAATCGACAAGACACAACAATTTTCACAATAAAATCGATATTTTTAACAAGAGTAAATTCAACTTGTAATTTTTACAAAGCTTCCGACCTTGGTAGGTTTAGACTTGTAATTAACAAGTGTATTTATTATTTTTAACTTTTGTGAAACAAAAAGCAGTTTACCATGGTGAAATTAGCCAGTATTTACTAGTTGGCGACTAGTAACTGGTAGATTAATATTGTAATTTGTGAAACGTAATCTTACAAGCTAGTGAAAAATAATAGTCCATAGAATAGTAATACTAGTCTGATAGCTTTTGAGAAACAGGATTCCACAAGTCTAACAAGAGGTAATAGTGAAACAGGATTTACTAGAACTTGTAATTGTAACACTGGTGACTGGTAACAAGTAAATCCGTAGACTTGTAGATTCGTGAAATAGGGCCCTGATTATAAGAGCGGGTAAAGTCTACCTTATATAAAATAAAAAATGGATTTTGTAAGAACGAGTACCAAAAAACTGATTTAATATCGTTGTACATTATAATTAATGTACAGTCACCACCCGCGAATGTTACGCCACTTGCCACTCTTCTTAATTTAACCGTGTAATGTATTTTAGGTTGACAGCCGACTTGACATATTACCCGAGTGTAGTACACGGCTAAATTAAGAAGAGTGGCAAGTGGCGTAACATTCGCGGGTGGTGACTGTACAACGATTAAATAATAATTTAAATTAATATTTAAATTATTACCTAATATTAAAGTACCCATAACAAAGTATGTAATAAATAAATAACTAAAGTAGCCTAAATTAGGACAACGAGCTCGCAGTTAAAGCAGATAATAACCGGCTGCGAAGGTTAACATAGATTATCGACTCTATTTCTTTAGACACTAGACTACAAAATACAGTAATAGAATAAAGGCTTAAGTACATATTTTTTTTGCATTTTACAACCACCCTACTAATATTGTATAGATACAATGACCATTGTGTTTACAGGTAACTGGAAGAGCTCTGGGTAGTGATTCTGTAAACAGCGCTGGTCGTGCGGACTGTCGAGTGATATCCAAGCGGCGAGATTAAGTAGTCCCTTCAGTGCGAACAAAACACACTGTAGCGCGTGCATTTTCAATTAAGCAGCCTTATTACGTTCGACCCATCGTGCTGCTAAATTGAAAATGCACGCGCTACAATGTGTTTTGTTCGCACTGACAGGACTACTTAATCTCGCCGCTTGGATATCACTCGACAGTCCGCACGACCGGCGTTGTTTACAGAATCACTAGTCAGTTCAAAAAGGTCAAACTATACATGGTGACCGCGGGGGTCGAATTCGGTACCTTACGATCACGAGTTTCCTGAAAATTTGTTAATTTGTCTATGCTTCCGCATTGTCCTTGCTTATTCTACTCCAAGGTTAACTGGGAGAGATCCCATATGGGACAAGTTCGCCTATGTACATTATTTATATTGATGCAAAAATGTCTTGTAATTGTTTATGTGCAATAAAGAGTTTACATACATACATACATACATAGGATCTAGGCCACCGACGCTGAGATAGGATACGATATGTCATGAATACGGTGCATGTAGCTGGAGTAGAGGCGCGGGTTTCTTGCGCGTTCACTGTCACTCGTCACTCGAGTCTAAATCGAGAAAAAGGGATGGAGCTAACGTAAGCCTAACTTCGATTTTCAGAGTAGAGCCTCTGGATATGTAAACGTTCCTGAGACACAGGTCTTGCTAATAAAAAAAATTACTTTAAAAATGTCGTAAATTCCATTAGCTTTTTTGATTCACTTAGCACTAAACGGAATACGACACTAAAATGTCTATATTCTAGACTAACCGTTCTATGACGATCCTGTAATAAAGATCTTACCTAAGATAGCACCTTTTTTGCGGATAAAGTTATTCTAGATAAGTAACATACACATTTTCTTTACAAATGGAGAAATTGCATGATATTCGCATTACCAAGTTATGTTTTCAGTCAAATACCGCTCTACTGCCAAACGAATGTCCCATTTTTGTAAGAAGTTTTGTCAATTCATTATTTAACCGGTTGCAAAAATAAGTTTGCAAGCGATCTCCCACAAAAATAATAAAAAGGTTACATGTCATAACTTAAATTAATGCTTGTAGTTATTCGTTAAAGGAAATTGGTCCTTGTTGGATGGAAATAGAGCGTGCAGAAGGGTTGAATTATTTATGTGGATTTATTGTCTATTTTTATTACAAAAGCCGTACCATTTCAATGAAAACTAATACGACCTTGTAGTTGGGACTAAACGTAGTTTATTGATTTGATTAAAATATTTACCTAATAACCAAAATAGCTTCGCAATAAAACTTCAATTCAGGTCAAAATCTTTCAATAGTTAATTCATCGATGTTTCCCGAAATAAATTTATAGCCTTCATTGGCACGCTTGCTAAACAGACGGCTATAGGGGCCAAAGAGTTTCAAAACTGGAACTACGTGTGACCCGCTACAAGGTGGACAACCGATGTGGTGTTTTATTCTCTCAAAAACAACGGACGGTCGGACGAACGAGCGAAATCGCAGCGGCGAGTTTAAGTATTCCCGTCAGAGCGAACAAAACACATTTTAGCGCGTGCATTTTCAATTAAGCAGCCTTATATATTCAATCCATCGGCAGAAACCATGCTGCTAAATTGAAAATGCACGCGCTAAAATATGTTTTGTACGCATTGACGGGACTACTTAAGCTCGCCGCTTGGACATTCACTCGTTCGTCCGTCCGACCGTCGTTGTTGAGAGAATCACTACCCTGGGGCCATTGCCAGGAGCATTACGCTAACTAACGTTTCTGTTCGTTTCGTTTTTAAACCAATCCTGTCACTGGTAGACCACGTGATACGAAGAGTCACGTGGTCTACCAGTGACGCGATTGGTTTAAAAACGAAACGAATAGAAACGCCAGTTAGCGTAAAGCATCTTGGCAAGGGCCTCTGAGCCTTTATTCTACCTTGGTTTAGCTCATCTTGCTTTGATATCGTTATCACATAGTTGACATCATACTACTCCGTGAAATGATATTGCTTTCATACGAAGAGTCACGTGATCTACCAGTGACGCGATTGGTTTAAAAACGAAACGATTAGAAAAGCTAGTTCTACCTTGGCTTAGCTCATCTTGCTTTGATATCGTTATTACATAGTTGACATCATACTATTCGGTAAAATCACATTGCTTTTGACATGTTATCGTGTAGTCAACGTTATGATTATCCCTATTTACTTGACCGTAAGCGAAGAAGACGAACTCTCGGGTAGAAGCGAGTAAAAGAATAAAAGTCAATCACACAACCAATATGTTCGAGTTACTATGGTAAAACTGCCCTGTTTAGCCAAAAAGCAGTATATGAAATAAAACTCCTGTAACAATAACAACCCTATTACTAAGAAAAGAGGGTTACATTTATTTTGGCAATTGAATCGGGGATACTGCTTATTTACTTAGGAGGCCAGAAAAGACAAACAGTTTGACCGATTACCAAATGAAAGGGAATCATTTCTGTTCGTCCTTCCGTCACGCAACCGGTTTCCGGTTTACTTAGGGGGGTAATAAGGGGGGCATTAAACAAAGCAGTTTATACGCTAAACCTCTGCGGTAGTAAAACAAGAAAGACATTTTCTTTTATCCGATTCTTATTCGTAATGCGTAATGGTTAGGAAAAAATGTAAGGGTTTGTCGATGAGCTTGGTTCTCTAAGTTATTTTTAACCAAATGTAACAGAAAGTACGTTTAAAAAGTTTACTTCACCGATTTTCTAGGCGGTAAAAGTCGCGCTAGTTCGTTTCGAAATCAAATTCAAAAAAGCCCTTATATGTTTAGTAAAAGTTGCGTGGTTTTCGAGATAATCGAACTTTTCTATTTTCTTAATAATTGGCACCTTACTTCACTTTAATGACCACAACTAAAGAGAAATTTCTCGTTCTGTTCGTTGTTAAATTTTCTCTAATAGTGACGCTAACATATGTGTATTAGAGCGTTATGGTGGTTATGATTTCTTGTTATTGGGTCTCAATTAGTAACAACACATTTTTCTTTAAAATATGCAACGAGTTTGATTGCTTGTGGTGAATAAAAAAAATGTGTAAAGACCAGAGTGAACAACGTTTATCTAATACTGATTCTAAAATGGTACAATACATGCTATTTACTTCTTTACAAATTAAAGATATTGCTATTAGTATTCACTAGACGGTTTTTTGTGTTTGTTTTGTAGTTAATAATAATAATGATAATAAAGCCTTTATTTTTCACAAGTGCATGCATCACAATTTCATTTCATTTCATAAAAATATTTACTTATTGTAAATATTTTAAAAATGTACATTATATAATATTGAATTTGCAATTTAATTAATTTAAATAGTTATATTAAAGACTGTATCGTTAAGTATAAATACAACTTTACGTAGTCGTCTTTCTTTCCTAAAGTATTTTTTAGATTTAAATGTACATGTGTTTAATTAGTGCTTTTATTAGGTACACATTTCATCCTGCGGGCTCGACTTGAGGCATATGGTTTAGTCAAAATTTACCGAATCCATCTGAGTGATGTTAACGAAAGTGGACAAATAGCAAAATAAATTTTACTGTTTGCAAGCTAGACAACGTAACCAAAAAAAAATATCATACTACGCAAACCATAATTACACATGATTCCCAAAGTAAAACATCTGAGCATTCTCTTTAATTTATTTTTAATAAAAAAAAGGCATGGATGGTGATGGGCGGTGGCCATTTTGAGAATATGGCATATTACTCATTACAACTCCGACTTTGACATCTATTATAACTATTAAGAAGCGTTTCTATCGACGTGTTTTACCGATGGTTAGACGCCACGATTGTCCATTGTGCTTGGGTCTGGCTGAGACCTTTGGTTAGTCTCCCTCCTCCCGCTCGCACCAGATATTGATGGGAAACCAAAACATTACGTAAAAAGTCGCTTTTGTGTGAAAGTAAAAATCTATCATATTTATTCTGCGGATGCTCATTCGGGTAAACATGAAGGGGACACTTAGTTCACATGTTTTGGCTGCATACCAACCTATTGCATTTTAAAATTATACTATAGGAGTTGCTGAAATACTTCAAATTGAGCTTAATAGGCTTGTCCGAAATATATTTTGGGGACGATTTTGAAAGCATCATAAAGTCTCCAAGACACAAAAGTTAACCATATTATATCAGATGAAATGGTTAAAAAACACCTGCAGGTCATATCCTCACAACATTGTAATTGAAAATAATACGGATGTCAAAAGTTAGACTAGGTTTTGTATGTATTTATACTAAACGATACAGTCTTTATTCTTTCCTTTTATATGTGAGGTACCCATCTTTGGGCGTAGGCCTCCTCTAACTCCTTCCAAGGTCCTCTCTCTTTAGCTTGGTGGGTCCAGGTTTTGTACTTACGGTGACAAATCCCTACTCTAACCTTTGTCCATCGTGCCATCGCCCGGGTTTTAACTAATGATTACATCCCTAAAACTTTTCAACGGGAAAGTTCCAATAAAAGAAGCTTCGAGAGTTTAGCCTTTTACGGGATAAACTTTCCATATATAATTTAAACCGGAATACCCGGTTCATTTATAATTAAGCCTCGCATTACCCGGGCAAAAATACGGATCATTTTATATGAGTTCCCGCACACGGGTGTATTTAGGAAGAGGATTTTTGTAAATTTTTAACTTGCTTTTGGAGTATTAATTACGTTTTTGGAGTTGTACAAATGGAGCTTTTTACTCGAAAAAGTTAATTTTACGAGTATTAAAGGGTTGTATATTTTATCGACATTTTTTTATCGATGTTACCGTACAAATCATGTTTTTTTTTCATGTTTTTTAAATAATAAAAATAATCAAAATATTATAATTTTATTTTAAAATGGATTTAGATTATCGGATTAGCGGAATATTACCTTAAACATTATTGACATATCATATGACTGGCACTGACAGTAAATTGTCTTGTTTTACTTTTCAAATTAACTCCAAATGCTTTTATTAGCTTAAGCGAGGCTTGACATGATATCGAGCCTATTTATAGTAGTGGAGGATTTTTAATAAGCACATGTATAAATATATAATTATCGACATCTTATTTATCGATATCAAATCCCTAGAACGTGCAAACGACTGCTTATGTGTGCACTAGCAGTTGCCCGTGACTCTGTCCGCGTAGAATTCGTTTTTCGCTAATCGCGGTAAAATATACCCTATGTCCTTCCTCAGGGTTCAAGGTATCTCCATGCCAGATTTCAGGAAACAAAGTAAGTTACTGTATACGTGAGAATTTATTGTAAGCTGTTCGATATCGATAGTTAAAGGCAGGTACTAATTTTGTTTGGTATTTAGTGCTAAGTTAAAAAAACGTAATTACTGTGAGCTACATTTAATTTTATGAAAATTAAGTAAACAAAATTTGCTAACAATCAACAATTATACAAATATTAATCATTCATTACCCCTAATAGTGAAAGGAATTTATTAAAGTTAATTTCTTAAACTTTATTCATTCAATAAAAATGTACATTATTTAGATAGCGCACTGATTGTATCATAATTTGGCAGCTAAAAAAACTCACTAAAATTAAACTTGAAATCTATTCAATAATATTTTGTTATACCATTTAAAAACCAACTAAGGTCAATCTAATTTTCAAATTGTTGATATGTTGATGTTTTTAGCGCTAAAAACCCAAAGTACAAGCACTAAAATATGAATAACTTGTGAATTTAATCTCTGCGGGTCAATAATTTCGGACATGACCATTATAATTAAATTATAAAGTAAAGAGGTTTATATAAATATTTTATTTTGATGTCATGACAGTTCAAATTAAAAAAGTAAGACAGAAAGTGCACCAACAAGGGTCGTAAAATAAGCTGCAGTTTACGATGAAAATAGAATACTGTAGCTAATTTGGTTGCAAATGATGGCGTGCTCTCTAATTTTACAGAATGTGCAATGCAGCAGCGGTAAATCAGTTATTACTAATTTATGTTTCAAATACTGACGAGAGAGCCTCATTGTTTAAAAAAAACAACGGTTTAACATCATCACTTGTCACATGAAACACTTTAACTTAAAACTCCTTTGTTCGTCTTTGTTTCAAATGGGAAAACGTAAAATTAATCACACAATTAAATGGCAAAGTAAAGCATATAAAACTTTAAATCACTGTTAGATTAAGTTGATTTAAAAAACACGTTTTTTTTTCACATAGCTAATGTCACTAAATTTATGACTCGTTTTTTTTCCATTACTATCAAATCTCTAATGTAATTTAATCAAAATTAAAATCATTAGCCATTGTTTTTTTTTGTACGTATATTTTAACTTCACAATCACTTCTCCAAGATCACATGTCCTTAATAATTTCTTATAATTTATTTTACAAGACTATTTAGTCTTGTAAACAGTCAGGCCGGCTCAGGCCACCCCGCGGTACTGACTTCGCCCAATTAAAGAGGTTACAGAACACGCGATCGAGATGGAGCGTTGCGACGGCACGGAAATTGATAGCTAACCGGGTTTGGATAATGCGGTAATGTAATTTATATATTTTTAGAGAAAATTGAAACTTTTTTGTGATGTTGACGAAGCGGTTAACATACATACATTAAATCACGCCTGTTTCCCAGAGGAGTAGGCAGAGACCACTTCTTTCCAATTGCTACGATCTTGATAAATTTCTTTCGCTGCTTCCACATTCATACATCGAGTCATTCACGCACGTCGGTTTCGGGTAGTTACTTAAGATTCGGTGCTTTTGCAGTATTTCTCCGATTTGACTCTAAAGAGTACGCCTAGGGCGGCCCCTTCCGACCCGTCCACTCACTTTCGATCTGTATCTCTTTCGTCAATCTTCTTTCATCCATCCTTTCCAAATGACGGAACCATCGAAGCACGCCCTTTTCAATCTTTGTCACTACATATTTTATTCTACATTTCTCTCTGACTTTTTCATTCCTTACTTTATCAAAAGCGGTTAAACTTCTTGGTAAAGGAACAGTACACTATGTTAAACTAGATTGCTTATGACATGTTATTGTATTGTTTTAACTAGTCATTACTGTTAAGTGAATAAGAGCTATCGTAACGTTACGATACGAACATACGATAACACCTCAAAAGCGATATGGTTTTGTGAGTGTTTGATTTTCAGTTTTAGATGTTTTTTATGTATCTAAGTATGTACTCGTACTTTATTTGCATATGCGCGTTTATCGATGTTTAGTATGTCCCTATACATGGTACATGCCTAGAGCTTAGTTTGGAACTAGGTCGATTTGTATATAACATCCCTCTAAAAATGTATTTAACGCCCGTGTAACAAAATGACAACTAATTCGAAACAGAACAACGTATAAGTACACAATGTTTGTCAAGTAGGTGGAAACCAGTAAATGAGAAACGGTGTTAAGTATACAATGAAAACAACTACAGTTGAGTACGTTGTGTTTGGGTTAAGGAAATACATTTACCTTTAATTGCTTTTGATATTTTGTTTATTTACATAAATAAGTACAATTTTAACGCTGCCATATAAACAAAATGGAAAAATCACGAATGTACCTCGACCCAAATTTCAGTAAGTTACCGATTCGTAATTGAATTTCGATCTAAACCTTTTATTCTGTAACCGCACTCTAATAATTAATCACCGTTCGTTCGGTCATGGTCCAATTTTATAGGATAAAAAACACCGATAAAGGTCATTTACCTGACTTTATCTGTACAAAACACGTTGATTTGTCATCGTTTAGGTATATGTGAAATAAGAATTGCTAATGTTACTATTTCTAACACTATAAATTAAGTTTAGCCTATATTAAGAATAAAATGGTGAACTTTTTTAAATAGGATATACCTTACTAATCTTTGAAATAACTGGCTGGCGAGCTCATCGCTAAGTTGCAGCTTGCAGCGTAACTAAACCCGTCAGTGCGTAAAAAGTTCATGTTAAATCATGTCTCGGCCTTGGTCGTACTTCAGCGCAGCTTAACCAAGATTACCTGATACCTTTACTGCTCTTTTTAAACCAAATAAGTAACTGCTCCCTTATTATAGTCGCTTATTTTTATTAATGTGGATAAAGCACCCGTCACTTTCGCACTTATACACTGATCAGAAAGTGACAGATGTTATATCCACGTTTAACCGCATTGATAAACACGATCTTAATAGGTCTGTAATCACCGTGAAGATAATATTACTGTGTCTTATGTCACCCTTTTTTTTCCCAGTTAAATAATAAAATTTCTAATGTTTTTATAGTAGTTTATGCAATAGTTGTATAAGAGAGGTCAAAATATATGAGTGGCGTGAGTTACGATGTGAGCCGAAGGCGAACATCGTAAAGGAAAGCGCCACGAGTGTTTTTTGACTTAGTTATACACCGTTGCATACAATACTTTTTCTACGACTAGGTTTCAAATGAAATGCAAAATTAAGCGAAAAAACTTACAAACGAACGAACGAAGTAAAGAACAACAAACGAGCGGGAAACAAGAAAATGACAAAATATGTGTCTATGGTTTACTTTGTTTTTAAATTGACGGAATGGAAAAAAGAATTATTTACAATTCCAAAACATTTTAATTTGACCAATCAGAATACTTCACTAAATTAAATCCACCAATCACAATACACATCGACTGTCAAACGGAACGATAGGTTCTTTTAGGTACGTGTTTCTCTTTAACTAATTTAAATCTTTTAAAAAAACTTTGTAATTCGTATCAACCAATCAGAATACAGCTATTTTAAAATCGACCAATCAGATAACTGAAATCATTTCTCAAAACATTAGGTGTTTTATAGTCCCTATTTCACAATCGTTAAAATATGATTAACAGGCTACACTTAGTAATCTGTGGCGTATCGTTAGGGCGACTTTACGACACCGAGAGCTGTTATGGGGAATAGAGTTATAGACTTTTCTGAAGTCATATTATCTATGTTCTTATAATAGTGTTCGTGACTATGTAAAAGACTAATAAAAGTACAGGAGTAGAAAAAATAATAAAAAAAAAATCCTTGCTTACAATATTAATGAAGACTAACCGTAATAAACATATCGACAACAAAAGTTAATACTAAATCACTGCGAAAAGTATACAAAACACCGATATGTTTGACATAAACAAAAGTCAAATTATGACCGGATTTCTCATTATTTGTTCTCCTAGCGCCATCTGTCGATGCCTATGGCATTTAATTTCGTTCGCCGATAGGTTATAGATTGTCTGCCGATTGACTTCTCTGTGAGATTACTAGTGCGTCTTAGATTAAGACAGATGCAGAGCAAATCAGAGGCCCTACTTTAAATATCGAAGTTTAAAGTTACGATAGCGTCATTCCTTTCTCTCGATTTAGTCTCGATTGACGAGTGACAGGGTTCGAGCTACCGTGACTTCGATTTTCAATTTTCAAAGTATAGAGCCTTATTATGAGGCGTACTCTCAGATAATTGCAAAGTGGAGTATGTTTTACCAAATCATCATTGTGACAAACTATATCGTTTTACAAACTTTCATTTCGCAAAGAGAAGCTTCCTGCCGCATTATTTTATATTTTTTTGTGGTCAAAAGATTAACCTAACCTTTGTAATATGAAAGTTTAAGCACAAACATGTTTTTGCGAAATGAAAGTTGGTAATAGTAGATTGTTAACCAAGGGCTGAAAGTGATTAATTGTGGCCCGAGATGTTTAGTCTGCACGAGCGATAGCGAGTGCGCCTATAGTTCGAGGGTGCAATTGATACTGTCACCCGAGTTAACTCTACAGTACTCTTGCTTTGATGGTGGCTTAAAACCTTGATAAACAACTTACTATATCTAGCAAAATTTACAAAAATATGAAAAATTGGTAAAAATGTTTATTCCAATTAAAAACACTTTTTTAAGTTTACGCAAAAGTAACTACTAACGAATGACATTCTCGTGTTAATACAAACGTTGCAATTATGTGTAAGTGCCTCCTCTGTCTTCGTACTCTGTGGCACTGCGGGTGACAACCCTCGAGTGACTCCGCTGCACGCTAATTAATTGGACACGTCTGTGGTGATAGCTCGGCTGATTGATGTACAGGGTGACTTGGAATACAACGCCACTTGGGGATCTAAACTGGGTTAATTTAGTACTGTAACTTGAACTAAACAAGTACAGCGTGTTTAGAAAAAGAACTACGTGATATTTGTTCCTGAGTCATGGATGTTTTCTATGTATTTAAGTATATATTTCTCTATATAAGTATTTATATCATGATCTAGTACCCATAGTACAAGCCTAGAGCTTAGTTTGGGACTAGGTCAATTGGTGTGAGAGTGTCCCTGCTTATATATATACTTACAATTAAAAATATCGTTCTTGGACCAGTTGGATTCCCATTTTAATATTAAGGGAGAGTTTGTGTAACCAATGTGTTAAGGTGCAATATACAGGCAACTTTTAACGGCAGTTCATAGCCGGCAACAGTAGCTATCTTAGTTTAATTTTGTATGATAGAATGAGACGTGGACTTAAGGCAGTCTCAGTCAGCGATGTCGCTTAAAGGGAAGTTAAAAAAGTTGTGGTTGGATGAGTAGTGTTTACAGGTTCAATTCCTTAAGGCAAAATAGTCAGTAATGTTCCTTTTCGATATCTTGTATTCATTTATATGTAAGTATATGTATGTACATGTGTACATGTATAACCATATATTTATGTAAGTATATATGTATATATTATCATTATATTTATATTTGTGTAAGTGATGTTTATTTACATGTATAATTTATGGATATTTAGCTGTAGAATTATGAGTTTCTTTATTTTTGTGCACATCCTTGTAATCTTGCCTATCCTCGTACAGTTTCCTCAATCATGGTCAGGTTAACTGGAAGAGATCCCTTATAGGGATAAGTTCGCCTTTGTACATGTTAATCTTAAGTTTATGTACGAATTTACTTGTAATGGTTTTTTTTTTTTTATTGTGCAATAAAGAGTTTACATACATACATACGTCCATACATTTCCAGCTATAAATTGCTCAAAAATAAGAAAACAAAAAACAAACGTTTAAAATGGATTACATTTTAATTCCATAAAATAAATCATTATAAGCTAACATATTAACTTATTGAATAACAGATTGAGTATTTCTTTAAATCTTAAACAACTTAAAAATATACAGTCAAAGTTAATTATATAGAAAGATTTAAGTATGAGTGTTTGCCATATTTGTAGCAGACCATAAATAGATACTTATAAAATTTAGTTTCACCCTTTAACTAATTCTACATGCTGATATATGCCATAAACATTGGTTTACTTCGAATATGCCACAAGAATGGTTAATGTCTAACAAAGTGATTGATAATCAAAGAAAGGATGGACATACATAACATTAATTATACAAAACTATTTACATTGCAAAAAACTATTTTATGATTAAATAAATTGTACAATCAAAAGGGACCTAAAAGCTTTGGTTATCACTCAATTCTCGTTAAATTCTGAGTACCTTTAAATATTAAATTATTCAGGACACTCTTATTTTACACAAAAAATAAGTTTTGTATATTTTACATAAGTTATTTAAAGGTCCCTTTTA
Source organism: Acleris laterana (assembly GCA_963966035.1). Taxonomy (NCBI): domain Eukaryota; kingdom Metazoa; phylum Arthropoda; class Insecta; order Lepidoptera; family Tortricidae; genus Acleris; species Acleris laterana. Next base: position 1,415,961 of record OZ014439.1, read on the forward strand.
ATTTATAAAATATATTTTTGGTTATATTCTAGCAATAACAGAATCTTGTTAGTAGTGAAAAATAGTCTTTATTAATCGGGAATAAAGACGTTTTCCTTTACTGATTCTAATCCTGCTTACCTAATCACTACATATTATAAAACAAAGTCGCTTCCCGCTGTCTGTCCCTATGTATGCTTAGATCTTTAAAACTGCGCAACGGATATTGATGCGGTTTTTTTTAATAGATAGAGTAATTCAAGAGGAAGGTTTTCATGTATAATAAACTTTGTTTTATGTACGGGTGTTACCGAAAACTCACATAAACCGAAGCGAAGCGAGGGCGGGTCGCTAGTATAGCTCGTAAGTGTTGGTTAAGCCTATAACGTTATCTAAGCAATATAGTTTCCAATTGATTTTTATAACAGCTATGTTTTATCCTACTCTTACTTTACCGAGAAGGGAAAGAAAGAAAGAGAAGAAACTTAACAAAATGGAGAACAAACGGAAAAAATATTGCTTAGGTATTGTCAACTATTATAGTAATGGTGGCACTTGCATCTCTTTCATTCGGTATGTCGAATGATAGAGATGTAAGACCAATATTTGGCAAATATTGCCAAATGAACTGCCCCCTTGTGTGAGCGAAAGGCGAATACAAAACTATACATGGTGTTGTTTTTACGTAAGTTTATTTCAGAGGTGGGATATTCTAGGCCTCAAAATTACCGAGTTCATTGATTTGTCATAATTATGCTCGACAGATGGCGCTTAGTGCGTTTTGATCTAGTGACCATATTAGGACCATATGTGATCAATATGGACAAAAGAATCTAGATAATTCCTACTTCTGGGTGGTTTGGCAGCTTTGAGCTAGCTGGAAAACTAACATGATCTAAACCTACGTTCCTTCGGCCTATTGACAACGGGGAAAATTAAGAAAGGGAAAAATGTGATTGGGTAAAATCACGAATGGGAAAAATCGCAACTTGAAAAGTTGCTATATACGCGGAATAATCGAGTTTAGGAAACAGATTTATACACCCCTACAAACAATGGATTAGTCAGTGTACAGTAGAGCACAATTTATTTGGCGAGTCGTGAATCTTCGTTCACGACACGAACAACGATTCCGATGATCTCCGAAAGCACGATTAAAACCCACGATCAGATTTTTACGTAATAGTTATAAGGTGCAAATTAAATTGCATCTATTTTTTCCATCCCACTCACGCACGTTTGACAGCTGACAGAATGACTCGCGGGCGCGCGTCAACATGGCGTCACTAATAACCAATAATAGCGCCGGATACGCGTGAATCATGCTGATTGGTTCCCGCGCTTCTAAAAATGGTCGTCTGCGCAGACATTGGTAAGCCACATCAGTTGTGTTTTACTGTACTTCCAAATTATTAGTAACGTTGCAACTGAGATTTCTCAATCAACTGACTACATTTTCTTGAGTTGTAGAACTGCGTTGTTGACTTTGATTTGTCCTATGCGCGTGGGCAGCGAGATCAATCTCCGCTCTGGAATAAACAAAAACAATCGATTAATTAAATGTGAAATTGCTGCTTTAACGATTTATTTGTGTTTACGCAATCAATCGTGACTTGAGATAAAGAATGTAAAGTGATAACGTACTTAGGTATTGATTGACGTTTTGTAACGTGTTTGTGACAGCAAACAAACAAATGAATATCAAGGGACCATCTCACACCAATTTGACCTTACCCCAAACTAAGCTCTAGGCTTGTAGTTACTATGGGTACTAGACAACAATAGAGTTACTAAAATAGTCCATAAATCCATACTTAAATACAAGGAAATTACCCTAGACTCAGACATCGGCGATCGTAGGGACGGTGATCAGCGGTGTTATTCTCTCAAAAACAACGCACGGGCGGACGAACGAGCGAAATCGCAGCAGCGAGTTTAGGTAGTCCCATCAGAGTGAACAAAACACAATTCAGCGCGTGCATTTTCAATTAAGCAGCCTTATACGTTCGATCCATCGGCAGAAACCATGCTGCTAAATTACGAGTATAATAGCCAAGGTTCCAAAAGTTGCTCGAATTGATAAAATGTATATTCCCGAATAAAACGTACGAATTCCCGCGACCGCGATCCGTTTTACTATTTGTTAATTAATAATATGCTCGTCGGTGTGTTTGTTGCTAGCGAAATGGTGGTGGCCGGCCGCAGTGTACCGGGTTCAATCAGTAAGACAATATTTTTTACATTTAAAACTGGTGCGTTGCTATCTGACAGAAAAAGTTTTTTTTTTAGTCCTAAGCACATAATCTTCCAAAATTCAATCCCTATACAATCATTTAAGAAGAATAATAGCTATAACCTCTTATGATTCAACAGCTGGCTACAAGTAGCACAGGACTTACGGATCATGGTGAATTGTTTTGAGAAATCCTTATGTTCTGTCCCTATGTTTCAGCTGACGTAGTGTTAATGTTGATACTGTATTTGTTTTTTTTTATATATGTTTATCGTTGTTTAGTGCCCATAGTATAAGCCTTGAGGTTAGTTTGGGACTAGGTCAATTTGTGTGAGATAGTCCCCTATTTTTTTCATTATTTATTATGATGATTTTACATAGAACATGTTGTACATGTAAAGTTTATATGTCAGGCCACGCGCAGCATTGTATCTAATACCCACTTTATAGTTAAAAATATACGTTCGTTCTTTATGACTGATCTAAAGTGCAACACAGATTAACAGTAGGTACATTGGTCAATTTTGGCCTGTCAGGTCAACGTGTTAGAACAGAGTTTGAAATAACTTTACTTTTCTAACAAATCTGGGGCATCCATTAAGTAAAAAATAAAGAGAGAAGTATCGCACAAACACGTAGTTTAGTAGTATTACTTTGGCTTGATCGAATACACTGCTAAACATTTTAGTCTAAAAGTGCAAAATGTGGTTACAGAATTGTTAACAAATTATTGGAGTTGTTGGTAATTCTGTAGCTCTGCCTACCCCACTCTGGGAATAAAGGCGTGAGTTTATGTATGTGTATGTATGTGTATGTGATCGAAGAGGTAAATGAGTGTTTGGATTGACCGATTACTGTTAACAAAATATTTACTGCGCTCAGAAATAGAGGTGTGAATTTCCGCGAATAAACTCGAATTCGGTAAATGCGTTTAAATGGATTCCGGCTCCATTTCTCTTTGATTGAAATAACTGTTAAAGGAATTTGTCAGACACAATTGCACATGTTAAATACTTCGAATAACACGTTGTAGTTTCGTACTTCTTCAATTATAACCGCTTTTTTAGCGTGAGCATGCCGACGTGTAAAAGAGAAATTGGATAATTATTTTGAATTTTAAACTGTTTGTATTTTGGTGGTTAACTTCTGAAAACTAATTTAACAGTGTCGACGGAGCTTCGCTATGAGCTCCTATTCCTGATTTTTTTGCCCTTCGGGCCGGCTGAAGTACTAACGTGGCCAAAACATACTTCATATTTATTGTACTTATTACTGCGATTTCGTCAACTGGACATAGCCAACCGTACCACGGGTGATGACATCTCTGCATGTACGAGTATACGAGTATACCTATGTAAACTGTAAACAAGACTTATGTACTCTAAGGCCTATATTATCAAATATATCTCTTTGAAATGTTGCAACCATTTTTAATGGAATCGAGAAAGCAACCGAGCATGCAGCAGCCTATCTCATACCGGAACACAATAATGCAAACACTGCTGCTTGTTGGTTAGTTAAAGGATAAATTCAAATTCAAATTCAAATTCGTTCGGATATTTAAGATGGTGGTAGCTAAACGGACGAACCCTGCGGTCCTAAATGTAACCACTTAACTAACTAACCTATAATTTTTAACTTGATAGTAATGAGAGCATCATTAGCGTAATGTCTAGTTAAGAGCCGCAATTATAAATTGATATTGGTAGATATCTGCGTCTCAAGACTACAATATAAACTTCAAGTGTTGGAAATATGGCAATATTTTAAAGCCCTTTTTCTGGTTGTATGGCCTACCGTGGTGTCACCAAATGGTGGAGAAGACCAGCTCTAGCCTAGATAACCAGATTTTTCTAAGTGCGTTCGTGACCTATCTATTGTTCTTTAAATAATATTAAACCGCCGATGTATTGTCGGCGCAGCGCGCCGAGCGAACCTAGTGTGCTCGAAGCGCCGATGCTTCATTCCATCGCGCCGTGCGCCGGCACCGCCTAATGAAGAGCGCCTATTTTACCTGATTTACATTTAGAATACAAATACCATTACTTCACAATGTCTTGCATTTTCAAAAAGCATTATCGATCAAAGGAAATACCTAAGTCCTTACAGCTGTATTTAAAAACTGATCTTAACAGATATTCCCGTCTCTGAAGATACATCAGAAATGTCAGTTTTCTACGACTTGATGTTAGTGTGTACTTGTCTTGAGACGCGGACCTCTGCCAATATCATTTTATTACCTACAACTCTTACTGCCGCACTCATAGATGTCAATTTAATTTAATGTTTGATTAAAGTTGCTGCTGTCACTGTCTTTGCTACAGCAATAGAATAAGACCACGTTACTAAACAAGCATTAAATTTAATTGATGTCTTTGAGTGTGGCAGTTAGGCATTAAACTAATAATGCTCGAATTGTTTCCAATTTAATGTTATTAGTTAATTAGTGGTAGGTTGTGCAAGGTCCTTTCGGTATTATTCATATTAAACCACCGATGTACCGCCGAGGGAACCTAGCGTGCTCGAAGCGCCGATGCTTCGGCGCGGCGCGCGCCGGCACCACCTAATAAGGAGCGCCGATTCTACCTAATTTGCATTTCGAATGCAAATACCATTTGTTGTGTAATGTTTTAAAAGCTTTGTCGATCAAACGAAGTAGTTCCTTAAGGCCGTATTAATAAATTATCTTGTCTGGGATGGCCATCTCAAGACAGATAAATAAACATTAGTTACGTCAAAAATATTCTGGAACATTAAATTGTGAAAGGTGAGACTAGAAATACACATAAAATTAAAGATGGCAATAACTGAGAGTCAAAAAAAAAACAACAAACATTGTTTCAAAGCTATAGTTTTAGAGCTGATGATTCGATTGCAAAGTAGCAGGCATAGCACGCGATCCTAATGATTTTGTTACTCGATCTTTCGAGTCTCTGCATACATACATACATGTTTACTAATTATTATTATACGTTGTGAGCATAATGACCTCCTCCCACTCACGGGAAAGATTACCTCGATGTTAATCATATTAATCATACTCCGCTATAAGTACATATATATTATTCTGTATAAACGTGGAACAACCATGGTGTAGCTAAACCATGCTTTTTCCTTATCTGTCAAATTCAAATGTCACAATGACAGGTAAGGACAAAGCATGGTTTAGCTACCCCACGGTCATTCCACGTTTATAAGTAAGGACTACCTCTAGTTCTAATAGTGGCTCAACAATTAAACACCGGTACATATTTCAAATCTCGAATCCTTCCACGTTCGAATCGACAGGCTGTTCCAAATTGAAACGACCGTTTAACTAACCGGCGAGTTCCACCGGCCGCGACGTCACGTCGCCGCTAACTGCAGTTTAACACGACTAACCATCCCGAGTTGCGGTACTAAGGCTGTGGTGTTTGTGGAAGCGGTTTTAGATTTGAGAACTATTGAATTATTTTTATTTACTTACGTGATCTTTGTACAGTCAACAGCATAAATAAGTGATCATTTCTGTACCTTGTTGCTTTTAATCGTTTCAGATTTTTGTATAACATTTCGAACACAACGTTAAAGTGACAAGGTACATAAATGATCACTTATTTATGCTGTTGACTGTAACACAACAATTTAAAATTTAAGTAATTATCAGGGAATTCATGGTTGTCCTTGGTTATTCGTATAGAAATCGTTTACCGTTATTTCCTGAGGAACTTTTTACTTACCCAGGATAATAGTCATGACCTCATGACCACATAAATCTGCAAGTTTTTCGTGTTTGGATTTTAGTTTCGTTCATCAGGCAAGGTATTTTTACATAATTAGGTCACACAATTAGAAACGGTTTTTTTTCGTAAAATGGCCAAAGTGTAGCTCTTTACGTGACATGTCGTTCAAGAAAATTAACCTTTCTATAGGTGAATCTAACACTATAAACTAACAAACAATTTTATCTTTTTATATAATTAAGTAAGAGCCATTCAAGCCTTAAGAAGAGTGTCAAAATAAATTGTTCTATAATGTCACTGTGTTTTATGGTGGGTCAGGGTTCCATTGGACTGATACCTAAATAAAAAATCAGCTAAATGAGAAGTTATTTTCAGCCAAAATTAATTAAGAACAGAAAACATTAACTAATTTTTATCTAAGTACTGATTACAGCAACTAACGCTACATCACGTAACAGTTATCAATGTTATTATTATTTTGACTTAAAGGATATAATAGTATTTTGTTAGGTACAGAAACATACTAGGGGACTTAGGCCCGTATTTATAAACTCATCTTGGCTGAGATGCGCGTCACAAGATACGTCAAAGTAAACGTCAAACCATAGAACACTGTAATTTTTGACACATCTCAAGACGAGCATTAGAGTTGAGATTAGTTTATAAATACGGGCCTTAATACTAATTTGCATTCACCCCTATTGTTATAATATTGACAACGCTATGATGCTACTAACTTGACAGTAATAAAAGTTGAGTTAAAAACAAAACGCGAACATATGGAGTAGAATAAGGCCTCCGTATTTTTTTTAATGTTAATAAATAAAAAGTTAGGTACGTCGAAATCTCAATACTCAATGATCAAACGTTAATAGCATTCCACAATGTGTGTTGGCAGTTGATAGGTGAACTTATCTTTACAAATTATAGGTATATGTACCCTGTTGGGCACAGTCACATTATTAGAGGGTTTAAGTCTAATAATTTACCAAATCTTAACTTTATTTAATAGAGTAAAAAACGTTTAAAAATCCTTTGTCCTAGTTGTTAGTTGACCTTGCGTTCGAAGCTAGCGGTCCTAGGGTCGATTCCCAGTTACGGCAAATATTTCTGTGTTGAGCGGGGGTATTTGTTCCCATAGTATGAAATACCCCTTGTTCATAGAAGTTACTTAACAGGAGGGGTTAATTTTCTCTGCAGCTGACCATACAAGCCTAGAGCTTAGTTTAGGACTAGTACATTTATTACTTACTTATATTATTTAATTTTTTCGTTTCAAATTCAATCAATACACAGAGTAGTTTTTGATCCCCGCAATATTTTAACCCTAGCCTTAGAAATGATACCTCGTCTTTTCTCCCCACAAAGACAACCGGGCAGCACGCAACTTTATTGGCGTGTAATTCGACGGTTATGTTTTATTTGAATTTCGAACGTTGACGACGGCGGCCATTGTCGATGAAATTGGAGAGGTGTTATGAGAAGCTGATTCAAAATGGCGGCGGGTCAAGGTTGTTTATACATTTTATAATGAAACAGTGGCTTGTATAGGAATACTGACATAAACCTAATACTATTGGGTACTACTAAGTAATGCTTTCGGGAATCTTGTGAATCGCACCTTTGTTTGGTAGAACAAGGGCACAATGTACAATACTGACCTCCTTATAAGCAGTATCTTAAATTCAATCACCAAAGCAGATTCATTTCTATGCTGTTCAAAATAAGGTTAATATTACTACATGAGGTTTATCTTAGTTACTGCTTTTTTCCTTAGGACGTCAGAATATGACATATGTAAAGTGCAATTTTTCCCTTGTCCTACCGAGGGTGCCGTTTATGGTTTATGAGTTAACGGTATTTGACTAAAGTCAAATCAGCTTCTTTTTATGAAACATGAAAAACGCTCCGTTACTATGGAATTACTATTAATTCCATGGAATTAATAGGGATTACTATCTTGTGACGTCACAATCAAACAGCGTCCTTATTGTTGGATTTTATGAATTTAAAAATCTTAACATAGCAAACATAAATAAAAGATTGATATTTTCCTAGTATTTTTATAATGTTAATCTTTAGTTAATGAAAAAACAATTTAATTTCACTCTTGTCAAATACCCTATTACCGCTAGCGAGTCACATTATTTGTCCCTCACAGTATTCTTATAGAGTGCGAAGGACAGCATTGGTTTCGCTAGTGAGTACGGTAATTGTAACTAATGGGACAGCTACAAGTTTTCACTGCACGAGAAGACGCCTGTGTACACGTAGAATGAATTTGCCCTATTTTTTACCATTGGGGGGAGGAGGGGAGGGGTTATGTTCTAAAACTCCTTTCTAAATGGCATACCTAGCAATCCGTCGTAGGATATCATATTCGCAAAACATGACACTCGCAAATCATCATAGTAGCAAAACATCACATTAGCAAAACTTAACTGTTATTAAGACATGAATTAGACACCTCCGCTGCTGCGGAGCTCCTATTTCTGTGTAGTTTGGCCCTCCGGACCTGCTATAAATCTAACATAACCTAAACCTACCTACGATTTTATAACAAAACCCGACTATTTGTAAATATCATGTTTTGCGAATATCGTGTGTTGCTAGTATGATGTTATGCGTGTATGATGTTTTGCTAGTATGATCTTTTGCGAATGTGATATTCTGTAGAGTAACTGTCTTTAAGTACCAATAGTACACTCTACATTTCAAGTCAGTAGGTTAAGCAGTTTAGGCGATGTGTTGGTATTTGAATCAGTCACTCATGGAAGAGTTTAACATGTTTGGAAAGCTAGGAGTAATAGGTATCCTGCGTCTCCCAGGCCTCTATTTTACTTGGTAAAGCCATTTCGCTTTTGACATGTAATGTTACGGTGTGTAATGTCACACAAAGTGACCTAGCCCCGAACTAAGCTCTAGGCTTGTATTATAGGTAATAGAGAACAAAAAACTTACTTATACATATAAAGATACATATTTAAATACATAGAAAACATCCAAGTTTCAGGAGCAAATTAGTCGCGCTCATCATACAAATATCTGCCCTTATCAGGACTTGAACCCAGGACTGCTAGCTTCGTAGGAAGGGTCACTACCAAATAGGCTAACATGTTGTTGTGTTGTCTTTTTTACAACGTTTTATATAACTAACAATATTGTATGTATGTATGTAAGGGTTCAATATTGCAAGTTAAATTTGACCCACTTTCCGGTTTCCGATGAGGCTGAAAATATGCATACGCCTTTAGTTATGATGACATTACAATAATTATAGTATCATCGAGCTGATCTGATGATGGAAACTCAGGGTGGCCATAGGAACTCCTAAATTACACATGATAAACCCATCGTGTTAGGGCTTGTTTGAATCGTCTTGACAAGTGACGACGGTGCAAAAAAAAGTACAGTCGGCATCAAAAGCTTGTCCCAAAAATGAATTTTTTGACAGAATTTTATTTGTGCTCGTGTACAGTCAACCAATTTGATTCCTAGGCCACTATGGACTTTGTCAACGTGACGTTGTAAACCAAATCATAGGGAGTCTCTTACGTTTTGGTTGACAACGTCACTTTAACATAGTCCAAAGTGGCCTAGAAATCAAATTGGTTGACTGTACCTTCATAAGATGTGTACCTTTATAACATAACTAGCTGTTCCCGTGTCCACTTCGTTGGGCAAAACATTTTTTTTGAGTTCATAATTTTCCCGCTAATTCCCGTTCCGTGGGAATTTCGGGAATTCCTTTCTTAGTGCACCTCTACGGTACCTAAAGCTACGTCCCTTCCAAATTTCAAGTGCCTACGTTTAGCCGTTTAGGCTGTGCGTTGATATGTCAATCAGTCAGTCAGTCAGTCAGTTTCTACTTTTATATATATATATTTTTTTTATGTTATAGAGTAGACAAACGAGCACACAGGCCACCTGATGGTAAGTGGAAACTGTGACCCATAGACATTCACATTCACAAGAATGCGTTGCCAACCCTGAGGTCTAAGATGGAATATATAGATAAAATAAAAGTTACGAACTAACCTCACACGATATAGTTCCTGTTAGGCAGCCGGCTCGGCAGCGCGAACGGCCACGCCCTGGCGCTGGCCGCCGCCACGTCCCCGCGCAGCAGCGCCAGCACGTCGTCGAGGAACCGCAGCGCGCGGCACTCGGCGTCCAGCGCCCGCGCAGCCGCCGAGCACCGACCGGCGCGCGCGCACTGCACCTGCAAACGAGAGATACAGCCATGTTAATACTAGGGTTAGGATTTATTTCCTAATTATTATAATACACTGTGGTTGCCGGGTTAGAATAGTACCACTCCGTGTCTTTTTTTTTTTTTTTTTTATGGCATCGAGTAGACAAACGAGCACACAGGCCACCTGATGGTACCTAAGTGGAAACTGTGACCCATAGACATTCGCAATCACAAGACTGCAATGCAATCCTAAGACTGCAAATGCGTTGCCAACCCTGAGGCTAAGATGGAATGCCTTTATGCTAGTCATTTCACCGGCTGTCTTATCCCCAAACCGGAACACAACAATGCGAACACTGCTGTTTGGCGGTAGGTTAATGGATAAAATGGTGGTAGCGATCCGGACGGACCCTGCACAAGGTCCTACCACCCGCAAATCTAAAAAGTCTTCCCGTGGATGTCGTAAGAGACGGCTAAGGGAATAGTACTGGCGTTTACGAGTAGTACTGTTAGGCGATGGGCTTGCAACCTACTGTCACTAATACACTGGTGAAAATTTTAGCCTAAGTGTGCAAAATGTGGTTACAGAATTATGAACAAGTTTTTAGAGTTGTTGGTAATTCTGTAGCTCTGCCTACTCCACGGTTTACCATTGAATTGCCGACAAACTTTTAATCGAATATTATTTCAAAGACAACGTTTCAAGTATTTTCATTTCATCGACAAGTCATTGCGTCGAGGACTCGATACTAGGTAATTTGAAACGTGGTCTTTTAATTGGTAGTTTACTTATTTCAATAGAATTCATGTCATGACTAATCATTTCGGGTAGTTTTAATTGTTTTTTTTTTACTTGTAATAATATTTATTCCGCATAACATTATTTCAATTGGTAATATTTTGCTATCAAAACTAAACAGTAATGTGTCATGCTTTTCTGTCAACAGTTCATTTTCTTGGGGGTCGCAGTTCTAACCTAACCTAACCCGCTTCTGTCAACAGTTCGTTTTCTTGGGGGTCGCAGTTCTAACCTAACCTAACCCACTTCTGTCAACAGTTCGTTTTCTTGGGGGTCGCAGTTCTAACCTAACCTAACCCACTTCTGTCAACAGTTCGTTTTCTTGGTGGTCGCAGTTCTAACCTAACTTACTTTAAAAGCCTCGTACTTCTATTTCTTGATATAACTAGTTATGCAATAATATTATTAATTTAATATTATCAATAAATCTTACTTTTATTATACATAGGTATTTGTTTGTCACACTACATAATTTGAAAAATGTATAAATTTGCAATAGGGCATATAAAAATTGTATTAAAGTAATACGTCGAAGAAATGAATTGCAATGTTTTGTAGTTGTACCAATTAAGATAATTTGAAACAAATCAGCGATTAAGTAGTATTCGTTGATTAGTATTTCCACGTAGTAAGATACATTTAAATAAATAGTAGTTGAAATAAAATAACGCCAAACAATATTACTAGTACTAATGTTTCGATGAATCGTTGTCGATGAAATAATATTCGATGAAACGGTTGTCGGCAAAACAAGGGTACACCCTACTCCACTCTGGGAATAAAGGTGTGAGTTTATGTATGTATCATACACTTTGCTTTTGACCTTCAGTATGGTCATATTTCAAAATTAACTAAATCAAATTTTAGCTCAGTTATTCCATTTGCTTGTTTGTAACGCTTTCACAGCAGAGATATCCTCCATACCAAAGTTAATTAAATTGATTTATATAGGTTTAATGAATAAATTAACTTTGAAATATTAAAATACTGAAGGTCAATATCGAAGTGGTTTGTATTATAATAAATAGGAAATAGCGACTCCATGGATTGTAGAAACATGATTTGCCACCAAAAGTCTTAACTTCTTACTATCTTTACACAGTATAACTATTAGTTAAAAACCACCGATATTGTGGTGACCTTTTATTTCAAAGGTAATATTATTTTAAACAACACAACAGATTTTTATGAAACCTATCTAACAAGCACCGCTAGACAACCTGCTTTCAAATAATAAAAAATACAGTCCAAGCGCTTCACCCGTTTAAGAGTTACGGGCCAAAGACACGTGTGTACACACACACACACACACAAACTTATAACACCTCTTAACACCCCTCTTGTTGCGATTTATAGTACAATTCTTGACGATGCGCTGGCCTAGTGGGTAGTGACCCTGCCTACGAAGCTAGCGGTCCTGGGTTCGAATCCCGGTAAGGGCAGATATTTGTGTGATGAGCGCGAGAGTCATGGATGTTTTCTAATATATTTAAATATGTATTTCTCTATATAAGTATTTATATCGCTGTCTAGTACCCATAGTACAAGCCTAGAGCTTAGTTTGGGACTAGGTCAATTGGTGTGAGATTGTCCCCCCTTAAAAATATTCTATTAAGGTCACTAATACAATCGCGATTTTATGAGAAAAACGCCACTTTTATCTTATGAGGGCAGCATTGCAACCATGAAGTTTCGGAATATTGACAATGTTGACAGCCATAATCCAAACTTTTTCATTGTGTGTAAAGGAATAGTAATAACTGCATATTTCTGCAATTTATTTACTGCCGCAGCCGATTTGTTAGAGCTTCCACAGAACCAACGAATTTCATTTGTCAAGTCCGTATTTAATTTGTTGTAAATCTTTGTTGGCTCATCGTGGTTATTTTTATAGCTATCCCATAAATATTGCCTTTAGTTAAACTGTGAAAAAAAGACATAAATACTCTTTACCTATTGCTCTTTTTGTCATATTGTACATTTTGCCCTTGTTCCACCAAACGTGCGAAATAAGCATTAATTCAAACCTGCGGGCCTATTATGGCTGCGTCTATATCACGTGTCAAATGTGAATAAAGCATTCGTCACTCTCATACTTATATACGTGTCCAAAAGTGACGTATGATATTACGCCCCTGTTATTTTCGAAACACCAAATACCGAGCCATTTTATCAGTCACGCGTTTGTCGAAATTTTATGCAACAATGACTTTAATGTAAAACGTTATAGATTTATAGACCTACTTAAATGCATACCACAGAAGTGAAAATTGCGACTCCTTTTCGTGTCAATTGTCTAGGTAAATACGGGTGTTCGGCACTGAACAAGTCTTTGTGATGCAATGGCAAGAAGAATTAGCGCGGAACTCGTCCATTACCATAAATAATTACTAGTATTAATTAGTATGTTCGTAATGCGATAGGCGTTTAAACCATTTTAGCTATGTTATTGTCTAAAGGTGCAAAAACGGGTCAAATTACGTTTAATGAGGCTAACGATTAGTTTATTCCTTCCAGGACAAGACCGATTTGAAGGCGGAATAGTGCTGATTTTGTAAGTTATTTTTAGGGTTTTTGTAGTGAAATGTCCGTCTGTCTGTCTGTACGTTACCACCCATTTAAGCAGAGATGATTGAGGCAATGTGACTGAATTGTAAGCATGTAAGTAGGTACGTTACCTTGAGGTCATTAAATTTGATCTAGAAGTGTTTTAGATGTACACACTTTAGTTGCCTACTGTACTTTTTTTTGCTCAGTCATTTACTCGTCAAGACGATTCTAACAAACCCTAACACGACGGGTTTATGATGTGTAATTTAGGAGTTCCTATGGCCACCCTAAGCCTCTATCATCAAACCAGCTCGATGGTACTATATTATCGTATTGTCATTACAACTAAAGGTGTATGCAAATTTTCAGCTTCATTGGAAACCGGGAAGTGGGTCAAATTTTAACTTGTGAGATTTGACCCTTAGTACATACATACATACATCGCAAGTTAAATAAAAGCTTGTAAAATAATTTACAATATCCCAGTAGACATTATAACCCCAGGTTTTCTTACTAAATTCCAAAATAAAATACCTCTACCAAATGGGAACTTAAGGACAAAACTAATAAGTCCAATAACCTACCAAATACCAAGGAACAGACTGCGTTTGCAATAACAGTAGGTAGACTATGTTTTTTTGGCGTGTTTTAGAGTTCCGTACCCAAAGGGTACCAACGGGACTGCTACAAACTAAATTACTTAACTTAAAGTTACCAAAGAAAGACTGGAAAGACGTTCAGCCAAACCATTCGCTTTCACAACAACTCAATAAATAAATTTTGCATGCAAATCTGAATCACGCACTAAAATTGTTACATTGTAAACAATACAATTAATAATGCAAAGCACTTATTGATAAGGAAGGACCATTGAACGCTCACGACCCCCGATAACAGTTATCAGGGAAATGCACCGGCGATAGTTTTGGATAAGGATATCTTATCTTAATTATTAATTGTCTTTCGTCTGGACGCGCTTGCAAAAAATAATTTACATCCAATTACCCAATTTTCAAATCGATTGATCGATCGATTGGAAGTTTCTAAATGTCATTGGAAGAGAGGATTTCGTCATCACGGGTGTTATACTCTCAAAAACGACGGACTTTAAGTAGTCCCGTCAGAGCGAACAAAACACATTTTAGCGCGGGTATTTTCAATTGGGATTGACCAAAAAAAATAACTCACTGTTTTTACATTCTAATTCAAAAGAATAGGTAATTTTAAGAGACCAATTTCAATTTAGTTTATGAGAGAATCACACCCCTGATATAGTAGTATAGATAATGTAAGTAAGCAGGGTTCGTCTGGAACGCTATCACCACCTTACCCTTTAACCTGCCGCCATTATCAGTCGAATCAGAAGAAGTTAAAACGAATCTATTTAACGACACCTCCTTTGTCTAAATCGGGTGATCTGAGGGCCTAGACAAATTACGCTAATTATCGTTTCTATTCGTTTAGTTTTTAAACCAATCGCGTCACTGGCACATCACGTTTTTCGTATCACGTCATCTACCAGTCACGCGATTGGTTTAATAACTAAACGAAGAGAAACGTTAACTAGCGTTGTGAATCTTGTCTGGGCCCTCAGGGAAGCTAGAAGAGTTCGTTTCTTATTTAATAACGTTAACGTATTTTCGAAAACTGACGAAATGTATGGAACTGACGTAGGCGCTCGACGCGACCGTCTGTCAGCTTACGTCAACTCTATACGTTGTGGATAACGTTCACGAACGCCGAAGGCATCTTGTCTGGATAGATAGATAGATCTTTAATATCTGGTATATGGTCATTCGTAGGGCCCTAGGTTAGCTTCTACGAGGAAACTGACAACCATACATACATACAGGGGCTCTATCTCACTTTGAAAAAACCTCATATCTCATATTTCGTGTACTTAATTGTAAATAAACTTAAATGTGAATAGAATTAAGTTCAAATTCATACATATCGAAATATCAGATACGCGTTTTTTCTCATGTAGTAACGATATTACTTTTGACATGTCATTGTATTGTTTATTATTATGTATATAACTTGGCAGCCGTTGCTGTCAAGTTAATTATGAGCTATTAAAACGTTGTCAATACGATTGTAAGTCAAAAGCAATATGGTTGCCACCGGGTCTTTATTTATTTATTTATGATTTATTTACTCGATGTATGAATGTGGAAGAAGCGAAAGAAATTTGTCAAGATCGTAGCAAGTGGAAAGAAGTCGTCTCTGCCTACCCCTCTGGGAAACAGGCGTGATTTAATGTATGTATGTATGTGTGATTTATTGAACATCCAACAGCTTACAAAACAAGATGGAAATTAAATTACGTAACAAAAAGCTAATTAAAGGTTCTCACCGGTAGAGACAAAGTATTTAAACATAGCAGAAAGCCAACGCAGTCGCACAAGTCGCGCTAAACCAAGAGAACAAGAGAACAACCACATGTATACGCAAGAATAAAAAAAACGGTAGAAAAAAAAAGTGAATCATGAATACTTATAGCCTAAGTAAAGAAGTTTTGACTGAGTGACCGCCTAAGCGTAGATGTAGGTGTGTAAAAATCCATGTTCCCAGCACAAATTTTAATGTTGACGATTCTCTATTTACGGAGGCGTAAAAACATTCACCTATTTTACGATAGTCGGGCAAAAATAGAACTTAGCTCCGATAAAGCAAAACTCACTTATAGTAAACGGAACGCTTCATATATCTTCATTTTGTACGTATCGTTTTGCTATCTGTGGACATTAATACCATCGTCGACTAATGCGGTAATGTCGCAAAAACAAACCGCTTGAACTATTAGAAAACGCTATGCGATAGAAATAGGTAACTGTTTGATCGCCGAGGATGCTTGCACGATTAGTAAAGAAAGTCGCCATCGCAAATAGATAGCGTAATTAGAACTACTATTAAATAAAAGTGGCGGTGACAAATGAGACTGTATTCAATTGCTATACAATATTATTTTTGATTCTTTTCGGTTTTCTATTTAAAACTCCAGATACAGACAGAATAGTTTTCTTAACCGTGCTAGTCCAAGAATGAATAATTTGACGAGAGAGTTTGATATTGATATATTTAACTGTGTAATTCCTTCTGTGAGGCGTAAATTAACTAAATTGTGTTTTGAATGAGCGGCATACAAGTTGCGATCTGGTACATAATCGAGCATAGTGGGTCGAGCATTCTATGAATGTTCGCAGTTCTTTTAAGTTCTTTTAGGTCTTACATTGTGCATTGTTTTTGTTTAATGTTTGGCTGTGGCACTGCTGTGCGTGGCACTAAGATGTATATTTTTTAATTTATATCTATTTGTGAGTTCCTGTAATTGGCTCTGTACCTCTATTTATGCTACTATCGGAATTGTAAAAGCTATTGGTTCTCCTTAAATAAATAAATAAATAAATAAATAAAAAACGGGGCAAGATGCTGCCCATGCTCAGTGTAAGGTTTCGAAGCCGTTAATAGAAACAGAATATAATCAAAAATAATAACATGTATACAAATTTTATATTTAAAGTTATTTGGCGCCGTCTTATATGAATTTTTAGTAGGTAAAATCCCTTAGCCGCCTACGCCTGTATGTTAGGAACCAATCAACTCTACGTCAATTTAGTCTAAGTCGTGATAGTTTTTCTTTTAAGTTCGTTATATTGTAGACTTCCATTAAGGATCTTTTTCCGATTTTTATTAGGTACAGTCGAGTTCATAAATGTGTGTACTCGTCACAGCGATTAAAGTGACAAGCTACTCAAGTGTATACATATTTATGAACTCGACTGTACCAGTAGCTTTAGCAGTAGGTATGTAGAGTAACTCTAACAAAAATAACACTTCTGGAGTTCAATATAACTTACATTTAAATTGTTAATATGTTTGAAAGTGTTATGTCTACAGATAGCATAAAGTAAATAAAACAGTTTATTCACACAAAAAAGACTAAATATTACTCAATAAGAAAGCGTGCGATCCATCGATCACGGAATATACCGCTAAAGAAAAAAAGGACGCATGTCTCATCGAACCGCGTATGTATAAGCAACTTATCTCTAAAGTCAGGGGGCTAAATTTGTTTTGGCTATCAAGTGGCGCATGCGTCTTTATTTAGAAGGGCAGTAGATGTTTTATTGTGAGAAGGAAAGCGTAAGTGTTTCTGGGGTTCGATTTTACTCGGAAAAACCATATTGATTTTGACATGTTATTGTATTGCCAATGTTGTACCTACAGATGTAGTGAATAATCCTTTCCCATAGTTTTTTGTCGGATATGTTCGTATTTATCTAGCTTTCTCAATTAGCTTCAGTCCCCATCAATAAGCCAACTGAGAAAGCAAGATAAATACGAAGTTATCCGACCAAAAACGATGGGAAAGGATTATTCACTACATCTGTAATAGCTTTTATTGACATGACAGTAATGACGGCTGTGTTAAAAACGATACCATAGCATGTCAAAAGCGATGTGGTTTAGTGATTGAAGTTATTAAAAACATAAAAACAGAATAATACGTAATAAATGACGTGATGGAACCAGTAATGGACTAGGCACCAATAATGGACACTTGATTCTTATTTAACAGAAGATAAGGGTTATTATATGAGTAGTAAATAATGGACAAGAAATGGAAACTATGTTTTTAAAACATATCTCTTTAAGCATGTTTTTTATTTAGAACAGCTTAAAAAAAACCGGTTATCAATAGAGAATAATATTCATGATATTTTTCAGTTTCAATAAAAGCTGATTAATGTAATAATTTTTTGAATAGCTATAAAAATAACCAAGATAAGCCAACAAAATTTGTTCGTATCTCTTTCGAGCAAAACAGAATTTAACATGGATTTTATATGGCCGACAAGGCGTCACACGGCGTACCGTAAAACTACACAACTATAGTCCTGGCCTACAGTAATAGTCCAATTTTACTTATCACATTATCTTAAAGATATTGCAATCAATTAATTGTCTTCCATAGACTCTATGGTCTATTCCTATAGACTTGTTTTATTAAGTACCTAATAAATTTTATAACTTCAAAATGCATAATTGGCTGAAACGGCCATCATAGCATCTAGAGACCTTTTGCACACCATTTTCCTGATTTTACATCATGGATGGTTTTTTTTGTAACGAAATTGATATTTTTGGCGAAAATTGGGTTTTGAGGTTATAAAAGTGTTTACTAAGTAAGAGAAGTCTATTGAAATGGACTTTACGTGTATTGTGACTAGGGTATGCAAATAGCCGGTTTAACCGGTTATTTTCATACAAATACGGCCAATAACCGGTTAATTAGCATCCCCTGATTGTGACGGATAAGTTCAGTGCCGTGGCGTAGTGCCGCCGTCTCGCTCTCTTGTAAGTCTGGTAACGTCAACAATGTACGAAAGAGAAACAAGATGGCTTAATACAATGTGGAATAGATGTCTTAAGACTGCGCCGAGCAAACGCCGAGCGTCCAGTAGCGCCCTCATTACTATTATTGTGTTTTCTAATTAACTAAAGAATTTCCTTGGAATCTGACGAAATGTTTTTGTAGTGTAAGTAAAAACACAATTTATGGGATACGTAACAAACTTTAATAACAATTACCCTTTGAGTAGTCAGCTTAACGGGAAAAGGTGGCCACTGTTTTCTGTTAAGTTAATAACTCTAAGGTGAATTGTTATTAAACTATATGATATACCTTATAAATTGTATTTTAATTTGTAGTACAAAAACATTTCGTCCAATTTCAATAAAATATTTTAGTTTATTAGAAAACACAATAAAAGTAATGAGGGCGCCACTGTACATCAGCCGTACGCTCGGCGCAGTCTTAAAACAAGTAAGTATAAGAATGACGAAAGAGCGTCAGAGAAGAAAATTGTGCTACCGTCACAAGAAAGTATGGTGAAAAACCAGAACAGCCTGTGCCCAAACTTAGCAAGCATTTTGGTTTGTTTTCGTGTCTGGGTAGCCCTACACAAGTTGAATTGTAGTCATATCGAATGTAGAATATAGAAAACGTTTGTATAGAAGTAAATAGAATTGTTCTCAGCTAGGAAGCATCATTTAATGAAGTAGCGTCAATTGTGATTCATCCGAAAAAACTATTTTATTTTAATGAGGCCATTTTTACAAAAGATTGGCGTCAAATTCGCATTTTAATGGGTTTTATTAGCGTTGATGTCTTTTGCTCTACATAACTTAAAGTTCATACTTAAGCAACCAGTCAATTGAATGGTGACCAGTTCGCGTATTCCTCGAAATGTTATTTGTATGACATAACCTATTAAACAATGGTGTAATTCACGCGTTTTCTATAAACAATAATCTTGACTAGAACACGACTTGTCCAGAGACACTATAATGCTTGCTAAGTCTGTCTTGCTATTGAAGAGTGCCAAGAAACTATCGTCGTAGTACGAACGCTAGTCGCGGCGCATCACCCGTCGGGCCAGCACCTGCATATCCTGTTGGATCCCCTGCAGCTCCCGATGCAGTCCCCGGGACTCCGCCAGCAATGCATCCAGCCTCCTCGCTGCAATCGTCAAACTATCCTCACACTCACTATCACTGTCTTCTTCCACTGACAACGCTAACTTCCCCAATCTCTCACGTTCCACTGCTTCCTTCAAACCACCACCACGTTTTATAAATTCCAAATAAATATCCTCCCTCGTACCACCATTGAGCTCATCCTCTTCAGCTTCTCTCAATTCATCAGCTAAAGACCGCTCTCCGTTTGTTTTCGGCTTTTCTTCCCGTTCTTCAGGCTCTGGACTTTCTGGTGGCAGAGGAGTTTGTGGATACGGTTCTGGAGTAGCTGTCGTTGAGAAACCATAAGGACTTGGAGACAGAAGCGCTCTTTGGAGAAATCTCCGCGTATCTTCGTCTAACGGACGTGTCAGGCCTCTCCTCGGCGCTGGTCTTACGATGGCTTCTAAACTGTCCCTCCCAAGATCATCAGGTCGTAGTAATTCCAGTATTCTAGCGCGCGGTGGTGATATGGTGGAGCACACGTCGAATTTGGAGACTAGTTTTCCCTTTTCTGGAGACATGTGTATGTCTCCAGTGGGGGTGTAGGCTCGAATGTTTTCGCTGAGCATTCTGTAGTTTTTGTGTTTGACGTTGCCTTCGGGGGGTAGGGCGAGGGTCGGGCAGTCTTCGGAGCGGGGTTCGGCGATCTCTATGAGACCGGGTGACTCGCGCGCGCTCATGTCGCGGGCCGGGGGCACACTGACGCGTGCGCACGTGAAAAAACTCCACTGTACTGAAGCAGCGAGCGCTGTTTCAACGGAGACGATCCGACGCCGCGCTAACTTGATTAGGTTATGTTTCTATTTGCGGCAGGGAAATCATGTAGTGATTTAACTCCGCTTAGTTATAGAAAGGTTTTATGGGGTTTTGTTTATAGATGAAAGATTTACAAATTAATATAGGTACTAAGCAGATACTTAGTATAGATATAAAATATACTTGAATTATTTAGAGTGAATTAAAATTGTACATAAATGAAGTATTGATTCGACCTTAATGATATGAGAGTAGATAATTAAGTGTTTGCGTTATTGTAATTAAGACCTTGTTTGGTTCGTGATAATGATAACGCTATTATTATTGTTCTTGTTATAAACTTCTCAGTTGGTTATATTTGGGTATTGCCTTTATTGCGCACTAACAGCCCATGCAGACATTACTCGGGTTAAAAATAATACATTACTTGCGACCCGCTCTCGCTTCGCTTCGGTTTATGCGATTTTTCTGTAACATCAGTTTATAAACCTTCCTCTTGAATCACTCTATGTATTCGAAAAAACCGCATCAGAATCCGTTGCGTAGTTTTAAAGATCTAAGCATACATAGGGACAGACAGACAGGCAGTGGAAAGCGACTTTGTTTTATACTATGTAGTGATATTATAATCTATGTCCATCTGGGAATAATATGTATGTATGTATACTCTCTTTTGTACAAGAATTAAATAGAAATACAAAACACAGACAATATAACAAAAAATAAATACGAAGGCGAACTTATCCCTTTAAGAGATTTCTTCCTGATAACCCTTGTTGAAAATGAAAAAGGGTAAATAATTACCCTAATGATAAACAAACAGTTGTGAATAAAGTGAAAATCATTTAGGTATAATAACAAAATATAACTAAAAGATGGTGAAAAAAAAAACTTATGTGTTTACGCTGCACATACAAACAGACTTACAAAATCCTCTTTCTTTCTTTATAATATCATTAATTATTTATATATAAAAGTGCCAATGAGTTAATAGTACTGTAATAGCGATCAGTAATCATTATAAAGAATATCGTCCCTTTCTCAACGTCGTATCTGATCGAATAGTTAGATAGGGAAAGCACTCATGTTCTCTAACCAATAAAGACTACTTTCCTATCTAACTATAAGATAGGATATTCGCTTTAAATGTTAGTCCGTAATATAAACCCTAATAAGTGTCAATATTGTATAAAAATTTACAAACCTGGCTCTGAAGCAACTTCTCCATTCAATAAAACACGCAAAGTGAAACAATTTCCACAAGGCTGAACTCCTGTACCTTAACTCAATGCCTTTAAGTGCACAATAGCTTGGCAGATAACGTTAGTAGAAATCGTACAATCGTGTGAAAGAATGCGGACGGACATATCGATTCCGAATCGTCGTTTTTTTATAGTTATGTGGATAAATTAAGGTTGAATGAAGGGTGATAATTGATTGTAGTTTATTTTAGGCTTAGAGTGTTGAAAATTAGGTATATTTCCTCGATTATTATGTACTACCCCTAATTTTAAATAAATTATTCTAGCTATGGCTTTTAACGTAGAGACCTCGTCGTGTTGTTCTCATAGTTTTTTTTTTATTAAGTTTAAGGTACTTACATTTGTAATGATTTTATTTTTGGTATTTTTAAGAATTTATTATTTATTACTTTATTACCTAATTTAACTTACTTTACTTAGGGCCTGTTTCACAATCGACAAGTAAATTTATCTGTCACATAAAGTTGTCTCTCTCCTTGTCTATTTTCAAGTGTACGACAAAGAAAGGGCTAAACTTATCCGTCAAATATCCTTTACTTGTCGATTGTGAAACAGGCGGTTAATGTAACTTAGTTTTAAGTACTATTATGTTATTATCATTGAAAAAATGACCTTCTGCTGGAGTTTCTTGCGGCGCTTCTTCTCCGCAATGATGGTCTCGTCCGAAGCGCTGGTAGACTCACCCTATATTACCGACGTGTAAAAGAGCCCTCATGTGGCCTATTTACTGAATAAATATTTTGAATGTTTAATGGAACCCTGACCTATCAAAGAACGGTGTCATATGTTTGAAACTTCTTACGACTTGAATCATAGCGTGACTGTGACACAGTTCTACGGTGGGTCACGATTCCACTGGGCTGTACCTATTGACGCGTAGGCCTGCCTATTTGGTAGTGACCCTGCCTACGAAACTAGCGGTCCTGGGTTCGAATCCCGGTTAGGGCAGATATTTGCTGTGAGCGCGAATATTTGTTCCCGAGTCATGAATGTTTTCTATGTATTTAAGTATATATTTTTCTATATAGGTAAGTATTTATATCATTGTCTATACCTATATTACAAGCATAGAACTTAGTTTGGGACTAGCTCAATTGGTGTGACAGTGTCCCCTGAAATTTATTAATTTATATATTTATATAGTATAAAACAAAGTCGCTTCCAGCCATCTGTCCGTCTGTATGTACGGTTACATCTTTTAAACTACGCAAAGGATTTTAATGCGGTTTTTATCAATAGATAAAAAGATTCAAGAGGAAGGTTTTAGTGTACAATATAAATTCTGGTTTATATGTTTCAGAAAACGCCCATAAAACCGAAGCGAAGTGAGGGCGGGTCTCTAGTAGAAATATAGTTCTGGTTTGAATCTTAAAACTAGATTAATATAAGAGTGATTGTTGCATAATATTTTTATTTAAATTAATTTTAACATTAACTTAAAGGGGGTTGGGTAAAATTGTTGCCATTTGTAAAAGTCAGACATTTTCAAGGTGAGCGGTTCTTAACAGTGGTAAATTATGATAGAATAATTCAAAATAAACATGTTTTGTTATGTAGTGTAATACTCTTAAGTGCATCGGAGCCGAGATATTTAACATTCTTACCTGGGCGTACTTTTAGTACCAAAAACTGAACACTTAAATCTTAAATATCTCGGCTCCGATATTATTAAACGCCATAAGTTATATACCTCCTCCTCCTCCTCCTCCTCCTCTAAATAACTATGTAAAAATCAAGCGTGGCCGCTGAAAAAAAAATGACAACATTCTTCAAACAAATTTACCCAATGCCCTTTAATGGGATATTCTGTTTGTATCTACTTTAACATTTTTTTTATAATTGGTAGTAAAACTTTAATTTTATTAAAAACATAATCATTTTACAAAATGTGTCAAATTCCCACAAAGCCAAATATATTTTCGTTATAATAAAAAAAGAAACACGTGTACAAGACACAACTAATATGGCGCGCGGATTAAGCAATAATAGACTCTTGGTCAACGGTATAAGCGCTTCGACGCGCGCCTTATTAATTGTGTCGTGCTGAACAACGTGCTGAAAACGGATTTGAAAGTTTAGTACCTTTAAAAGGATTTCCAACGATTAATTATGTAGTTTGTATATTTCCGTATTAACTGTAATTATACCTCATAATTTGTATCACAACAACATCAATTATTGCAAAACTTAGAACAATATTGGATAATATTTGATGTAAAACATGTACCTAATTAAATTTCTTTGTCATATAAAATACTAGCTGTTGCCCGCGACTCCGTCCGCTGACAAGAAAAAAGCCGACTGTACTTTTTTTGCACAGTCGTCATCTACTCATCAAGGCAATTCTAACAAACCCTATCACGACCGGTTTATCATGTGTAATTTAGGAGATCCTATGCCCACCCTGAGTCTCCATCATCCGACCAGCCCGATGGTATTATATTATTGTATTGTCATCAGAACTAAAGGCGTATGCAAATTTTCAGCTTCGTCGGAAACCGGGAAGTGGGTCAAATTTAACTTGCAATATTTAACCCTTACATACATACATACACAGATGCATTGCAAGTTAAATAAAACCGTGTTAAATAGGGTCCACTTGAATCTAATAAGACTCATCTCTAAGACCTCGTAAGATCAGGTAATTGGACGAGTTGTATTGAATTACATACAGGTGGTTACATCTCTCGTAGTTTGACCTACCACCCTTCTCATATTCGTCATACATCACATTTACTAATTAGTGGAACTGTTTGTCCGTATGTACGGTAAACGTGTTAATGGGGTAATTAAACTGACAACTGTCAGACTCGTGGTATTAATGTATGTAGAGTATTGCGATATTTTCCTCAAACTCTTTTTTTTGTTATGCTAGCAATCTTACCGTATGCATTTTTTTAGTACTTAGCTTATTTTACCGAAGATTTTTTTTTAAGCTGAAATCGTTCCATTATCGTTTAATTTTCCATAAGTATTTATACAATATGAATAGTTACATAATTTCCACAGAGTTTACACCGAATTTTAATTCCATTGAAAGGACTTTCTCGCCGCAGGAGTTTACTTTTGGTAGTTAAGTTACAAGTCTAACCTAACCTAACCTACGTAATTCATATGTAACATATCCTGAAAACATCACGATTTCAGGAGAAAATAGCGTTTGATGCAATTAAACTAGGTGAAATATATACAATTGATGAAAAATTCGATAAGGCCTAATTTAAACCACGCGAAAGAATAAGAATAGTATTATCTCTAACGTTTTCTTTGTAAAAATAAAGACAAAACATGTTCTAGAGCACTCCTGCGCAGAGTCTAAACGTACCTTAAA
This sequence comes from Acleris laterana, assembly GCA_963966035.1. Taxonomy (NCBI): domain Eukaryota; kingdom Metazoa; phylum Arthropoda; class Insecta; order Lepidoptera; family Tortricidae; genus Acleris; species Acleris laterana. Next base: position 1,441,313 of record OZ014439.1, read on the forward strand.
ATTATACACTAATATTATAAAGAGGAAAGATTTGTATTTTTGTGTGTGTGTGTATGTTTGTAATGAATAAACTCAAAAACTACTGAGCCGATTTCAAAAATTCTTTCACCATTGGAAAGCTACATTCACCCTGAGTGACATAGGCTATGTTTTATTTTTCTGCGTGGACGAAGTCTGCGCAGAAAAATAAAACTGTCTGCGCGAACAGCTAGTAAATGATACAGCGACCACCCCAAGAGATTCACAATTCAGTAACACTTTAACAAAGTACAAAAATAATTATAACTAATAAGCATTTTGTTTGATTCGGTACATTTAACGTGCGTGCTTAGTATAGTCATAGTAATTCGTCACTTTTGGACCTTAACAGCTTTGAAATAGAGTCGAAAAGTGACGAACCTTTTTTTACCGTTACTGTACCAACAAGTTGCAATTTATTAATTAAAACTCTCATTAGCCTCAATTTGGTATTTGTTATCGGTTATAAGCTATTGCGCAATCAAGCGGAAATCCTAGGCATAGGAAAAAAAACCAGTTAGTAGTTTTCTAGTTTAGTTGATGTCTGATATTTATTATATACATTTTTTTTATGGCATAGAGATGACATACGAGCACACATGCCACCTGATGGTAAGTGGAAACTGTGACCCATAGACATTCGCATTCACAAGACTGCAATGCAATCCTAAGACTGCAAATGCGTTGCCAACCCTGAGGGCTAAGATGGAATGCCTCTATGCTAGTCATTTCACCGGCTGTCTTATCCCCAAACCGGAACACAACAATGCGAACTCTGCTTTTTGGCGGTAGGTTAATGGGTAAGACGGTGGTAGCGATCTGGACGGACCCTGCACAAGGTCCTACCACCCGCAAAATACGCGTAGTTTACATGAAGCCCATTGATGTAGGGAATTGTTAACTTTGCAATGTATACCGAAATGTCCCAGTCACGTGTCATTACTAGGATGGTGAAATACGAGACACGTCATCTTATCTATAGCATAATTAAACTAGTGAAGTGCGAGTCATTTCTTGCGCCAAGCGTTCCGTACTATCACACAATGTAAATGGTTATTAGATGATGATGAATACTATACTGAGCTCATTAGAAAAACGGGCGTGAATGTAATAGTGACCTTATGTTAGATAGAGGGTTCAATATGCAAAAAAAAAACCAAGGTCGTCAGTAAGGTTATCAAAAAATATTGAACACGTATTTTTTGCTTTATTAAATCAATCAAAATTCCGTGACGTCACAACGTGGTAACATATAAAGTGGACCACGTTGTGACATCACGCGAAACTTCAACGCACTTTATTTTCGTAATTTTTTGTTTTATTGCCAAAAATATGGGTTCAATATTTTGTTTGATAATGTAAATGACGGACTAAATAGATTTTTTTAGGACACTAGTCTATAATGTTTCTGTTGAGTGTTTAAATTGAGTGTGTAACAGGGTAATTGCACATAAGATCCTAAAGGGTTGAAGTGTATCGGAAAGGGCCCATCTGTAAGATAAGATAATTAGTACATTGAGTCGTCCGCCGCTTGTTGCATACGGTGATCGCAACAGTGTAAAGAACACGGTCGCCGCCTACCGACGCTTTTTACTCAATGTGATTGCGAAGCGTTTTCATAACGCCTCTTCGGATTATAGGTGAAATTCTAGATGAAGATGGGTAACCATGGGTATTGAATTAAAGGATATACCGTTAGCGAACCTATTACACTTCGATATGCCGACTTATTTCGGAATCTCGTGATAGTACCTTTATTTCTTGGTTCAATGAGCAATAGGGGTAAGAACTGGGGATGTTACGGTTACTGATTGCTGGAAAATCCGAATTTGATTGAAGATTTGTTACTGAACAATCCTGTAGCAATAACGCAACACATGACTCAAACTCGATTAATGTGGCGTAACGGGTTGGCTTAAAGCAATGAGAAGGTATTCAATTGACAATAGCAGGCAAAAAAATAATACAAAAAGGATTTTGACAGCTATAATAAATAGAAAATATGTCAATTATTGTTAAAAAGGCAAATAATGATTAGCTGTGTTAATAAAAAATGTCCACAAGGAAGTCATTACGTGAACATGTCTATCGCCTACTTGGACGACGTGAAAAATCTGAAGTGGTCTCTCACTTCAAAGCTGAAATGTATCTCCATCTACAATTTAATGTTTGATCCAGCGGTGGGAATTTGGTATTAGGACTAAAGATTTACCAAAAACGGGAAGATCACCCATTCTTAATCATTGAAACCGGAGGAAAATGGCAAAGTTTGCACAAAACAAAGTGGATGAGTCCCAGATGTGGCGACACCCCTGACGTATTTAGCGGCGTCAGCATTTTAGGTAAATATACATGCTCGGCCCGCTCACGGCGGCCAGTCCTTTCGTAGCTCTCGACACAAACAGTCAAATAACTTAAGTAGCTGGTAATTCCGCGCCCACCTGGTCACTTAACCTTTTACCTATTCTGTACCGTAAATCAAGGACATTAAATAAAACAATTTGTGTTTGAACATTGACTTCTCTTTATTTAACACCCGTTAAATAATTGGTGACCCCGACGTGATCTGGCCAGGTGCGGACAGCGTCGAGTTGTACTGGTAATTAATTAGACTCAGTTGTGAACGTTAGTGAAGATGCCAACCGTACCAATGCAGCAGGCTTTTGGAGTGCCGGTGCAGGCCTCAGCGGCGGCCCCGGTGCAAGCTCCAACGGACGATCACGCACGAGACGAGTTAGCGGCGATTACCGTGGCATCCCGCATAGCGCCTTTCTGGAAGGACATGCCCAAACTCTGGTTCACGCAGTTGGATGCGATACTAGCTCCGCAGAAGTTGAGCCAGGAAGCCAAATTCGACCTGGTTATCGGAAAACTAGGCAGAGACGAATTAAACGCAGTGAAGGACCTGCTAGAAAGTGCGGACAGCAGGCAGTACTCGGAACTAAAAAACAGATTAATTACCGTTTATCAAGAGAGCGCAGATTCCCAATTCAACAGGTTAGTCAGAGAGCTGGAGCTGGGAGATCAGAAACCATCACAGTTGTTCCGCAGCATGGCCGAAGCAGCAAGGAACTCGGGCGTTGACGACGAGAGGCTAAAGAACTTGTGGCTACAGCGGCTGCCGCTGGCGGTACGTACAGTATTAATAGTCAGTGAGGACACCAAGTTAGAGACACTGGCCACCATGGCAGATAAAATAATGGAGTCAGTGAGGCAAGGTGTAGTAGCAGAAATAGCAACACCAACACCCATGCAATCAGCAAGTGACGCAGAACTGATCCAGGAATTCAGGAACATGGCCATAGAACTGAGGCAGCTCCGAGGAGAAGTTAACGAATTGCGATCTAGAGCCACAGAAAACTCCAATCAAGGTTGGCAGAGAGAACGTTCCCGGTCTCGCGCGAGAAGCCCGTCGAGGAATCCTAACTGGCTATGCAGATATCATTTTAAATTCAGGGAAAATGCGAGAAACTGCATACAACCTTGTGCATGGGACAGAAACCAGCAGCAGCGTGCGGGAACATCGACCCCATCGATCTCCGGCAGCATGCAGTCGCAGCAATCCAACTGGTGACTGGCGGCGTCACCCGGCACAGTACAGGAGTGTGCGGGGTGGGATGACAGTCATCGTCTTAGCGTTTGCGACCAAACAAGTGGTTTATGTTTTTTAGTGGACACAGGTGCGAATGTCTCGGTAGTACCAGTAAGTAAATTCGGTGTCGGTCGCAATGAAACGAATTACAAACTTTACGCGGCAAATAACTCAGAGATTAAAACTTTCGGTGCGGTAACCTTAGTAGTAAATTTAGGCCTACGCAGGGTATTCAAGTGGTCGTTTATCGTGTGTGACGTAAAACAACCCATAATTGGTGCAGATTTCCTAAAGACTCATAAGTTAGTAGTAGACCTATTTAATAAGAAATTAGTTGATAGTGTTACAGAATTTAGTGCATATGGGTCCATCGTACGTTACGGTCAACCATCCGTAAAAAGCATTCAGGATGATAACCCATTTCGTGACATCCTGGAGCGATACGCGGAGATAACGAAACCCATTTGCTTTAGGGACCCAGCTAAACACGGTGTCAAGCACCACATTGAAACATCTGGACCTCCGGTTTATGCGCGAGCGAGGCCATTACCGCGAGACAGATACGTAAAAATTAGGGACGAATTTCGTAATATGGTAGAATTAGGAATTTGCAGACCCAGCAAGAGTCCATGGGCCAGCCCGCTACACGTGGTGCCAAAGAAGGACGGTCAGCTGCGACCGTGCGGTGACTACAGGAGGCTGAATGCAGTAACGAAGCCCGACAGGTACCCTATTCCCCGATTACAAGACTTCACCTATGGGCTTGCAGGTAAGACACTATTTTCTACACTAGATATAAACCGTGCCTACCACGTTATAGAGGTAGCCCCGGAAGATATCGAAAAAACCGCGATAATAACGCCTTTCGGCTTATTTGAGTTCCCCAGAATGTGTTTCGGGTTGAGAAACGCGGCGCAAACTTTTCAGAGATTTATGCACTCGATCATCAATGATATAGAAAAACACACGGGCAGCGACGGAACCAAGTCCAACCTGTTTTGTTATTTAGATGATTTAATCGTAGCTTCAGAGAGCGTAACCGCACATAGGGAACACTTAGAGCATCTTTTCCGGGTTTTCACGGAAGCCGGTTTGACAATAAATCTTAGTAAGTGCAAATTCGGACAACCAACAGTAGAATTTTTGGGGTATACAGTGTCTAAAAACGGTTTGGAACCGCGCGAAGAAAAGGTTAAGGTCATCTCAGATTACCCGCGTCCAGAAACAATAGAACAGTTAAGGCGTTTCTTAGGCATGATTAACTTTTATCGGTCACACTTGCAGAAAGCTGCAGAACAACAGGCACATTTAAACAAATTCTTGCATAACTCCAAAAAGAAGGATCAAACGAAAATTGTATGGGATTCAGTTTCAATCGCGGCATTTGAACAATGTAAAGATAGCCTTAAGAGCGCTGTTACATTGGCTCATCCGCTCGCGGACGTTCCGCTAGCGCTTATGACGGACGCATCTGGCACCTCCGCAGGTGGCGTTCTCCAACAGTACATAGACAACGTGTGGAAACCTCTAGGGTATTTTTCAAAAGCGTTTTCAGAGACGCAAAGAAATTATAGCACCTATGACAGAGAGTTACTAGCAATCTATATGTCCATTTGCCATTTTAGAAATGTCATAGAAGGCAGGCGTTTGATAGTATACACCGACCACAAACCGCTTACTTCGGCATTAAGCAAAGTTAGCACAGCTAAAGAGACCCCACGTAGAGCGAGACAACTCATGTTCATTAGCGAGTTCACGAGCGAGATAGTACACATCAACGGTTCACAGAATCAAGTTGCTGACGCGTTATCACGTGTTGAGTCCATACAATGTCCCACGGTCATCGATTTCGTCGAACTAGCAAAGGCTCAGGAAACAGACGCTCAGATTACAAACCTTGTTAATAGTTCAGCAGAATTTAAAACCTTAGGTATACCGGGATCGAATGTTGAAATTTATTGCGAAACGTCAACAAATAACGCACGACCATATTTGCCGGAAACATTTAGAAAAACTGCTTTTCATGCCGTGCACGACATTAGTCATCCTGGCGTTAGGACAACACGCAAAATGGTAGCACAAAGATATTTTTGGCCAGAAATGAACAAAGATGTAGGTACATGGGCAAAAACATGTTTACAGTGTCAAAAAGTAAAAGTTACACGACATACTAAGTCAGGTCTAGGACAGTTCAACGGGGCGGAAACGTTAAAGCACATTCATATAGACATCGTAGGCCCATTACCTACCTCTAACTATGGATACCGTTACCTGGTTACAATGATAGATCGCTGTACGCGCTGGCCGGAAGCCGTACCAATAAGTGACATTACAGCGGATACGGTAGCTAGGATAGTTTACGAAAATTGGATTTGCAGATTCGGTTGTCCAAATATTATTACGACAGATCAGGGTAGACAATTCGAGAGCGACTTATTCAGTAGATTAATGAAATTTTTAGGAATACACAGAATCCGTACAACGCCGTATCATCCACAGAGTAACGGTTTAGTGGAACGGTGGCACAGAACATTGAAAGCTGCGTTAACAGCCAGGTTAGCGGGCAATGCTAACTGGGTAGACGAGCTTGCTACAGTCATGTTAGGACTCCGATCGGTTTGTAAAGCAGACCACAGTGTCAGCCCGGCAGAGATGCTTTACGGTCAAGTTTTACGACTACCAGGCGATTTTTACACAAGCTCGACAGTCAATTTCAATGACCCACTCTCATATGTAGAAAATCTCAGAGCAACAATCAGTAACCTTCGGCCCATAGCAGGAGCGAGGAGCGATTCACGGAAGATTTTTGTTCACAAAGATTTAGATACCTGCTCACATGTCTTTATACGTAACGACATGGTTAAGAGACCTTTGACCCCTAACTACGATGGCCCATACCGAATTATAACTAGGAGACCTAAAACATTTAAAATACAATTACCTAATAGGCAGACAGAAGTTTCTATAGACAGATTAAAACCAGCATTTATGTTAACAGATCAGGATGAAAGTAGTTGCAACAACATGGTTCCAAATAAGGACAACGATCCCAAGGACACTGATATGCAACAATCGCCATCAGCTCCACAAACGCTTAAGCCCATTATCCGTACCACGCGTAGTGGCCGAGTTGTAAAAAAGCCAGTCAGATTTTTAATTGATGAATAAGACCAATGTATGCTACACAATAAATAGTTTTAAAACAGTAAGTTAACAGCATCAATATTTTGTTACCAAATAGGTACTCGGCGTGGTTGTACAGGAATACTGTTTGGTGTCCTTTTGATTTAGTATTGCAGAGTACGTCCTATACAACTACTACCCTTAATCGTTTAGTTCATAAGGATCATAGTCTTAAGTATAATGTCAAGTCAGGTTCGAAAACAAGAACACTGCAATTAGGTTAACTTAAATTAACATACTGATAGGATACGGGTACTGTGCCACGTATTGCTAGTACGCATTTTACACTCACGTGTTCTCATATAAATTAGAGCATATAGAATGTCTCGTATTGTAAGAATTGTCTCATAGCTGCCCCAGTGTTTAGTCGAATCAATCCGCAAAAAAAAAAAAAAAAAAAAAATGGGTTACGGGCAAAGTAAAGAAGCAGATGAAAATTCACATAATACTGTCGCAATTGCGAAAGTTCAAAACCTATCCAGTCAAGTGGAATCCAAGCTTAATTACGTTGCCATCGGTATGCTAGTACTCGGAATAGTATTAATAGTAGTACTAGGTTACATGCTTAAAACAAGATGTAAAAAGGGCGCAAGGAATTGGGTGCGCAAAACTGTCAACAACGCGCCGCCCACGGGTATAACGGTACAAGGAGTACCAGCTATGCCACAACAGCAAACATACCAATAACAATGTAAGTGAGTGTAATAGTGTTTAGTTCTAAGTCAGCAACATTGTAATAACAAGTGATCAGGTCACGGGCAAGTTTCAGCTTGCGTAATCATAGTGTCCAACTACCTATGTTTGTTTTTGTCCTTTGCAACTAGTTCTTTAAACTAATTTTGTATAACGGTAGAAAATCGTTAATTCATTTTTTTTTTAAAGAGGGGGAGTATTGTGGCGACACCCCTGACGTATTTAGCGGCGTCAGCATTTTAGGTAAATATACATGCTCGGCCCGCTCACGGCGGCCAGTCCTTTCGTAGCTCTCGACACAAACAGTCAAATAACTTAAGTAGCTGGTAATTCCGCGCCCACCTGGTCACTTAACCTTTTACCTATTCTGTACCGTAAATCAAGGACATTAAATAAAACAATTTGTGTTTGAACATTGACTTCTCTTTATTTAACACCCGTTAAACAAACATATCAGAATTATTTACAATATTATACTATATTTCTCCAACAGTGCTAACAATGAATTTATACAAAGGTGAGTATGTACAATTATTTACAAGAAGCTTTATTATGTCATGCGGGACCAAATGAGACTCATAAATTTTAGTTAATTCATCCAACAACACAAGGCGCTGAATGCCGAAGGATGAACAGTCGAAGATGATGTGCGGAATGGTTTCTTCATGAGAATTGCAATGAGAGCAAATAGGGCTATCAACCATTTTTAAACGATGAAGATGGAAATTCAACCGGCAATGACCAAAACGAAGGCGTAAAATAGTTGAGTAGAAATTTCTATTTATGTAGTAGTTACTTTTACAAAACCATGGTTTGCTATTAATCATAACATTA